>OY769903.1:5555769-5880170 GCA_963669185.1 Dyspetes luteomarginatus
TTTGCAAGTCCTTCAATTCTTTTTATGTTGTTGTTAAATGTTGTGTTTTTGACTCTTCATTCATACAGGTACTCCTATATGAATAAACGCATTTTTACATATTTCTGTCTGATTTCATACAGAAATCGATTTAGCGATTTCTGATAAATAACTCGGCAGAGGCACTCTAGACAAGATAATAGGAGCAGGTCTTCCAAATACATTTTTATCAAAATATGTTTGAACGCTTTTTGGCAATTAGCTAACAGGAAATACTTAGGACATGACTGGAGAATGAATGGTGACAGGGACTTTTCGTTTTTGTACTTTGGACTTTTCGTACAACATAACTCGATAAACAAATACGATTCACAGGGGTCTACAATATATAGGTAAATTGTACAGAACGACAAAGCGAGTACACAATTTTCAAGAGCTTCGAGTAAGGTACTGCGAGAATTGCGATAGTCGTGAAGACTTCTCTTTCTCTCCTTCTTTCTCTGGAGAGCGCGCGCTGGCTGTATCATTCGGCCGATCTCCCAACGATTTGTCAGCGCTCGACCGACCGTGTACCACCTTATCAAATATATATCGAACACCGCTCCCTCGTGTATTTACCGTGGCTTTGCCGTGAGCTTGAGTGCGAGATCAGCAGAGCGCGCCCTGGCCCACACACACCACATGAGCTTTCGATTCGATCGTCGAACGTGGGTTAACGCTCTCGATCCTTTTTCCCGATTCTCTTCCTCCTCTTCGTGTGTGCTGAAATGTGCGCTAAGGGGAGATCTGCCCATGCCCGTGAGGTAAAATCTTTCTACGTCGGTAGTAAGAACCAGCTAAAAAGTTTCCTTATACCGATTCACAAACCCTTCAGATCCTCTTCTTTATACGTGTATGAAATTTATACACACATATATGTGTATATCCGGATGGAAGAAGTGCACGCGTTCGCGTGTCTGCTCGGACGACGATCGTATCGAATTATTCGAACACGTTATATATATATATATATGTACGTGATATTCCTCGATGCTACTATATAAGACTGCAGACAAACGCATGGGATCATAAAAAAAATTTATATAAACGAGAAACTCATCCCCAGGGAATTCCCACGGTCATCGACTCGGAATCCCCTGGTGTTGCATTGGGTGTCAGGTGTACTGCCTATTCCTTTGAACCGGTAGCTATTCGTTGATCATCAGCCACCCACGCTCGGACTCGATCCTCGGACGATGCTGGCTTTCCAGCATTCTACGTGGTTTCAGTTTCGTGCATACATCTGTTTAGGTGCGTTTATGCCTGTGCATATATATATTTATATATATATATAAGCGTAAGTAGCAATGAAAAATACCCCGGATATTAAATCGCTATGGTTGCAGCGCCATGGAATATCCACCATTGATTGTACATTTATTTTCCATTGGAAGATTGACAATACAGTACAAATTCCAAAAAGACATTCGGAACTCGGGACCGCCATCATTCAATTCCTTCTCTAAGGGGTTTGGCCACCCTGGCCACCTGAGAAATCGGCGTAATTTAAAAATTCATAAATTCAAAATACTATTTGATTCATCGTGTAAAGTTTATTCAGTCCAAAAATTCTATTGACAATTGAAATATTTAGAAATGGCAGCGCATGGCAGCTACCGATGAAGCCTTTTTACCTTTTCCTTAAACTTCTCACTGTCACCAAATTCATCGGGTGAAATTCAATTCGTCCATACCGCTTCTGACCACGTTCTGTTCTCCCAGTTATCTCTCTCATAAAAATCAAAACTGACAATTTAGCGAACAGGAAATATTGAAAAATATTTTTTCATTTATTCGTATTTTTATTGGAGAGCATAACAATCCTGCGGACATTGATAAAGTTCAACAACTCTTTTGCTGATCTCTATTCTGATTCAAAGCTAAGGCAATCTTATCGCTGCTTCTTATTGTCGCAGTGCCAATGGCATCCAGGACCTCGCCCCTTTGCACCTCCGATCATGATAACCATGCAGGCTCGAAATTCGCTTTTGCTGCCTGGCTTTTGCATCAGGCGTTGCATACACGCGGCGATCATTGGCTTCTAAATACTGTGGTAATGGCGTTTAATATATCGTTGCGAGATAACAATCGTCAGTGAGAAAAACCGCACCGTGGGCTGATACGAGTCTATACAGACTTTTGCTCGGCTTTATCTTTGCGAGAGAGTCATGCGAAAGATCGTGCACTTGCGGTGCGAAAGGATCGCTCGCGTCGCGGTCTCTTGGATCGAGGGCCTCAAGAAAGTATAATAAGAAAAAATTAACCAGCCAAGATTGCGCTATTCAGCTACGCTGATCGTGGGGCTGGTTAATTCTCATGCATGCGTGATTCGCGTTCTCGCTGTACACCGGCTGTACGGCTTTGCCGTTCGATGAATCGATCGATACCGATCGATAGTCCAGACTCTGTGGCAAAACTGGCTGTAGGGAGATTCAAAAAAATGCACAACGCATCACGCGTATATGGGATACTATTATAATGATATTCAGTGTTTTATCACCAATCTCAATCAAAATTACTGAGATCCCCAGAATATTCCAGTTGATAACGAGATCACCAGAAAGTATATTTTATTAAATTGTTTTAAAGAGAATAAAGTTGTTTTCACGTCCTCGACACTGAGTTAAAGTGTGACTGAAATACTGAACAGGCATCAATTAGTAATCAATTCCACAACTAATGATTCATTGATGCTGTGATAGTCTGTAACAAAATGTACGATAACATTAATTTAAACATCCAAATAAATCGTGCCACATAATCTCTCAATATCTCACAATTAAATTGAGAGAAGTCTCCTCTTGGTTTACCAACGGGACAAGGCATCCTTTCCATTGGTATCGATAGAGAAATTTACTCTTCATATTGTTCGATGAATCGATCGATACCGATCGATAGTCCAGACTGTGACAAAACTGGCTGTAGGGAGATTCGAAAAAATGCACAACGCATCACGCGTATATGGGATACTATTATAATGATATTCAGTATTTTATCACCAATCTCAATCAAAATTACTGAGATCCCCGGAATATTCCAGTTGATAACGAGATCACCGAAAAGTATATTTTATTAAATTGTTTTAAAGAGAATAAAGTTGTTTTCACGTCCTCGACACTGAATTAAAGTGTGACTGAAATACTGAACAGGCATCAATTAGAAATCAATTCCACAACTAATGATTCATTGATGCTGTGATAGTCTGTAACAAAATGTACGATAACATTAATTTAAACATCCAAATAAATCGTGCCACGTAATCTCTCAATATCTCACAATTAAATTGAGAGAAGTCTCCTCTTGGTTTACCAACACGACAAGGCATCCTTTCCATTGGTATCGATTGAGAAATTTACTCCTCATATTGAAAATTAATAATAATCGCTCGTAAATAGCCTCAAAATTTTTTTTAATCCATGAGATAATGGCATGATTGACAAAGGACGATGATGAAGCTCGTGAAAGTGTACTAAAGCGCGAGATGGCGCTGATGATAGCGCAGGCGCGAGAATGAGCGCCTAGAGGACACTCAAGAGGGATCAGAAAATATACAACTATATAAGAATGATAGGTATGTAGAGAAATAGAGAGGACAATACATGTACATACAGAGTGAGAATAGCCGATACACGGGGAGGTCCCCAATGGCCGGGGTCAAGAGGCTGCTGTGGCGACCAGGCACGCTCGGTTGACGGATAAACATAATGATTTAATGACCATTTCGTATACACGAACGACACAAAATTCTATGATCGGGGCCTTTAATGACATGGCACTTGCTACGAGCCTGCAATTATTTAGCCAGGCACGTTGCTGGACTCAAGTGACGTCACTGGTGCCGTACCTTCTCACGCCCTATGACCGGTCTATCCAGTTGGAAAAGTACACTCCATCCTAGAAGCTCACTTCGGTTCGATTATTTTTAACTTCTGACTTGTTCAATTCCCTTCCCCTACTTTTCACACTTTCAGAACTTTCTCTAATTATTTTGTACGAATTTCTCGGTTGATTCGTGTTATACCAATTCGTCTTCGAGACTAATCCGTTCGTTCGAGCCAGCGATGAGTTGTATTGAGATTTTGGCACGTTCGTTACAATCCAAGTAGTCTTATAGATACACCCTGCTGGTGGTCAGGTGCAAGATCGAGAATTCCTCTCTCTCTCTCTCTCTCTTTCTCCCTCATTCTCTTTCTCTTTCGCTCGCTAACTCTTTCTCCAATCGAATGAGCACCTCCCGGGTCTGTGAAGTGGTTATATAGCCAGCTGTACGAAGGTATAATGTAATTTATTCTCATTCATTGAGGATATATTATATATGAAGAGTCGAGAACCTCTCGCAGCATCAGGAAATGATCCGCGACACGAGCCGCCTTCGTTTCTAGTACTATTCCAAAACACACACACACACACACAAACATACATACATATATATAGTTTTTGATAATCATTGGATATCAAAATAAATTTTTCACAGTAACATGGCAAATTTAATATTTTGGCCAAAGCCTGAAATGTGATTGTCGCTGTGCCTTCTAAATTCAGATTTTCATAAAAATTATGAGTCTCTTTTTTTTAACTGAATAGGAATGAAATTCTCAGGAAAGAAAAAGGATTTCCGTACCCATAAATCAGTATGACGATGTTGCAATATTTGTAAAATTTAATAACGATGCTAGGTCGAATAACATTCAGGATTTGAATAAAATATCGATTAAAAGATTTTTGCGCTTTGGCAATCGACCCGTATTAGAGAGGTTGCTCGTCCTCTGTGCTCGTTGAGACAAAAAAAAATCAGAGGTATACGAAAAAAAAAAAAATTAGACATCGAGCTCTCAGGTACTTTTTGTATCTTTTTCTATTTCTTATATTTCTCGCTTCCACCCGCAAGAGCACTTGTAGCCCGCTTCGTGTTCGATATAAATCAGATTGTATCAAGGCGCGCGCGCGTCGAGTGCTTCACTCTATCGGTTAGAGGATCTTTTAACCCGATGTGGGCTCGACGTTGGGCAATTATCGTCGATATATC
The DNA here is from genome assembly GCA_963669185.1 of Dyspetes luteomarginatus. NCBI lineage: Eukaryota > Metazoa > Arthropoda > Insecta > Hymenoptera > Ichneumonidae > Dyspetes > Dyspetes luteomarginatus. The sequence goes on from OY769903.1 coordinate 5,560,814, forward strand.
GACGCAGGAAAATGTCACCGCAAACGCGGAGAAGAAGCATCCCGAGAAGGTTCTTTCTGCAGCATGTAGGCGCGTGACGATGTTAAATATCGCCTCTCTTTGCTCGTAGGATAATTATATTATATTATAATTATAATCCGATGTACCGAAGATCCGCAATTCGCCAATATTGCAGAACGATATTCCTATTTTTATTCCTGAATTTGCTTACTACAAGCTCTGCAAAGTGCATCAGACGTAGTCGTATTTGTTTTAACCGATAATGACTACATTCGTGTAGCATTTAATTTTTCCCCTACTGTTCAAGAAAATAGATTTTACAATTTTTATATTTATACTTGGATGTTTCGCGTACTTAATTATTTATTAATTTATAATTTATAATTTATTTAATTTAATATTTCCCGGTATACTCTAACCGTCTACATAAATATAATGAATAATTTATTTCTAATATTTCATATTATCTACTCATCTCTGTCCTAGATGTTTAAATTTTATTATGGCCCAAAATTATTTCGCCCGTTAGAATCTTAGAGTCGAGTCCTTATGCTCTTGTACATTATATGAATTTTTAGTGAGTTTCGTTCAGGTTATTGGGACCCATTAAGAAACGCTTCGGGAAGAGGTCAGAATGGTGACCGAATGAACGAGGCTCACTCCACTGTCGCTTCGCAAATTTCAGGACAGCGTTCGTGGTTTCGATTTTTTTTTTGCGTTTTTGTTTCTAATGAATTGAAATTCGTGCCTGTTTATATATATATATATATATATGTATTCTACCATAAGAATGTTCGTATGAGTGCTGACATAAAGGATCACACACACACCCATATGGCAAGGCACGTAGGCAAAAATGTTAAGAAAATTTAGAACAAGGCCGTGAATTCTGTACGAATGTGAATCCGGGCGAAAATAAATTATACGATTTCCTCTAAACTGAGGATAGAAATCCCAAATAGTCCGAATCACAATTTATTTTTTAATACGCTTCGAGCGATCGCTTGATCGCTCATGTGTTTGTGGGAGGCATGGGAAATATTCAGAGAGGATTATTGCGCATTATTTGGCCCAGGAACTTGAGGCCTTTTGGCTCTGAGCGAATAACACTTTTGAGTCGCCGGCGGCCAAAGTTTCGAGATGTTGAGCACAAGGATCTGTACCCTCATCTGTTGTTGACCGCTTATTTCTGGTACACGCATACATGTACGATTCAAGCTAATTTACAAGGTTCTTGTAGTTTCATCGAGCTCGCCGACCACCAGCCAAAGAAATCGATTAATACCTGCGTCGTATCGAGGCTGAGCAACATTTGTGTCTCGACTAAAAGTCCGATGATTACCTCAAAATGTCCGTGCGTAACGCTTCGAACAATTTTAATCAGCAATTATTCAGCTGTCAATTAAAAAAGTGAACGAAATTTATAAAGACTCAATTTATTCACCTACCACGATCAATACAATTCGATCTTATTTTGTATTCTAGTTTTTTGTTTTTGCTCTCTTTTGCACACGTCAAATTTTCGGGAATTAATAGTTTTGCCAGACGCACAATTAGCAACAGCTGTCAGTTGAATATTTTTTTCATTTAAGTGATACTTGATGTCAGAATTTAATAAAATATACGTGTATTGAGAGATGTGGAAGTGTCTCAACGTCAAGTAATTAAACAGCAAAGTTAAAAGTGTAACTATATTCACATTCTAAAATAGACGCTTTATTCGTATCTTTTATCATGATTTTTAATTTCATGCAGTCAGAAAATCACGATGGTGTAATTTTTACGATAGCCTAAAAAAATATTGTTAAACCCATTCGCATTAGTACTGTAGTCAAGAGCAGGTGTTGATGTGAAGAAGAAAAAGTTTTTCGTAAGTCGAGGGTCCAACGACCGTCTATAATTACATCATACCCCATTTGAAATGTGTACATCACTCGATATATTATTATCGATTAGAAATTTCATAGAACCTTCATCATCGAGTTAGGAAAAAAACTATAACCCACAATAAATTTTTGCGATACAGAAATTTCCAATGCCAAAATAGGCCATCAGAGGCATTAATTTTATCCTCATCTCGCGACGCCCACCGAATGATCATCTTAGTTATACACGGACCATATATCTATCATTGTACTGGTACGATCACGTGTGCATAAAATAATCTATCTATAAGTAAAATTATATCATAATTTATTTATTATTTCATAATTATATCATACCCCATTTGTAATGTGTACATCACTCGATATATTATTATCGATTAGAAATTTCATAGAACCTTCATCATCGAGTTAGGAAAAAAACTATAACCCACAATAAATTTTTGCGATACAAAAATTTCCAATGCCAAAATAGGCCATCAGAGGCATTAATTTTATCCTCATCTCGCGACCCCCACCGAATGATCATCTTAGTTATACACGGACCATATATCTATCATTGTACTGGTATGATCACGTGTGCATAAAATAATCTGTCTGTAAGTAAAAGCAGCTTCTTGGATTATGGTTCACGATGAGCTCTAATTCCAGCTTCGTCAAATTATGAAAATGGTCGTTGCCGCGGCGTTATGTTCGCTCTCAATCACGCGGAACCACATATGTATATATATATATATATATATTCCAATTCACCTCACGCGAAGATCGAGGTCGATTTCTAATTCTCGCGAAACTACGTTCAGCCAGCATATAGCCATAGCGTCTCCATAAATTGTCAGCTTTACGCGCGCATTTGCTTAGTTTTTACGACCCGCCCAAGTCTCTCGTCCCGCCTGATGGTCGTACCGTTTCGACTCTTTCCAAAGCACACATGGTATACATACAACATTGAGAAAATAATCACGCATATACACACACACATATATTTATATATATATATATATACAAAGAGAGAGAGAGGGAGAGAGAGAGAGAGCGGGTACAGGTAAAAACGGAGAAGGCCGGATCACGAAAGATAATCCCGAGGTCCCGCTCTTTTACAAATACGAATACACACACACATATATATATATATAAATTCATAGTAGACAGATGAGGATGAGCAGACAACAAATATATATAAAATATTTGTAGTAAATCGTAGCGTTCGAGTTTCCGCTGCCTTCGAATAATCGCCAGGGGCGACAAGTATTCTGATTAAATCAATTCAAATAAATTCCGCATAGACTTGCTGATTTAGCCACGAAATGAATTTGGCTAATTACAGCGGATGTAGTTTTTATAATGAGAATATGAATTTTCACATCGAATAACTGAGACGCATCGAATTGGCTGCTCGGAAGCGAAATTACGGAGTGAGGGAAATGAGAAGATATTGAAATTTTTAATATTGAAAATAAAATTTTACTTGACCTAGGAATGCACTCAGAGTCTATTACCGATACCTACACTCGCCTGATCTACGAACATACCTAAAGTTTCATTCACTAATCCTTCTGGAGTTTGATCTAGAAAATACCGAGAATTTGATTTAAGACTCTGCCCCCATCTATGTTTGGATGGACTTCCATTTTATATTCCCTATCAGTTCCATTTTATATTCCCTATCAGTTCCATTTTATATTCCCTATCAGTTTGTCAGCTCATTTTCGCGAACCCAGTTTGGGTGCCACCTAAGTGTTCTCCATGAATCTCACCTCCATTCTCAAGTTTCCCTCAAAAATATTTCCATCATGACCACTACGCATCCTTCTTGACACAGAAAAATCCTGTCCTCTCCACCTACTGCTATACATTACATCGAATCAATGCCAGACTCGCAGACTACCTATAATGGTAAGAAAAAAAAAAAATTGATCATGCCATCGTAGCAAAATTTCTAATGGCCCTCTAGCGGTATTGCGAAAACAAACAAAGTGTGGCTCTGCCGTCTGGTGCAAGCTTAGAATGCGTACACTTTACAACATCATTATGGGCCGGGGTTACGAACAGCTGTCTACGAGATGAGCCAATTAGAGCCACATACAGCAAACACAGAATCTTCGTTTATACATATATATATATATGGGTCCAGCACAAAAACACACACACACACACAGGTCAAACATTCTTTCGCCGGTCTATCCGTTATCGCGGATAGGTAGAATATACTTAAGTGTATTTGCTTGAGCGGACCCTGCTTTGCTGGTAGTACCCAGAGGCGGCACACACAAGAATCAATGATAAAAATCAGTAGCCCCTTTGCCCACTAGGGATGGAAAATTCGCGCGAGTATACACACCTTTTTTATGCTGGTTGTACCGATATGCTGGCTGCTGCTGCTGCCGACGTTGCCGCAGGGAATTATAGTAATCCGGTGGCACGTGAGGCGTACCAGTGTACCCTATTACCGCACATATTGCATTATCCCAGCAGTCACCGGGCGGACGGCGAATGAATAGAAATTATTCCTTCGCCGCGGTCGTCTATACATCTTGGCCACAGAGCATAAGAGTCGTCTCTTTTGCCGGGGAATATATATATATATATATATATGACGAAAGATGGATACATACATGCCAAGAAATATTGCTGCTCACAAGTATTCAAGTGTGTGCTAAACGTACACATCCACGTGTAACAGTTTCTTTTATGTTTTTGTCCCGCCTCATCATCACATTGGAACTGAGCACAGATGAGAGAGCACAATCTGCAACAACAGAAATCATAAGAACGCAATTTTAAATCGTTCGTCTCGCTATTATCAAGGGATGATTCTTGTGTCGTATTTTGCTGGAAGTGTTACGATGTACACGACGTGGAAGAAGAAGCTTCGATATTGCATTCGGTATTCAGAGACATGTGAACGTCGCGAACAGTCGAGAGAACGGGAATGAGGGATCAATTGAATGGATTCTTTTGAGGAGAGAAGGCGACACGAGCCGAACTGTCGTTGACCCTATTGTACAAAAAGTCAGTGGAAGCGTACAGGATACTGGATAGATTACAAAAAACATCGTTGATGTTACATGTGGATATAAAGGCGATCATTGCTGTTGAATTAATAAATTATTGAGCCGATGTTTTCGTGTCTTTAGTGCGTTGGAGTTTCAGCCCAATAGATAACGTGAATGTGCATCATTTCTTATCTATGGTTTTGTAGGGAAATAGCGAATAGAATTACATATATAGATTCCAATCTTGAAATTGTACATTTTCTAGCTAGTAGGGTATCAGTTATGACATTTCATAATATTTAGCTGTTCGATGGATGCGAAGCAACGATAGCAGCTGAGTGCTACTCGGTGCTGAGCTCCTTGTTCTCAATCGTTCAGCAAAGGTTTTTAGTAATGATTGAGACTCCCTTGAGATTATCAAAAGCCCCCCTAATTGTGGACGATTTCAGATATTGATTGGAATTCAGTATTATTTTTAGTTTACTATTTAACGATAATTATTCGTCTACGTGCTGAATCGGAAAGAGACACCTCATCAATTCATGTAGCCACGAGAGTAGGATACGTTATTTCTCTCGTTTATTCAATGATTCATGGATGAATGATGTCTCGAGAAGGTGTCGATTGCATAATGGCGACGGTGCGATCGTCGGTCTTTGCGATCGATACCATGAACGCGGCAATCACTTGATGGCATCTGCCTTGGCTGCGATCATAACGATAATACTTGTCCTCGCGAGAATGTGGAAGACTTCATCCAGGCAGTATGGATAAAATAAAAAGCCTCGGCAACAAATCTCTCTCGTCTAACGGTCTTCTGATTGCATAATTCACATTCATGATTTCTTTAACCCTCAACCTTCTGACGTATAATTTCGTACGAGTGATTCCATCATTAAGATGACATCTTCGATCAGAACAGCATCACATATTTTAATTAGAAAGCAGCAGTCTCAATAAGGGTCCATTTGATCTCAAAATTGAAAAATAATTTTTAAGGTCTCATCTAATAAGAATGAAGAAGAAAGAATTGCATTGGATTTGGACACTAAACCGTCCATGATTATTTTTGCCATGACTTGTTCTCAATCTTTGTTTCTCCTCCCATGCTGCCCTTTATCTCTCCTTTCTCAGGGCCTAACTCGGTAATTTATAATTAGGCAGATGGTCATTCATGGTCGTCGTAACTCAGATTAGAACAACGCTCAAACATGACACTCGTTTATGTGTATGTTCTCAGGGTATGGTAGCGGTATATTGGTCAGTCGGAATCCCAAATTTCGTTCCATGCGCGAGATAGCTGAGAGAAGTTGAAAGCGGGGGGTTCCAAAAGCAGCTACAGCAGAACATGAACGGGAGAAACATTGGCAGAGAGACAGAGACATGAGAGAGTGAGAAAAAGGGAAAAAGAAAGGAAGAAAAAAGACTTGGTGGCCGTCGCTGTGGGCCAAGTCTGTATATAAGTTTTGCTCGTTTCAATCTTGAGAGAGCGAGAGCGAGAGAGAGAGAGAGAGAGAGAGAGAGAGAGGGACAGAGATTTTGAACGCCAGGTTTTTGACCCCCCGTTGGGCATTCCGGCACTCCTGATTAAAATTACTCTTACCCCTTATGGGGCACAGCAGCAAGAAAGATCTTCCGTAGATCCAAGGTTTGAAAATTTATGAAATTGTCCCGGTTATTGTTTTAAATGAACCACAGGGATATCCAAAGAGAGATCGAGAACGGATAAAGCGAATGCTGTAAATCGCAGAGAGAAGCGGAGATACGACATACAGAGAGCGAGGCATTTTATATATGTATATATAGGCACTTCAGCCTGTTGTAATCGACTGAACGGGGCAGATACTGGATACACCATTGTGAGAAAAGAGAGGGAAGGTGGGGATAGTTACGAAGTTACGGGAATGAGGATCACCGACCCCCTAGAGAGAAGTCAACTCCGTGTCTTCCGTGAAATTGATCATAATGATCGGTGGTCGAGTAATGAATTAAAAAATAATAGAATCGAAAAATTGCGTGTCTTACGAAAATTCAACGTCTCTTGCCAAAAATATGACTGACTCCTTTTGACCTGCTGCAGTCCTCCTATACACAAAAACCTCATCTTTGGACGTTACATTTTTTATGGGAAATGAGTAATCGACCAGAATCCAAGAGTCAATGTAAATAAATGAGAAGAGATATGAGATTGCAGAATCTTTGATTCGATAAAAAAACCAATCGAGATTATTTTAATTTTACGTACGCTCCCATTGCTTGGAAATTCTTGCTCATGCGTGTGCTCCTCGTTTTCTAGCGAATGAAAGAAAAATGAAAATGTTAAAAATTATTATTATTTTTATTATATTACTTAAGGGGCGATTATAGTCACTTTTATATTTTTGTACTTTGTTAAATGTAAGATATCCGGTAAATAGGATTTGGGATGTTGGGTTTTGCAATATCTGTAGGAACTCTCAGTTCGTTCAATTAAAAACGAATCCGCAAGGATTATGAAAAATTCGCTCAATCGTCAAAAAATGATTTTTCAATCTCTCGCAAAGTTTACATATTACGCTATAAGATACACTTTAGAGTGAGAAACTGGCAACGATTCGGTTTCGAAAAGTGCGCACACCCGCACGCTCGCTCGTGCTGTTGCATATATATATATTTCGTACGTATCTCATTAGTGTCTTAAGCTTCGTTTTAAGAGGAAATTAAATGCCAGCGTGCCAGTTATATGGGTGTTGACTTTGCGGTCCCACCGTCATTGGACCTCATGCAGAGATTCGTCCGTTTATAACGAACTCTCTCGACAACAGTCTTCTTAGCGCAATACTCTCAACGTTTCACCATGTTTTCCGTAGTAGTACATACCGCATGTATACAACACATCCTATTTATATTATACCTATATATATATATATATATTCATATTTATATGTTATATACGCGTAAAAAAAATTAAGTAGTATAGCCCGCGGAAACGTACATATCACATATACATATATACACACCTTACCAATCGTGCAAATACATATGTACACATGTAAGCCCTGAAGAAAGTTCGAGACCACCAGGACGTTATCTCAACGTCCTCTTGAATTTCTCCAAATCCAATGGACCAGTATGTAAACGTACACGTGCTATATCTATATATCTTACATCACCGGAATAAAAGTCACTCTCATATCCTCCAAATTAAAATACCCACCTCTTTCCCATTCTCCCCAATATTCATATTAAATTGTGGACGAAAGTCTTAAAGCCAATCAAAATATAGTTAAAATAACCAAGCGCCACTTTGGCTCGCTTTAATGTCAATTATAAAGATTAACGCTTGACATTTATGTGAATTTTAATGGCTCGAGAGTAAAAGAAAAATAAAACCATTGAGGAAATTGTAATCCTCGGGCAATGAGGCATATGGGGTGGTTTGGAATCAGGAAAAGAAACATTTCCCGATTCTCTGGCATGAGGGTCGATAAATTGTGTAGAAATAAACAAAAAAAAAAAAACATTATGTGCAAAAGCAGCCAAGATGGTGCATATGTATAAATGTGAACGCATAGGGCATTTATATTGTATGGGAGATATAGTGAAGAGGCGCAGCAGGTGCATACGTGAAGCTATACGCACCTCGTTCAGGTGGAGATCGATTGGAAGTCGCGTGTGGGTGGACGACGGGTAATCGATTACGTATTCAATGTATATGCATGAGTGAGGTGCAATACTGCCTGTGTAGTAAATAAACTCTATTGACTGAGAGAGAGAGAGAGAGAGAGAGAGAGAGGAAAAAGCTTCCTGATGATGCATTACAGTGATGCATTGACGTTTGTTCAACCCTTTCGTGAATATTGCAATACACATTTATGTATGTATGTGTATACATAATATGTATTATACTGTTTCATACCAGGCTGTAATATACAATCATGGTTGTCGCAGCACGAGCCACTTATCTCCACGCAATTTCGCACAATGTCGACACATTAAAATTTACCATTTATTTTTGTTCTAATTCTAATATGGAATTTTATAGTTTGAGGTGGGACTGTTAATGAGCGGAAAAATTGCAATCAATTTTGTTTCTTATATAGAACGCTTCACAGTATTTTTTAGACTCCACATTAACGATTTAGGAAGGAATAGTGTTTGGGTCATCGTGATATATTTATATTTGTGGGCGTAAGAGCGCTCTTTAAATTACCAAAATCGAAGGGGGTGGGCAAAATTTGCATAAATAGATCCAAATTTCCATCAGTAAATAATATCGCCCCGAAAAACACTATAAATTATGTACAGAAACTTGAAACATCTACATTTACATAAATCTATTATCACAAAAATAAATAAAAATAGCACACATCGCTCAATACAATTAACTTTTTATTTTCCATCTAACTTTGTGAGAATTCATGTTAAACGTATAGTGAAATATCGATTGTCATCTAAAAATGTATTACTTGAAGAATTTGAGCAATAAAAAAAATTCAAACTGCCCATTGATTATCAACTGTACAATATATATACATTTTACATATTAACTCATCGTCAAGTATTCTATCGATTTTTTTTCAATTCAACTTTATTCAACGCAAATTCTTCAATTAATACATTTGATAACCAATATCTCACTATATGTTATGTTTTAACAGGAATTGTCATCATGTTTGATGAATAATTTAAAGCTGCATGTACTTGACGACATGTGCTTTAAATAATTTTAATTTATTCGACAACTTTTTTTCTGGATAAAGAAATGGACTGGAAAATGTATTTGTTTCAACTTTTTTTACACCTTTTTGTGGGGTTTTTTTTTAGAGGATTTGGATACTTTTTACAAAACTTTCGTTATTATTTTAATGTCACGTTTCCGAATGAGTTTATAACATGCTAATCGTCTAAGGACAAATTTCCATTCATCAAGACACGTCATTGCTTAATACTAAAAAAACTATTTGTACGATAACTCTCATAATCAGCAAATGATAAATAATTGCCTAATTTGTCGAGCGTTTTTGTTAACTCGAGTGTGTAGCAGTTACTGAAAATTTTTCAAAGCTTTCAATATATAGATGTATCATATGTGCATACAGCACTGAAAAAATGATTCGATCCGCAAAGGAATGATGACTCCTCGAGATATATATTGGACATGTCAGCCCGAGTTGTACGCACACGCGAAGACTACGAGTGTACGTTAAGTTAGTTTGCCAGACGCGATTTATGGCATGTAATTGAAAATTATATTTGGTGATAGAGAGTGATCGATAGCGAGCCGTTAACTCGTTAATACATCACCCTAGCCCCGGGGCCTTTTTGTTTGGAATCGATTCGATCGAAAATGAACCGAACACCCTCGTGCTCATGTGCTCTCTTTCTTCTGTTTCTTTTCTCCTTCATCATTGCTCCTTTATCTTCTTATTCTTCTTCTTGTTATTCTTCCTCATCCGATTTGATTCTTTCGCTCCAACTCAAAAAGCTGGCCGAGCATCCCCCGTTCTTCTTCCCCACTCAAAGTTCCCAACATCACCACTACCGACCTGTTGGTACAGTCAGCCACCCACTCATTGTAGCCCTTCCATCTATGTATATATATATATATACATATATATATATAATACCACCAACCATCGTCTTAGCGGGGTCAGGTCGACCAATAAATCCAATACGCCACGGTTCGTCCGCGCTCACGAGAGAGCAGCAGTTTTACAATTCATGAATTTATTATGGGGTCGGCATATACCAAGAGAGGCCTCTCTCACCTATTGATTTATCGTTACGCTTTCTCGCTCTGAGAGAGCTCCAGCGCACGTATCTCTATATATGAGGGGAAGAGTATCTTCTTGTGACTGTGGACCTGCGCCAGAGATCATTTCTCGAAAGGATACGCGGGCTGTACGTGCAAACCCTCCCGATAAGGTAAAGGTACGCATCGTTCCAGCAACAACAATTTTTTTTAGGTAAGATTGGCCATTTTTTATAGGCAAAATGCAATACATTACATACTCGTGTACGTTGAGCTCTTCGGAATGAACCATTTCACGTAAATTGATCCTCTTCTTTTTATCCTCCTTTTATCCTCTGTGAGCGGTGGTGAGCCCCTTCGCTCTGTGGGCGGTGGTGAGCCCCTCCGCTCTGTGAGCGGTGGTGAGCCTCTCCGCTCTGTGAGCTGTGGTGAGCCCCTCCAGTCTGGGAGCAGTGGTGAGCCCCTCCACTTTGTGAGCGGTGGTGAGCCGCTCCGCTCTGTGAGCGGTGGTGAGCCCCTCCACTCTGTGAGCGGTGGTGAGCCCCTTCAGTCTGGGAGCAGTGGTGAGCCCCTCCGCTCTGTGAGCGGTGGTGAGCCCCTCCAGTCTGTCAGCAGTGGTGAGCCCCTCCGCTCTATGAGCGATGGTGAGCCCCTCTAGTCTGTGAGCGGTGGTGAGCCCCTCCATTCTGTGAGCGGTGGTGAGCCCCTCCGGTCTGGGAGCAGTGGTGAGCCCCTCCAGTCTGTGAGCGGTGGTGAGCCCCTCCAGTCTGTGAGCGGTGGTGAGCCCCTCCGCTCTGTGAGCGATGGTGAGCTCCTCCACTCTGTGAGCGGTGGTAATTTACCATCACTTCTAAAATACACCCAGAATTTGGCTCGTTTGTAGTTAGTCGTTTACCATTTTGGTGTTATCGAAGAATCTTTCCAATGGTTGATAGCCTCAGATCTAATCGAATTCGGGATAACCATATCCATGTCGAAAGCAAAAGAGCATACATTAAGGTCTTTCTTGTACCTTAAAATTTAGAATCAAGTGTCTTTTCACGATAAGAAATGGGCCAAGCTAATTCGGTCAGTATATATAATATTTATAGCTTTTTCGCCAAAGTTAGATCTGCCTTTTCCATGTGTTCGCTACGCAGGAAAACAATTTATATTGCCGAGTGCTCCTGATTTTGTGTAATGCTCAGAATTAAGCATCGGCCACTTGACCAGAACCCTCGATCGCGAGGAATAAATGCAAAAATGGTATCTTTGATTAATGTGCACCAGATCAGTTGAGGATATAATTGTTTTCTCATGAATGGAGGGTTAACGCCTTAACTTTAACGGGAGATACTAGGGTTTCTACAAAAGCATGTACTAACAATAAGCACTGCAAAAAATCGAGAGTAGTGATCACCACAAATACAAGCAATATTTTGGATCTATCAAGGATCAAAACACTTTTAAAAAAAAAACAAAAAAATCATGCTGAATGTGTACGAAATATCGAACTATATAAATTAAGCCTCGTCTTTCTTTAAAAAAAAACATTGAACCACAACAAGCACAAGCAACATTTTAGACGTATCAGAAATCAAAGACTTGTTTAAAAAAAAGAGCTCATTGTATACATATCGGATTACTGAAATTGAATCTCGTTTTTCGTAAAAATCATTAACATTCTCTCGGAGAAATGAGAATTTCCAGACAGGAAGAATCAGATGCGAGTGTGTCGATATAAACACATATGCACGTAGAGTTTGTCCTAAACGTTAGGATGACACATCACGTACCACAGTTTACACAGAGCCAAGTGGCATATAAATGGAAAACAAAAAGTGCACGTAGTTCATTAATCAAGAATATATATACACGCCCGTGGTAGGAATGCTTTCGTATTTCGAGAGTTGCAGTCCATTCATCACACACAGACCAGCGCGAGAGTGAGACAGCTGCATGAGAGGGAAGTCGAGGAAGAAACGTATTTGTAGCCGAAGAGCTTCAGTGGCTATGTGCTCGCGCATGTATGGATTGTATGTGCTGCGAGCGCTTCTCGCTAACAAGTGGATACGCTGTCTCCGTGGATGATGTAGCACCGTTCGAGACCGTAGGCCCCCCTACGGCGTCCGACACCTCCAACCTTCGAACCTACGACCGATAGAGCCTCTCAACCCCTGTGTTCCTCGATTTTCGCCCACTCTTCGTAAATATATGTACGTGGACACAATTGTGCAAGCACACCAGTGTCTTTCGCACTTTCTTCGTTGCATTGAGTCAAATTAATTCAGAAAAACTAATTATCGTCGCGCGACATTCGAGCTAAAATCGTCCACGATATAATTGCGATGAAATTTCAAACACCTCCAACCTTCGAACCTGCGACCGATTGAGCCTCTCAACCCCTGTGTTCCTCGATTTTCGCCCACTCTTCGTAAATATATGTACGTGGACACAATTGTGCACGCACACAAGTGTCTTTCGCACTTTCTTCGTTGCATTGAGTCAAATTAATTCAGAAAAACTAATTATCGTCGCGCGACATTCGAGCTAAAATCGTCCACGATATAATTGCGATGAAATTTCAAACACCTCCAACCTTCGAACCTGCGACCGATTGAGCCTCTCAACCCCTGTGTTCCTCAATTTTCGCCCACTCCATTTTCAGTCCATTTCTGACACGATTCTTTGTTAAGTTCGTTTTTGCCTTTGACTTTTTTTTTCAACAGGATGACAGTCACAATTTCAATTCGTCTCCAGAAAAATCGTAGAACGACTCCCAAATGATTTTCTTAAATTAATATAGGAGGACCCAGAGAAACAGGAAATTGAGGACTCGAGCACAATATCTAAGAGACGTCACAACAGCAAGTAATCTTTCGTTAGATAGTTTATCTTTAGATAAACCAAGATAACCACCTCCTCCATCGTTTGGACAGCATATGATCCTCCTCAACCTATTGTGGCACTCAAACGTCATCTTCGTCGATAATTTTTACAATATTACCTGCTGGTAGTTTCTACCAGTCCCTTCACTCTGTGTAACGAACAGCCTCTCTGTACCAGAATATATTCTTTGGACATTAAACATCGTGGTTGCGATTCCCGAGCAGGAAATCCTCCCTTCATTCGTACGTCCTGTCGTCCACACAGGCTCCATCTTCATCCGGATCTAAAGTTCATCCTTCGTGCCGTTTGTGATACTCAGCCAGAGGATATACACGTTTGTTCATTCTTACGCTCGTGCAATAATCCGAACGTAATAATGACAAGGTGTCCACTGGACTCGGAGTGGACTGCAAAAAGGCCCGCTCTTCACAGAAGTATGCGGAGCCAGAGTGAGTGTTTTGAACGTGTTTCGATAAGTGCGTTGAGAAACACGTAAATATATCTGTATATACATGTATGTGTGTATGTTGGGAACGCAGGAGATTTTCGTTAGCGAGTTCGTTTCGTTTTTTTTTATATATACTATATATATATTATTATTATTTTTATTATTTTTTTTTGTTCGTAAACTGACATAACAGTCGGTGGGAGCGAGACGTAATGCTCGAAGCACACGAGGTGAGGGATGAAAATGAAAGAAGTGAGCTTGAGGCCGAGGGCGTTTATTGAAATCGGCCCACCACGCCAACTCGTTGCCTCTTTGACGGGGCCTTACAATGTGCTCCGCATCGGGCCCAGCGCAACGGGCACAAACGTTACCCGTGCGAACCTGACGTCTCGACCCCTCCCAGCCTGTGTTACCACGGACACGCGCTCGCCCTTGTTCCACTACTCGTTCAATTCCGTACGTAACGTTCATATATCCACCTCTCGCATATGCGATATTATACACGTTCGATCGCGGCTCGGTCTCGCTTCACGTCGTGCTTCACTTCTCGCACGATCTTATGTTTATGCATGCAATGCGCAATCGCTTATTATATCTGCTCTCAAATATCACATATACATTGCCATTAAAAAACAATTAAAGGCTTGACTTGAAAAAAAAAATTTGATAAAAATACAAAGACGAAAAAAAAAACGCTGAACGGAAGTTTTAATTTAGACACTTTGAAGTATTTAGACGTTCTATTGGAGATATTGACAAAGTAATTAGTGGCAATCAACTATATATATATTATCGGTATCGGAAATTCAAGTAAGAGGTAGTTTACCCCCTCGAACTTGTTTTCTTAAAAATATGCAATAACATGTCAATTTTAAAATTATTTTCCCTTCAGAATAGTACCTGCATTATTCAATTTGATTCGCAAATTTTTCATTGATGGGTGAGAAAAAGGGAAATTGAAAGGTGATGCACTAACTTACTCTTTTATTTGTTTCTTCACGTCGTGGATTTTTTGCGTCACCCCATGACAATTGTTACTGCTCGAGTATGACCGTTGATCAATGGATTGACGCTTATCAACGAAGATAGATGTAGACCTTCATCTTTGTTATTTTAATGAATGTGTGAATTAATAAATGATAGATATAGACCTCTATCTTTGTTATTTTAATGAATATGTGAATTAATAAATGATAGATATAGTCCTCTATCTTTGTTATTTTAATGAATGTGTGAATTAATAAATGATATATATATACCTATATCTTTGTTATTTTAATGAATGTGTGAATTAATAAATGATATATATATACCTATATCTTTGTTATTTTAATGAATGTGTAAATTAATAAATGATAGATATGGACCTCTATCTTTGTTATTTTAATGAATGTGTGAATTAATAAATGATATATATAGACCTTTATCTTTGTTATTTTAATGAATGTGTGAATTAATAAATGATATATATAGATCTTTATCTTTGTTATTTTAATGAATTTGTGAATTAATAAATGACAGATATATACCTATATCTTTGTTATTTTAATGAATGTGTGAAATAATAAATGATATATATAGACCTTTATCTTTGTTATTTTAATGAATGTGTGAATTAATAAATGATAGATATGGACCTCTATCTTTGTTATTTTAATGAATGTGTGAATTAATAAATGATATATATAGACCTTTATCTTTGTTATTTTAATGAATGTGTGAATTAATAAATGATATATATAGACCTTCATCTTTGTTATTTTAATGAATTTGTGAATTAATAAATGCTTTAATATATCCACCCCAAGACAAAATGTACGTGTTATTAATTTCGCTTGGACGTTACGGTATCGAAAGATCAAGAGAATAGGTGAATTTATAACCTATGCTGAGAGCTACCAGCATCTATGAAATTCAGAGGCACAATTTCCCTGAGCAAAGAAGGTCGAAGCAGTAAACTCGCAAGAGCCGCGGTTACGAGGCAAAAGCACGACGTGGGAATGCACGTCGCCGCGGATTACGCCCATCGCCACGACTTATATACACTATATATTACGGTCAGTCTGAGCGCGTTGGTGTATATTCACTTTAACCCAGCAGGTTCGTGACCTCGTATCGCCGCTGCATTACCACCAACACTACGCTCGAGCCTCGAATTTAACTTTGCATCGTGTGTCTGTGTGTGTGTTTGTGTGTGTGTGTGTGTGTGTGTGTGTGGATCCGGCAGGCAACTCAATGGCGCTTTTCTTTTTCGTTCAAGGCGCCACGTCAAGCGGAGGCTGCAATTACAAATTTAGAGGCGAGACCAAGTCGTGCCAAATACCTCCCCAGTCACCATCGAATACCGCCCTTTTTCTCGCCTTCTTCGCCTCGCGAATTTCGCCTCAAGATCGTACGATCCTGAATACTTTTGCAAGATTCTTCATCTGACCGGATATCATTACGAAATTGACTGCAAGAAATATACATCGTATTTCAATTGATAATATTATCGGCCCTTTGTTGCTCTTTATCTGCAAAATCGAGCAGTTCAGCCCCTAATGATTATGAATTGAAACAAATTTGTTTGATGTTCTGGGTCTAAGCAAATAATATTTGTGAGAAATTGACATGTACATAAGCATGTACATATCCATGTACATGCTTATACAGACATGTATATATCCACCCCAAGACAAAATGTACGTGTTATTAATTTCGCTTGGACGTTACGGTATCGAAAGATCAAGAGGATAGGTGAATTTATAGCCTATGCTGAGAGCTACCAGCGTCTATGAAATTCAGAGGCACAATTTCCGAGACCTCTGAACTCGAGTCGTATAATTTTTTTTGTAAGTGTGGAAATCAACGAATCATGAATGTATAGATTACAAGATTTTGTAAAATTAAAAAAAATAAAATACGTCGTGGTGTGTTGGGTATATGTAAGTAATATATCTATGGACGACAGAGATGAGAGAAGCCGTGGGCGAATATCTGGTTGTAGCGTTGGCCAGGGTTTATCAGAGCGATATGTCAGTGGGTGACAGTGCAGGAGGTAGACATCGTTCACGAGGCAACCAGCATTTCTCACCTCACGTCCTCAAGTTGTTAGGCTATTTTTCTAGCCAGGCTGACCCGCTGACGTTGAATGTTCACATAGTCCAACGAAGACCTCTCAAATCGTTCGATTAAATTTCATCATTTTTCTCAGTCAGAAAATAACTTTCCACTACAAATTGAGCACCGACGTTGAAGAAATTTTCAAATGTTAATATTTTATTTCAATGATCATCCTAGACACAGAGGACTGAACCGGCTGCTTTCGCCACAAAGAAAAAATACTTTTCATCGTTTTTAAATCACGTTTGAAAACAAAAATAAACAAATGATCGATAAACATAAGTAACATTTGTTAAGAACTTACTTCATTACACTTGTCACGAATATGTTTTACAGTCATTTTTTTTTATGTATAAATGTCATACATATAAGTGTAAATTTGGGCATTACAATTGTGCAAATTATTAGTGTTTGATATAAATTATTGGGATAAATAAGTAAAGAAGAAATATTTCAATCCACCTGTATTTACGCAAGTGACTACGATGGTCGTGATGATAATTATAGTTATTATTATTGAATATCCTCTTTTGTTTATAAAAAATGAAAATACGTGCTAAAAATAATTTTTTTACGTATACATTCAGCAAAAACTATAGGTATTTATTAGTAGAACTTCCTGTTGGCACGAGGACCTCATACGTTCGGCCTACGTCTCCCGAGTGTCTTTTTCAGTCTCGGCTGGAGCTTCGCCCAGCAGTCTCAGTGACCGAGAGGGAGCGAACGCAGCCACATCGAGATGCAAAGAAGTTCCGCGTGAGTCTCGGCTCGTTTTGCTTTCAAACTCGCCGCCTCGAAGCGAATAAATTCGCCCGGGTCCCCCGATCTATTAATTCGAGCCGGCTTTACATTCCTATGGGGTCGCTGGAGCGTCGCGATCTCCGACTCTGCGTCGCGACCTTTCTGCACTTTCATTCTCGCTCGTATTCTGTATGTATATATATATATGTATATATATACAGACCTTAAAGCGCGTGCAAGGACACTTTTTTATTACCCCCGATCGTTTATTTTATTTCCAAGGGGTTGCGATACCTTCCACACGACAAACGTGTGTGCCTCAATGACCCCGCGCCACGCATGTCCACTCTGCCATACTAACTACCAATGGTTATTTGTATATATGCGACTGTATGCGTTCCTTGAAAATTCTCCGAGAGGCACAAAGGCGAATAACTAACGACATGGCGAGAGTGAACAGTGAAAAAAGACAACAGAGTATTAAAAATAAAACGATGGTCCAATGGAGCATATTCTTTCATTCGACGTTAATTAATTAACCCTTGTGGAGTAGGAGTAGCGGAGGCTTACAGCTTGCCTCATTTCGGATTGTGGTCTTGGTCTGGAAAGTTGTAACTTCAAAAGATAACATTTGACAAACTAACTAACAAAAATATGCTCCGTTTAAGAAATTGTCGAATGATAAGCAAAAACAGGGTCGTCCCTGTTTTTGCTTATCATTCGGTAAGGGTTGACCCTTAAAGTTCGAGAAGAGAAGGGGCATCCTGTATTTCATTAATTATAATTTGTTGCCCTCCGAATATTTGCAAAATGAAATATGTTGTAGCTGGAGTTGAGTTATCGTAAATTTGCTACCAGCCCAAAGGGTTTTTGCACTCGATAAACGTCTTCGTATTTTGAAAAATATGGCAGGGGTGTTGGCAATTGTACTTGTACTGCGTACAATTGCAGCTCGGTCAGTTGGGCCCAAATCACATAATATAGGGGTGAGTGGTGACATTTTGATACTAGTTTTTCCGGCGATTTTTTTTTTATCATAAAAAGGCGATGTCGAATTATCTATTGCGTCAAAGATACATAAAAAAAAACTCTTGAAAAAATTCAACTGAAATATAATACCTGTAGAGCACTCGCGAAGAAGTCGAATATGTCCTTGCTGTGAGAGCCACTTCGGCCGTATGGACTTGCGCCGAGGCTCGGTTATGTATGAAGCTATAAATCTCTCGCGACAAATCGCCGACTCGTACGTTCGTTCTCAGGCTAATTGTTGGGACGCGCGCATTCGAATGCCGGACTCTAAATATATACATATATGTGGTGAAACAGCAGCTTGTGTGAGCCAAGAAGAGCCCTTTCGTCCCTTTACAGCTCACGACCCCCTTTCCCTGCGACTCGATATAAACGGTCACACGATCGATTAATCGATTATTTACTCCTCTCTTGGATGGCTTTCATTCCGCAACTGCACGAGCACTTTCCACACATTGGCTTAAATCTCTTACACGAGCGATTGAATAACGCCATTCTTGCTTTATTTACTCCTCGTCGCTTTGAATGATTTATATTCATCGACATATTCATGCCTGTCGTTCTCGAGAGCCCAGAGCCCGCGCAAGTTTCCATATGCTTCCGGGAAAAATTTAAATTTATTTTATTTCAAAACCTCCCAGGCGATTTAACCTCAGCGAACTTTTCAAGCTTCCTTGAAGCACTCATTCCTATCCTGCTTATTTCATATCCTGCACTCATTTCAATTCCTTTTTCGCCGATATCATCCAGCGACCATAAAATCAAAAATGGCGGTCTTCTTTTATACGATGACACATATTAACCCTTTGTAAGAACATATATTGCTTGGAATAAAAAATTGACTACTAAAATACGACAAATTGCAAGAAATATTATTCAAATTATTTAATATCCGACATCAAACATAATATACTTCGATCCTATTTCGATTTTGTGACAAATTTTTATGGCTGCCTGGATTTTCAAGGTACGACAATCACTGCTATTTCATATCACATAGACATTCGTCCATTTCGTTTCATAACGAACAAATATTTTTGGTAAATGCAATTTACCAAAAATATCATGCAGCATGTGTTGTCAGACGTTTCACACCCAGGCAATTCAAGTCACCCTTATCCACTAAAAATAAAAACAGTATTACTTCTACACCCACCTGGCCCTTCGCATATCTGATCTCTCTTAGTCTCATTGCTACTCACGCAAATAATATACCAGAAACCCATTTAAAAAGATTCGAATAATGTTCAAGTACCACGTGTCCCGTTCCGTTGTCGTAATGGTCCTGGCATGCGCTCCTAGACATCGGCATCCATTCAACATGCCTCACCAAAGCATGGATCACTACCGCGATTTCACAGGCTAAAGGATTCTCTCGCGGTTCCGCTAAACATACAACACCCGGATGCGACCAAAGCGTACAGAACACTGGCGATGCAAGGACAGTCGCGTGATAAGGATTGGATAAGGGGATGGTGGTGGTTGGTGAATTCGTCTTCAGTGCAAAACTTCCGAGATTTTCCTAGCCCGGCAGTCTCTCGATGTCAGAGTTCTTTTGAGACGGATCGACGCTGATGTCGGCGAGATCTCACCACAAAGCATTCAGGAGATTATTTGAAGCCGTTGGTGAAGCTCTCTCTGTCTCTCTTTCTTTCTCTCTGTCTCTCTCGCTCTCGCTTTCTTTCCTTCTCTCTCTCTCTCTCTCTCTCTCTCTCTCTCTCTCTCTCTCTCTCTCTGCCTCTGTGGATACGACGAGGCTCTGACCTGATATAGGTGCGCGACCATACAGCTGCTGGAGACATTAAATGTGCGTGCGTCGAGTCTACCAGTTGCATTGAATAAAACTCTTGGATAAGTATAATACACGCCACAGCTAGCTCATGTGTGGACGTGGGTAACTTCAGTGAAGAGTCACCGGAAGAAGGTGAACGTTCGCCGAATGGTTCTTTCGCGCCACTCACTCGCTTCACTTTGCGAATGTAAATTCATCGTGTTGGTGACCACGAGCTCCTGGTACAGCAAAAAGAGGCCACAACTTGTGTGTCGCGGTCAGCGAGCCTCTGGCGCCGCTATGACAAATGACTTGGAGTCTCGAGATAGTGCCTATTGTTCGTTGAATACCACGAGAGAGAGAGAGAGAAGACACAGAAAATGGAATGAGAATTCACAGAGTGGAGATTTGACCATTCAACTTTGTGATTCATTTTTGAAACAATCAGAGTCTATGAGGAAATGAATGAATGGATGAGGAGCTATTAAGATCTGCCAAACACTCCCAATACTCATGTGGAATGTTGGATGATGTATGTAAACTTCCCGACAACGCGCACCGGCTAAAACATTTAATGAAACTTGAACCGTAATCGGTTGCACAAAGAATAACTTTTCTCACAAATTCTCGTGAGTAATTTGAAGCTCAGAGTTTTTTTATTTAATTTAAAAGACCATCAATTAATTACTCGGATGAGTTATACTTATTAAATCAGAGATGAGAACGTTCATCTTACTTGTTTGAAGAAAGTTCGTAGCAAGGAACAAAATGGATCTTTCTGTATATTAATATTTTTATATTTCTAACCAGATGAATAATTATAGCTATTGGGTATGAAGGTTTATAATGACGGAGTCATTCGTGTATATGTTCATCGTGCATTTTCATAAAGAGACTTTACTTAGATATTTATACTTAGATATTTACTTAGATATTTATATTTAAGGAAAATCCCTCCTGTATAGGATTGCGAGCATTGTGGTTCGCTGTATTTTAGCACTCTATGAATATCAGTACATTAAGGGACTATGGTCTTCCAGAACGAGGACAATAGAGGCTGTATGTCCATAATATAAAATGGAAGATAGTATATAAAACATCAGTGATATAAGCACTCACTTGTTCCATTCTTCTTGCGTTTCTTCTTCGTTCTCTTCTTCCTTCTCTCTATGTCCTTCTCGTGAGAATTCGATAAATAATTTATGTGCACTCGATGTTTGCCCCCCACCGAGTCCTTTCTCGGATCCGAATAATAATAATGTAAAAAGTGCCGAACCTCTTTGTGAACTTTTGCAATGATTTTGCACAGCTGGAATACCCACAAGTAGTTGTGTTATTTCTTTTCGAATAATTGTACATGAAGTGTATTTTTACACCTCACAGCGTGTCGATTCTTCACAACTTTTCTTGTCCGTGGATGATCGATGGATTGTTGATCGGAGTAGTGAGTTAGACGAATGTACAGAATGATAAATCATCAACATCGTATAAGATTTTACCTAAATGTCTAATGTGTTCTGGTGAATATGTCGACTTCTCTGAGAATACTTTTACTGCAGAAATCGATTGCCTGTTTGATGGCAATCGATTTCTAATCCCGTTATTGTCTCATTTTTAGGCTCATCTAGTTTAGCTTGAGGTTTTTTTTTTTCATGAACTCCTTGGAAGGTCCTGATAATTGTACTCGTCTTGAATTTGATAGACCAACCAATCTTTAAATTAATCATCGAACATCAATGATTCGATAACTTCGTAATCATATATAATACTATTGAAAACAAATTATTGTCAGCTCATATTATATTGAGATACTTGCCGTTTTTTATCTTAGACACTCATTATATTTATTCTCTGTCGATGAAAAGATTTTGTTCCAGCGAGATCTTGCAGAATAGGAAATTAATTTTTTATCTACAATGGAGGCACAAACAAGAAGAAAGTATGCAGTGTTTAGTTTTGAAAATATCACATGGGCATGTCTTTTGCTCGTCCCAATAATTGTAGGTCTTATCGATACTAGTCGTCGTTATCGTTGTCGTCGCCTTTGTCATCTTTGACGTCTTCGTTGTCCTCTCGTCTTCTTATCTTATCTTCTCATCTTATTGTTTTCGAGTCTTTTCGTCTTCTCGTCATTCTTTTCGTCTTCCCGTCATTCTTTTCGTCCCCTCGTCTTCTCATCTTGATCGTCACTCACATCGATACTCTCAGAGTCTCACTCAACTCTAAGGATATGACTGCTCTCGCGTCTCTCGGAGCGACGACGGGCAAATTGGCTCCACGAGTGAAATCACGCGCGGCATTTTCCTCAAGCGTGTTATAAGAACCCGCCAAGGGTTCGTATAGCCAGTATTTCAGCATGCATATATTATAACATGCCCACCCGACTAGTTGTCTGTGACGGCCTATGGGCTAACTTAGGTTATGCGCGATAGCTTTGAGAACTCTCTTGCGAGCACCCACAGTTGCAGAGCGTATTATGCTTTCTCAGAAACTGTAAATACTATCATTGAAAACCTCTAATACGTGCGAGCTCGCCGACGCCGCCCGGTAAAAGGCCACGAGAGTGCCGATCCACACACACACATGCACACACACACACATAAACACATAAATCATGTATGGAGAGCGTACTCCTGTGCTATTCACTTCTGTAGAGTCGTGCCGAAAGGATCGTGAACCACGTGTACCAAAATGTATAATAAAGATCGCTGCTCAAGAGGCGCACGACTATTTCTACTGCAGTAGAAACTCTCGCGGGAGCGAAATCATACCGAGCCTCTCAGGATCTAATATTCACCCGTTAGCTGTACCAAAATTGACTAACCGCTGTGTTTCAAGACTTACCGGTTTATCTCTAATATTTAGATCCCCATTGGGTTATGAATATTGCTTTTCCTTTATTTTGTAGTCGTTGCTCGATGTCATTTGTTGATTTATCACTAATTAACGCTTCCTGTCATGGACCTCTAATGAGACTGACTAGAAAAAATTTCTATAGCGTGGATCTCTCAGTCACCGAAAATGTCTCATGTCCTCATCACTTTATAATGTAGTTTGTAAGTTTAACTCAATGGATAGTCAGTTACAAACTGGGTTGTTTGTCTCGTGCTCGTACTGCGAAAATTATCTTTAAAATAAAGTACAGCACCCCTTTCATTTTTTATGTGTTACCTCCATCCTATAATTCTTCAAGAGGATCACGAGTGGCTGTCAATTGCATAAGGATTGGTGCTTCTTTCGGGTTACAAAAAAAAAAAAAAAAAAAAAAAAGGCGGAAAGCAAGTAAAGAGAAGTTGAAAGCAGAGTAGAGGAAAATCCCAAGCGAGTCTTTCACTCTCGTTTCGAGCAAGCTCGTATTCTTCCCGTTTGGCTACTCTCGTCCGGGTCTGGTGCTTGGTAGAGCTCGTCGACTCCGTCCTCGAGAGACGACGAAAAGATACTCGCGGAGCCGCGTTCTCTCCCGAGGAGAGAGACTGAACCATAGTAAGAGTATGTACAAAAAGGATGGGTTGCGCATATGCGAGCAATATACGTGAGCACGCTCTCTGGCAAATCAGCCGTTTCTGTCTCTCCTTGGTCTTGTCGTTGGGGCCCCTGGTCGGTCCCTTTACCGTCGACCTGGACGTCCATCCGGAAAGTCAAACAATGCGACGTGCAGATTCCGCCTTATTTACTCCCGCTCTTGGCATATATATAGCTAACTCAGAGCATTGCGTATTGCATTCGTGGGTAGAAAATGGTTTCTCTGTCTCTGCTCTTTCGCTATGCCTGGATATGTTCCTGATGCAGTGGGTACACTGCTCGTTTCAACGAGAACTCTCTTGGCTTGCCGAGACTCTGGTAGAGACGAGACGAGAAGAGGTTGTGCTCCCGCACTGTTACTGTACTGGCTACCATCCTGCTGACAGTCCACCACACTCGACATGCAAAGCACGCGTTGTCATTTACTCCCATCTCCTACGGATCGGTTTACGCGGCACTGGTGCGTAAGCCTTAACCGTCCACCGTTCCTTTGTTCTGCCTTTCTCTCGTTCTTTATTTTTCTCTGTATACTTGCATCATCAGACTCTCGACAAGGGTCAACGAAATAGAGCGACCCAGAAATGTGTATCACGAATAAAAAATACTAACGCCTAATTCTGAAGTTCTTATCGCGAACTTGAACGTCATCATGATTTCATTCTTAGGTCTGTGATTAGTTAAAACTTCAGTACGAGCCCAAAGAAAAAATCAAGCTCGAACTGAAGATTGAACTTTGTGCTTAAGACGTAACATGCAGTTTATTGAGGTTTCTTCTATGCCAATCAATACTAGTTTCACTATTTTATAGCCTTTTCGTTTCTGGCTCTGGTTCTGGCTGGTATTGGTTTCGATGATGGACATTTTCATATTTATGTTTGCCTTTGTCATTCAAGTGAGCCATCCGCATATGTAGCTGCCTATTTTTATATCTTCTTGCTCCCTGTCTTCACTATTTTGTTTTTCACTACGTATTTCATTCTTAACCCGCCGATATGAAGTGTTAGCTCCATAGCAAAGTACATATCAGACCTCTATCGGAATCAAGAAATAACAATCGAATTTGTTGTTATTTCATGACAAAGATTATTTTGCTTTCATTTTTCTTGCTCCTCGAAGTACCTCTCCTTGACTATGTAGGCTTTACTGACCCCAAGTATCCCCGAACTGTTTACCTTCCGACGAGAACGCAACCGATCTTGAAGTCCTCCGCGGGAGAGAAACGTAGAGGAAGTGGGAAGGGAAAGATAGATAGAGAGAGAGAGAGAGAGAGAGAGAGAGAGAGCTATCAATATGGATTTAAAGTTATTCCGTTGAGCACGCGCTTTGTGTGGCCGCTATATATCAACCTGGGCCCTATCGGTCTCACCGTAAAACGACGCCTCGTTGCGTTGCACGTGGCTTCTCCCGCGGCTCTCTTGTTTTTTATTCTTCTTTTTTCGTCCCTTCCAGCCACAGTAATTTCAGGCTTCACTTATATCCCACATCCCAGCGTATGTTGTATCAAGCACAAGTAGATTCGAGCACAGAAAGCCCCGCGAAATGAATAATTTGCGAGCAATCTTAATCCAATGACGCATGGACTCGGTCGTTTCTTCGTCGCCATCCGAGCCTTCTGAGTACCGTCCCTGATGATGCTCCCATTGCGCACCCTTCTCTGTAGCAACGGTTAAAGAGTATTTACCGGGAGTTCCTGTCTTTTTTTTTTACCAGTTTAGTTCGCGCGGCCTTACACTAAATGGACGCCGAGTCGTAAATCTTCGACTTCGTCGAAAAAAAAAAAGAAACAAACAGAAAATTCTTCTCCGTTTATAGAACTGGATCCAACGATCACCAAGAAATGGTGAGCATATTGGCGCAAGCGTGAAATCTGATAAAGTGTTAACATAAAGCACACGTATGAGTTCGCTCCTACACTTATCAGTGTAGGAGCCTCGGAAGTCTTTAAATGCCACTCTGCATAAAATGGCTGCTGGCTTCGTGGTTTGGTATCGTTGATAAACTCTTTATTTTGGCAACAGAACTGAATTGGAGAACAGCATTGGACCTTGGCAACTTTGGCACTGAAATGATAGCTTGGCAACGAAAATTACGGTACGTTTTACGTTGACTATAGAAACTGCAAATCAGCTAACGAGGGCAATACCCTGGACTTGGACTTCAGGAATGACGCCATTGTGGACTTAGACAATAAATATTATTGTGTGCCTAACTCAAGATCTCTCGAATTCGCAAAAGACCACTGGCCAAGGACCAAGTAAATAATAGGATCATGTCATACGCTGCACTAAGATCTGGACTTGCCAATAGACTTTTCATTGAAATATCACAGACCAGAATATTTTTTCATAGGCTAATCCAACTTGCAAAATTTTTCATCTTGCATTTTCTTTTTATTATCAATCAGTGTGAACACATGATACAAATATCAGCAAGTTCACCCCTCAACGCTCGATCAACTCTCACTGACTCATTACCTCGTTCTCACGCTCAATGTGGAGACAGCTCGAAGCTGCCAGCGCAAATAAAAGTATTTAACACGTTGTCTCGTAACATGGAATTTGTGAATCGAGATTCACAGCAGCGCAGTACATACACATTTTTAAATACATTCAGTGAAACTCAAGGCCACTCACCGAAAGCGAGCGAGATACACGCGGACTTGTGTAAGCGTGACTATCGCACGACAAAGTATTCCGTAGTTGTCGTTGTAGAGTCAACGGAATCTTCCTATAAATTCCACCGGATGGTGGCAAAGGGAACAAGAAAAACCAAAAATTTGTACATATATATATATATATATGTAATGTGAAGTCTTGAATTTGTCGAACGTTGGTAGCAAGCACATACTGCCCGATGACATTGGATCGTGTAGTATTTCACGAGTTCCACGGCCAATGTGTCGCCAGTATTTCGTGGGACTTTGCGTAGCTTCCGAGACCGACGACGACGACGACAACCAGAACGAGAGAATATCTTGCCTGGGCACGCAAAGGGGGTCGATGTAACACACACACACACAGACAAAAAATTGCCACAGAGGTCCAAGCTACGAGAAAGAGAGAGAGAGAGAGAGAGAGAGAGAGAGAGAGAGAGAGAGAGAGAGAGAGAGAGAGAGAGGAGAGAGGAGACCACCGTAGAGCTCATGGCTACAAATTGCATTGTTCGCACATGTTGGCGTGGCATCAGAGGTGCCTTCTTAATGGCCCACGTTGCTTTTCGGTAACTTATAGTACTGTACCATACGTATGGCACGAAACGTGGCCCTTGGGACCACCGGAAGAAATCTTATACGAGTATCTTTTCTCCGATCGTGTGCAACGATCTTTGGAGCCCTCGTAACCTCTGCGTAAGATTTTTATTACCTTCAATGTCGAGAAGAATCTTTGAGAATCGTGAAGATCCGGACTGACACTGATATACAGACTGGTTAATTTTTTGAATCAATAATAAAAAAGTAACGTGTTGTAAATTTAAATGGTAATTTAAATTTTTTAAGAGACATTTCCATTCAGATCTTTGTCAATAATTGAGAAAATGATAAATTTGAGGCTGGTAATTAAAAACTTGACCAAGAAACTCGAAAATTCTTGGAAGGAAAAAAAAAAACCCTGAGTTGTCATGATAATTTTTGTCAGTAGGTTCATGAACGATGTTGAAACTATTGTACCGATCTTTAAATCTCAACGCGGAGAATAAAGGAATGGCCGAAGCGATGAGGAACCAGCAGAAACAAGACGGTGGAGAATGGTAGACAAAATGACGATGGATGAGACCAAAGAGACGAGGTCGAGCAATAAGGAATGGAACGGTTTTGCGGTCTGAGTCTGATGCACCGTGCAGTCTTTTTACAAAAAAAATGGAAGGGGAACCTGACCCTCACACTCCCTGCATCTTCCTCCTTATCTTTTTATCTCTCCTTCTGTCTCCTGTGTGCAGTGTACCAGCACCGGCCGACCATCATCAAGAATTATGATGATTGCAGGCTGCTACCATTTACAGTAGTGCGGTCTGGGACTTTTGCTGTTCAGACCCATCTACGAGGATGCTCTTGGTGCTCTAGGAAAATACCAGCACTGAGGAGTCTTGCTCCGTTCCTCGCTTATTTTTCTCATCCATTTTGAAGCTTCGGTAAATCGGAAAAAAAAATGTTATCTGTTATGACGAGCGATGGCCATACTAATCGTTACAAAAGATCGGATTAAATTTTAACTCCAAGTAACGCATCAACTCCAAAGAATAGTACATTTTTAAGATATTTTCAAGCCACAGATTTCTCGATCTAAGTATCTTTTCAATCGATAATTGCCCGATAAAATGGCACCATGAGTAAAATGACGTAGCGTCGATGCATACTTCGGATCGAGACGGGTGGACAGTTGCTTTGAAGCCTCAATTGAGAATCTCCTGTAATTACATACATTTAAATGTATACGCAGTTGTCAAGGTGTCACGCTTACACGTCAACTATTACCTATCATTACGAAGAAAAAATGTTCGACAAAGTGCTAAATAACACACACATATATATATATAACGTATAAAGTCGTTACAGAAGTTTCTATCCATCTCGCCAGGAATCGTTCGAACAAATCTTGCGCTGTAGGAATCTCGCAGCGTGATAACTTCTTCTTCCTCTATCTTTTGACTGTAATATCTCGTTCAATGGTAGCCAGAGAGCGGTGAGATAGATAGAGAGACGGAAAAAGGAAGAAAGAGCTTGCAAAGGAGACGGAGAGCGAGAGAGAGAGAGCGGAGTCAAATAAAGAAAGGGGCAAGATGCAAGAGTGAGACACTCGAAGTATTTTCGTAAGCGATAAATCATCGCGTGCCACCTCCGTGCTCGCACAATGCCGGACTAATCTTCCATCACGCACGCACGATATAACTACGCCCGCATGGCGTCCCGTGATTTACCATCCTTGCGGCTAACCTCTATTATGTACGGCGCACGGTGGAAACTGTTGAGAATACCCGTGCACCTTGCACTCCTCCGTATATATATTTATATATATATATATATATATATATATACTATCAGTGCTATATATAAGCTATACATATAGTTTTGGAGTGTACAGTAAGGCTGAAAAGTCTGATGAGGGCACTCGTATGAGGGCTGATCTGCCGCAGGAAGACTACGCGTTCAAGTAAAAAAATAAAGACTGATTACGGTCTAATTTTTGGATTTGAATTTACGTTCGGTCTGTTCAGTCTACATTCATTCTACAAGATCGCTTGGTTCCCAATTGGAGTTTGAGATACTTCTTGGGTCTGTTTTAGCTGTTGTCGTTCAATTTCTTTGGCGTAACTAAACGCTACGGCGTATTAGTTGCGCCGATCGCCGCTCAGGTGGCGAAACGAGACGTCGTTTCTCGCAAACGAAGGATCGCATTGACGAAAATAAATATATTATATATATAAGGTCGAGAAAAATAGCATATCACTCTGTACATGAAAATGTCGCTACCACATATCTTCGTTACAATTGTGAGCATGGGACTATGAACATGCCAGTGATGGACGAACAAGTTGGTGTGTGTCTCATATACGTCTGGAGTATCAGTAATTATCATTAATAAGGAACTGAATTCTCAAACAAGTGAACAATCCTAATATTTAAAATATTATGATAAAATTACAGTATATTTAAAATTGTATAAGTTTGAGTCAATTTAGCTGAATTCGCTGCACACCGAAATTGGAATCTAAGAAAAGATTTTTTTATTCAATTCAGTAGTTTCGGCCCTGACTCTGCATTGTGCCCTCCTGCCCCCTCTGATATTTATTGAGTACGCAAATAAAACTGTGAATATCAACTAGACGATAAGGTTCATGCTTTCTTGTCTCAAATTTTTTTCTCGTCGATTGTCTAGATACCAACATAAATAGAGGCGTTTCTTCTATGAATATTTTATCTTCCTTGTATTCATCCTTCTACGAATATATTTGTCCATAAATCAATGCAAACTGTTGAAGAGTAATTATCGTCACCGTTGTTAGAGCGTCTGCAAGGCTTATAATTAAATAACGAAACTTGTCAGCAGCAGAGGAGTGCATCGAAGTTAAGAGGAAAATAGTATATATGTGTGTAGAACGAGAAACTCTCGGTAAACAACAGGTGGCTCGGACGATCTCTACTCTGGAAAATATACAATGAGGAATCTGTATTGATATTTCGCGAAAGCGGATCGTCGTTCGTCCTAATCAAAGAGACCATATGTATGTATATACATATATATGTATATATTATATACTGCAGTACTTAAAGTTCTAACACAAGCCGCACACTATGAATGGAGCAATAAAAGACTAAAGGGTATAAAAGGCGCCCCTCGTCGTTGTATATGAGAGTGATTCTTGCTATGTTGTACATGTAACGGAGCACGCAAACATTATCGAGAATTATTTGCCGGACCATCGAAGATTCCTGTGTACCTCTAATAGTATACAAAACGGATGGTAAGGATTATTCATCAAGTCTGACCTAATACGGATGTAACTACTGCGGCCAGAATGCTCCCTTATATAACGTTTCTTGCGACTGATTTTCGACGCGATTGCTTTTAGTGATTGGCCATCGTTCCACGAGCATGTTTTACGATATTATTCTGCGTCCTTGGTCGTAAAAGCGTACGGGGATACGATAATTCATGTCACGAACAGAAATGAGCTTATGATCGAACGACGACGGTTTTTAAATTGTTATTTTCGATGAACCAACAACGAAAACGTGGGGAATTTGACGGCTCAGAATTTTGCTCTCATCTGGTCTATTTGTAGTTTTTTTAAATACTCATTTTAAAAATGGCCATATCCATGTAAAGTATTATGAAAACCTTGCAATTTATTCAGCCAAGTTTTACTACTTTAGTGCTTGATTGATATACGAAGAGAGTTACGACGCCATTACGTGGTATCGTAATTCCATCGAGAAGCAAAGCTCCATATATATATAGCTTGCCAACTTATTTTTCATCGAAACGCGAAATAAAAATCGTTTTTGTAATTTTAATCTGGAACCTTAACTCGAAGTAGAATGAGAATGAAGTTAGTCCTTATAGCTCCGACTCGGCATACTTCGCGAATAATTGCATATGGACCTTAAACAATTCACGATAGAGACATCCCCCTCATTTATTTGGTTTTTTGACTCAATGATATGGTGGGAGGGAACCAAGCAGCGGGCCATGGTCTTATAGTAATCCAAAATAAACAGGTGAAAGGGATACTAAGAAATTATGACAGTCATGGAAAGCACAGAACGTTTATGTACAATACACATATATTTATACCACATGTACGACATATAAATGCATATACGATAAGCAGTAGACATTATTACCTATATACATATAATAGTTGGCAGGCGCAGCAGTTCGTTTTGATTTCATTAATGGGTCGGTTGAGCGCACTAATGCAAGACTGTTTGCAGAGCACTCGTCGAGCATTAAGAGCGTATATGCGTACCTATTTATACATATATATGTACATATGTATATTCGTACCTATATATACATATATGTGTGCATATGTATATGCGTACCTTTATATATATATATATATATATATATATATATATATATATATATATGTACACATGTATATGTGTGCAATATGCAATCCGCCCTGCGGGGACACGCGTGTCTTTTAACGCAGGTCATATCAGGTGTAAGGACGAGATATATGACCAAGTATGTATATAGGCGGGACTAGAAGCAGAATGAGAAAAAAAAAAACGGCGACACTAATTTTTGTCGCGAAAAGATCCACCTACCGCAGCGCAGACTGCGACATGAGGACGAGAGTGCTGCAGGTGTGCCGCGAGCAAGAGTTCGCTCGCGCGCATCAGTCTCGTCTTACACGAGGCCTGGGGCGATCTCTATGGCAGAAAATTAACACTTCTTGGTGAGTCTCTCGCAAAGAATCGCTCACGGTATGTCCAGAGTTTGCTTATGTTAATCCGCGGTTCCGTGTGGGCATCGCTGTCGCTTCAAATATATCAATTAACATCGTCATTAAGCCAGCGCGGCTCGCCGACTGGTACACAGAGGTGATATTACGGTAGTAATATTTGAGTTGGTTCGTTCAGCATATGAGCACACATCAATGTACATATTATTCGACTCGCTCACTCGCTATACCCCCAATGGGAAGAACTAAAATATGTCGCACTGCATATATATATATATATATAAATTCTACTCGCCCTTCTTTTTCTTGAATTTATTGAGAGACGATTTATCGACGAGAATTAAACAAAAAAACTCAAAGAATAAAACAATTTAGAGCTTATATTTTTAGCAGGAAATTTTTAAACGAAGACGTTTCTTCATTCGTTCAGCTTCTTCTTAAATATTTTTTATTACGACGTGCAGATCGCGGCGTCTCCTAATTGTTCGTAAAGTCCTCGAGAAATTATTGCTGAGGATCACCCATGGAGAAGCCACACGATGAATAATAATTAGCGATGTACATACAGTCACATTGGACGGGACAAGTCAGCGCAATTATATTTTCTAATTAGACGAATAGATCTCGGCAAAGAGAGAAAGAGAGAGAGAGATAGAGAGAGACTTTGCAACGCTCACCCGCGGCGAAACAGTCTTTGAATATACATATATATCATTGGTGTTACTTTAGACTTTAGAGATCGATCGCTGAGATCTTTGCATCGATACACGATCGTTCCAATTAGTTGATCATTAGTTACCTTTAGCGCTCGAGTTGTCCCTTCAGATGACAGCGAAACGTTGTCTCCCTCTCCCTCTCTCTCTTTCTCTCTCTCTCTCTCTCTCCCTCTCTCTCTCCCTCTCTTTGTATGTATGGGTGTCTCTTTTTCTCATTCGCTCTTACAAGTTACGTATTTGAGTAGATGCAAACAGTCTCTGAAAATATACAGCATTCCTTTTGTCTCATTCACGGAGAGCCAAACGATAGAAAAGAAAAAGTATATGTATGTATCATACCGTGAGCGTTTTCTTTTAACGCCAGGAAAATAAAAATGTCTAGAGATAGAAAATTTTGTTGACATAAAGAATTCACATTTTAACCCCCCTAATTAAAAAAGAGGGGGTGTAAAAAATTAAGTACTCCGAGTAAAAAATTGTCCAGTTAGAGGAGCAAAAAAATTTACATCAATAGTCTGATAACGTTGCAATCGCTGATAAACCTCGAGGAAACAAAATGGATACTTTCATACTTCCTTTCTACTGAATGCATCGAAGGTTATTGAATTTTCTCTGATTACTTTGCAATATGGATCATTTTTATCTGGAGATTATATAAAATATTGTAATTGTTCGTTAATCAGATACAAACGAGCATAATCGTTGGCGCAAATTAGTGGATAGAAGACTAAACAGGATGCAGAATATAGTACACAAAATCCCATTGAGTAATGATAAAAACAGTCGGAAAAAAACATAATGAAAGAGAGCACGAAGAAATTGAGCATTTGTGCGCTACACAAAAACTGCAAAGAGGAAAAGGGGAAAGGTAGAGCGCGTTACCGATTCCGTCGAGGTCTCCTGGGGGTTAAATTCCTCGCCCTTGGGGCCCTCAGCACACGCGTATGCTCGCACGCGGTCCTCCCCCGTTCTTCTCGTTCTTTCACGCGCGCCATTATTTATACAGGGAGAAGCGAGGAGACACGACTGCGAGACTCCACGCGCAGTTCTACGCGGCCTCGCGCGCGGTGGTAACTCCGCTCGTGTAAATTATTGCCGAGTCGACTTTCATAAATTCCAGGACGAGATATGGAGCGACAAATTCAACTCCCAGGACCTCGGGAGCGAGGCGGCGCCCTGGCGCTCTTATACTTGCTCTTTTTTCTCTCTTTCACTCTCTCTCTCTCTCTCTTTCTCTCATTCTCGTTTTGTTTGGTTAAATGTTTTGTGGATATCGTGCTGCTGATGGCAGAACTACATCGGCTTTGCTCGAAACGCAGGATTTTTGGATACATACGCTTGAATATTGTCGCACAGTTTGTTTAATTCCATCCTCAATTTCCTCGTTTCAATTCGTATTAAAAAAAATATCCAGGAGAAATCGCAGTCCCCGATGAAATTATTTTGAAGACTTTTATAGTCGCTCAATGCTCCTCTTATTGTCACAGAGGAGAAAATCACAGCATTATTTGTCAATCGAAATATTAATAAGAATAAATCGGTGAACGAGATTTGTCTGAGTTTTGATTTCTTCAAAGTTCAATAAGAGATTTGAAATTGATGAATTCAATTTCTTGATCTGACAATAATTTAAAGAATCATGCTGAACTTGAAGATCGATTGTTCGATAACTTTAAGTCAATTCAGTTCTGTATTTTATTTTACACTTAAAAATATTCTCTTTTCAATCGGATTAATTTAATTCGATATTCAAACACTTACGAATTATCTATCAATCGATGATTAATGGTCGACTTTATCTCTCCCCAGTTTGCAAAATTTATGTTATTTCTACCTGTGCAATACTGCATCGGGTCGTACGTTATCCGTTTGATGACCAGGAAAAGCATCAACGAGTATCTGTAGTCGTGGAAGGATTCTCCAAGGCTATTTGATCTCTCGATCGTTGCCACGACCACACTTGTACCAGATACCTCTCGAGAGTGGAAGTTACAGAGGTGTGTGCTACACAAGCTCTACGACTTCTTCAGTAGGAGATTTAGTGCTCGATCATTCTCGCTAGAAATCGCGTTCGTCGTTGTCTTATAGTTGAGAATGAAAGTTTCTTTCGCGATACAAATACACACACACACACACATATATATATATATATATATATATATATATGTACACCTTGCATAGAAATGACTCTTGCGGTTGATCTAATGACGAGTGCGGAGGCGTTTAATACACGAGACTTGCCAGTAATCCGTGACAGTATCCTTCTGTACTTTTTCTATGTATGCATAAGATCCAAAGACGTATTGTACGTTGTACCTTAAACCATACATTATCACATCATCACACACACACACATACATACCCATCCATTTCAATACACA
Organism: Dyspetes luteomarginatus; assembly: GCA_963669185.1. Classification (NCBI taxonomy): domain Eukaryota; kingdom Metazoa; phylum Arthropoda; class Insecta; order Hymenoptera; family Ichneumonidae; genus Dyspetes; species Dyspetes luteomarginatus. Next base: position 5,595,916 of record OY769903.1, read on the forward strand.
CTCTCTGCGTACAGATTTTCGATGTCTCGTAAGTTTTATAGCGTATGGACAATGTAGGCGTCGTGCCTAGCAGGTGCTCATTAGATTATAGCGAGACGATGTTCGAGAGACAGGGCGGATAGTCACCATACAAGCACCTTTTACTCGCTGCTATTCTGGTGTATCTTGCACTCGTCTCATCGTCACATCAGCTCTCAACAGAAGTGCGAGATTCGGATCTTCTTTTCGTCACGCTTTCTCCCCTCTTGTATCATTCCTCCTTGTCTCCTTTGCTAATGGATTTTCTTTTCTAATAATTTTAATCATTAATTTACTTCGAAGCAAAAAGCAAACTATCTGTTTCGTAATTTTATTATCAATTGGTAGATCGTAATTGAATGGTTCATTTGTGAGTTATTCGTCAATTAAATCTTCTTTAATGTTTCGTGACTTTTTATTCTCGAGGTCCACGAGAGCAGTATCTTATTTTCCACTTTTATTTGGTAACTTCTTATCGCCCAATTGAAAGATCAAAATTTATTGGGCCATTTGGGTCGTTTCTCGATTAAATATACTTAAATTTTCCATCGACTTTTATTCTCGGTATCCACGAGTGTAGAATCTTTTTCATTCCTATATTATTATTATTATTATCTTCAATATTATATTCTTCTATCTGCTTTTTTATTGCCTTTTCCCGTCTCATTTCTACTCCCCCTTGACCTCTCGTGGATCTCTCTGTATACGAAAGACCCACCTCTCGTTCATCTCGAAAGCCTCTCTCGTTCGTGAGTGTGTTGGCACAAGCGTGCGAGCGCACAGTCCGTGGAGAGATCGTTGCCGAGAGGAACCGTGAAGATGGTGTGCGATCCATTCGTTTTTTACAGTATACTCTACTATGGCTATGTTTGTAGATATATATATATATATACACATAATATGCGTGAGGTCGAACGTCGAGCTCGGGTGAAAGTCTCCTTCGGGTCACTCGGTTCCACTCGATGAATTGACGAGATGGTTCTCGTATTTCTAAGTACATGTGACATGGCCAAACCCAATCTTGAAACTCACCTATCTTCATATATCCATAGGAATGTATAAAAGTGATGCGGTCGATCGCTCTTTGGCGTTCAGCCTAAACAGCTTCGAAAAAATTTCTAGTGTATTGATCAACGTGGAAAGGTAAAAAAAAATTACGTACAGCCACTTTTCAATATCGTAAAACGAGTATCTATTTATAAGTATTAAGATTTTCTTCTGTTCTTAATGGATTAATTGAGTAAGTGAGACTAAAAAAAAACTCATCGAGTCCTGCTTATTTGGAATTTTTATAAGATTTCCGGGACTTAGGATATTCAGTCTTAGGGTGTTCAAGGCGTTGAATACTTTAATTTAAATGGGCAAAAACACAGTGTGTCACTTTGGGGGTTGAACGATTCTATATTTTTTTACAACTATATATGTTCAATATCTGTATCTTTACGTTTAACTTCGCTTATGGATCCACAATGTATCGTAACATCGTATATCATCCTAGAACCTGCCGCAATGAATTGTTTCGCCTCGCGGAGAATTGCTCTTTTCGCAATAAATTTGCGTTACCTTACGACTGACGATGCAGACTATGCTACGCGTTGTTCTCGACCATAAGAGTTCCAATATATACGCTTCGATAGTTTCGTGTATAGTATACGTATTCTCGTGCTTACAATTCTCGATCCATTTTGGGCGTGGACGCTCATCTCGACCGCAGGGTCAAGAGCTATTTGTGGCTAAGCTTCTCCTTCCCTCGAACGCTTTCTCCCCTTTTATTCACGACTTCTGATTGACGTTGCACACGCATGCTCACACGCGAGAAAAAAACGTACAAATTTATATCATATGGCAGAGAATGTGCGTGGCAAGAGCGGTTCGGTCTGCCCTGAGCACCCACAGCGCTCATGACGGCCACGGATTGTACTTCGCGTAACGCGCTTCATTTGGCGCTAGTCACGCGTCGCCACTCAACCGCGACGAAACGCTTTCTCCATCTTGAGAGTTCTTCCAATGGCCAAGGATACTTTAACCAATACATACGTTAATGCACATTGCAGAGGGTATCTCAGAACTGAAAGACCAACAAAATCTCCCGATTGCACATCCATTTTTGCGAATACATTTTTGAAGGGTGGAATGAATGATGATAAAATATTAATAGTGATAATTGTACTGTATGCATTATTGTACATTTATTAATACATACATAACTATTTTATAGTATAATTGGAAGATGTCTAGCAATCATATAATGTCCTTTTGGATAAAAGTTGGACCCCTTGTGCCCCGTTTTCTTTGGATGTTGTTTTAATTGCTTTAAAAAAAAATTAAACTGAATATTTATAGAGCTGATCGATGGCAAACGTTGTTTAAAGTGTACATATGAAACCTGACAAATATGAGTTTAAATGCACCCGAAATAAAAACTTAGTTTATGTAAAACTTTTTGTTTGGCTCCTACGAGTCAACTGGTGGGATGATACGCAATGAAAAAGTGATAATAGGCGGGCTTTTTATATTTATTTATTTCCTTTTCGGTAAATTAATTAGGCACAATATCTTGTTTATAGAATTTCTCCACAATGGGTAGGTTTAAAAAAAAAATGCAACACTGTCATGTAAATTAGATAATATACTCGGAGTTATAAACAAGTCGGTAATAATGAGGCCCACAAGCCATTCGGTTATTTAAAAAATGACTTATATATTATATATAATACATATACATTACACACATGTATCGTCGCATCGACTTACCCATACTATCGAGTATAATAAACGATACGGAGAAAAGAAGATATGCACAAATGAACGATGATGCTTCTGATACGATACAACGAGACACATACTGCGTGTCTCATGTTGGAAAAGTGACGTAAGGTCCCGTCGTGGGCCCCCCTTTGCACTTCAGCATCACGCAAAATGGAAAAATGTACACGCATCGACGCGTAGATACATCTCGTTGGAGTTGAAGAGTCAAGAGTTGGGGGTCAAGCAGGTGCGTTTCCGGGTGCGGTGATCTCACATACGATAAACAAGAATTATAAACGGCGCGCCTAGTAATTTTTTTTTTTCGTTGCTACTATATCGTACGTTGGAATATGTTTGCTATGCTTCAATATTTCAACATATCAATGCAATACCCCTCGATATTGTTAGACGAAATCATAAGAATTCGAAATCATAAGATTCGACCTGTAAGAATTCGAAGGCCCCAATTCCGTTTCTGCAAATTATTATTCACACATTTGCCTTTTATTCAATGAAAAAATTCTCAAGGGCCTATCGATCTATTCGAGTACTTTGTTGAAAATGAAGTAAAAAAAGAATACAATAAAGAACGATGATGTAAAAGTTCTTTACTCTTTAGTGTACTCTTGGCTCTTGGTAATACTGTATGAGGGATCATATTCGCCAAGAGATGAGTAGAGATACGCGTGTAGAGATACCCCTGTGGAGATGAAGATTGATGGAGGAGAAATAGAGTTAAGAACGCGAGAAGGGATGAAGCGGTGGTTTACGTAAAACGAAGCAGCCTATCAGTTGTACATAGGATATATATATATATATATATATATATAGGCATTAAAACCTGCGCTTTACAAAAGGATATATCCCGTATTGAACGGACGCACATACACGTACACCGTATAAGGAGGAAAATGTATATACAACAGTGCGGAGAGGTTAAACCCAAAGAGTACGGCAATCTTCAAACGCTAGCACCGGTGAAAATGTCCGTTCGTCGAGGATTAATTGAGATAAGCTCCGCATGTGGTTCAACCGCGTTCGATCGGTAACGTGCGCAGACCAATCAGCATACAGCTATATAAACTATAATATAGCACTGAAGCCCCATGTGTATGTGAGGCTGGCGTGGCGCGTAAGATTGATTGTTATTGATTAATGATCGCAGCGTAGAAGAGAGCAAAAGATAGAGGGCCCTGTGCACATTCCATCAGCTTGTGCACGTACCACGGGGCTACATATGTATTTAAATGCATGGATAGCATATTGTGGGGTTAGCGAGTAAAGACGTCGTTTCTAACGAGTCAATTTGATTTGTGCCTGCGCAGAACTCTCGCGACGTATGCATCAACGCGCTGTGCTAAAAGTGCAATATGAACTCCGTACGTGATACGATATACATTATTTCTTACGTGATGTGTTTGCTTCAACACTGATATGCGTATGTATTTAAACCGATGGATGTTGCTGTAAGTTGATGAATTTTGTTTATTCGATTTGAGTGAGGTGAGTTGCCAGTCTGCAGAGACCCAACTGAGATTGTATGATGACCTAATTCGCTATTCAGTACCAACCGAATTCGTCGGCTCTCTCGATAGTGATTTATTTTTTGATAGTCATTTATTCTACGAGACTCCTTTGGAACATTTTGTTTCCTTGATCACTGCCGTCGCAGTTCAGTTACTCTGGTACTCCAGTCAGTCCGAGAATCTAGCTCCTGTAAGAATCTAATCGCATGAAAAATGATTTTCCCAGATTCTTGACATTTTTGAACTAAGACGGAAGTGATCAGGGAAAAAAAAGGTTCCAAAGGGGTCTCGTAGAACAAATGACTATCGCAAAATGAATAGTGATTTATTTTCATTATTCTTGGTGTTACTAGATTGTTACCGGAGCTGGATTCTCGGACTGACTGGAGTACCAGAGCGTCAAAAATTGTAACCTATATTTCCTACTCAATTTCCACCACCTTCGTCGCCTGTCTCGATCGTGATTTATTTTGTGATAGTCATTTGTTCAGCGAGACTTCTCTGGAACCTTTTGATTCCTTGATCACTGCCGTCTTAGTTAACAAATATCAAGAATCTCGGAGAATCATTTTTGGTGTGATTAGATTTTTAGAGAAGCTTAGATTCTCGGAGTACCGAAATGTCAAAAATGCCAATGTGAATATATCCTGAAGCAGCTACAGTAATATATATATATATATATATATTACCATCTTACACAATAATCGGTGATGTAATTTTACTCGTGGGTGCTTCAAGTCCAACAAAATACGGTAAGTGAAAATCTTGACAGGGTGAGTATCTACGTCCAAAGTCACACGGAACTACAAACTGCTAGAATTCGAACATCTAGACCAATGACAGATCACTCGAAGCGTCTTGACGTAAATATCCGTACGCATCTGACGCAATTATGGCAAAGACAAGAATGTCAGTTTCGTGGATCTGATCTCTGCGTACAGGTTCATTCGTCTGTGAGAAGAAGCAATTCAAGCATTTCGAGGTGTACAGTTAACCCTGACAGCTTCAATTAATTTACAGGAAAGTCGAGAAGATGCATAAGTTTCGCGAATTAATTTCACTCCAAACAGATTAATCGATTCTAAAAACTAAATACGTCAAATATATACAGCTAATTTATTTCCCATAATTTTAATTTAATTGACAAATTATTTGTAATCGAAATAATTATCAACCAACACTTACGTTACACTTTTTATACGTAGATATCTTCGGTGATTCCCTCTCTGGTCGCTATTGCAAAAGAAACGAGCGCATCGCATCGTCATTGAGGTCGGTTTAGACATTCACATGCCAAGTACACACCAATGTATCTGTACACTGATGCTGTGCAAGATGAAGCGGATCTTCGAGCGAATTGCAAAATAAATCCTATTAGCTCTCGTGGCTCTGTTCGGTTTTTTTTCCCATACCACGAGTGCCAGGGTAGAGCTGCCAGTTGGCATGCTGATTGCGAGGGGCATATTCAGCTGATGGGAGTGCAACGAGCAAGCCCCAGAGTTGCACTTTTACAGTGACGTCATGAAGATCTTATACCGACTAAACTTAACATTTCAACAAGAGATGGCAGACTTTTCTCCGTTTCTCGTACACGACGGTACAATCTTGTCTCTCTTTTCAAACAACGCGGTCCACACGTTACTCGACTACTTAAGTGGGCTTATTCTGATCGAGACTTTGTAGATCACAGCGTATTCAATTTATAGGATTTACTTTTGGCAGGAACCGTCTGATCTACACGAGCAGAATTATTTGTAATTCACGACCGAGCCTCTGTATTGTTGCATCGACGTAGTCTGACAACATGAACGAACATTTTGGAATAAACGCTAAAGCGTATCGTGAATATATTTGCAATAACATCTGAGTTACTTCCTTTTTGCTGGCATTGCATGAGCGGATGCGCGCGACTTTTTCGTCTCCCTGGTTCTCGCTTCGCTGGTATCTTAACGTAGATCGGAATTCAGATACACGGTAGCACCAACTCGAGGCAACCTCGCAAACACACCACTTTTTCTTCTCTGCCCTCTTCTTTTTCTTCCCCTTCTTCTGTGCCTTTTATGCGAAGAAGATCAAGGCCGAAAAAAAATTGATGTAGAAAAAAAATCACAGGTGAGTCCAGCAATGGCTGACGATGCTGGTCGCTAAAAACCAAGATGACCAATCTCAAGCTCCATGAAGTGAGATTTATTTTCGTGCTCTACCTTATGCTGACTAATCATTATAATTTTGTGGATCATAAAGTCCAAGTCCCGAACACCCACATATATGTTGGTGGATTTTTAATACTTTCGGCTACGCCAGATCATCATAATGGACGGTTAAAATATCATCTCCAATATTCTGTTTAAATGGAATGTTGTATTGCAAAGAGTTTTGGAAAATAGCGTCAAGCACTTAAACAAAAATAAAAGAAACAAAAAGAATACCAACTGTGGCTTTTATGCGAAGAAGATCAAGGCCGAAAAATAAATTGATATAGAAAAAGATTCATAGGTGAGTCCAGCAATGGCTGACGATGCTGGTCGCTAAAAACCAAGATGACCAATCTCAAGCTCCATGAAGTGAGGTTTATTTTCGTGCTCTACCTTATGCTGACTAATCATTATAATTTTGTGGATCATAAAGTAGAAGTCCCGAACACTTAAAAATATCGGTTAAAATATCATCCCCAATATTCTGTTTAAATGGAAAGTTGTATTGCAAAGAGTCTTGGAAAATAGCGTCAAGCACTTAACCAAAAAAAAAAAAAGAAATAACAAAAATACCAACTCCGCCATATACTAGAAGCCAACAGAGTTCTATGCGCCATTTTTATTGCCTCATTCTCGGTCGATCTTCTTTTCTCTCGGCTCGCATGCACTTCTCTCTTCATTCACACAGCACATTGCATGGCACTATTCCACCGCCAGAAACTCACAAGGTTCGCCTTGTGGCTATGGCGTGGTGATCTACCGCGTCTCGAGCCAAGCCCCTCATTAACGCCTTTGCTGAGAAATTACACGCAGTCGGTGGCAAACAAGAGCAAGAAGGTGTCTGAGGGGGCACGCTGTTCGTTCGGTTACACGTGGCATCGAGCTCTCCTTCTTAGTCCTTTTTTGCTCCCACCCCCACTTTTTCCGTATCTCACGTTTCTTCTCACTCGTTCCTGGGCCGTGCTATCAAGCTTCACCTCTCTCTCTCTCTCATTCTCCCTCTTCCTCTCTCTCCTTCACTCTCTCTCTTTCTCTCTCTTCCTCTCTCACAAACGCTCAAGATGGGTTCGATTCATTTCGTTATTTTCCTTTCCTTTTATGTTATCCCATCTTCGTCTTTCGTGCGTCTTCCTTCGCGATATTCTCTCCGTCGAAGCGTGTGAACTTCGAGAGGTAATTCGATCGAGATTTTGGTCCAGATACCATGTACGGTGGCCTCTCTTGGATGCGTTGGCTCTGCTGCACACCCTACTTATCAGCTTCTCCTCGATGTTCAGAGATGCTGGAACCCACTGCCAGTAACACTATATCACACCAGCGGCTATAGATGGTGTGATGTTAGGTAGTTCTGCAGTTGCCACCTCGATACAACCAAGCGGGAGCTATGTGGCTTCGATAACTCCACGGATTCCGAGTAATTATACTGGGGCTTCCGGCCACTAGCTACAATTCGTCCAGAAGAGCAAACAAAAAATGGAAGGAAATAAAGAAAGGTCTCGCCCTCACTGTGAGATTTTTGCAGTTATTCTTTGTAGCGCACCATCGAGACCTCTTATCGATCGATGCGCGAACCCAAGAGCAATAAGTGGTTAATTTGGGTAACCACGCGATTCCTTTAACCATGTTGAGCTTTAATTTATTTTTATGCCCCAACATTTCTTGGTAGATACACCGTGGGCTTACGTTTTATTGTTGTGGATTTAAGCGCTTGCTGATTGCGAGCTGTTGCTTACTGATTTTATATTTTGATGGGCATCAACTAAACGATCTACTCAACTAAGTGAAAACGAATTGTTCCTACCAATAGCTCTTGACCATACATAAACGGTCTTTCACGTATTCTTATGACAGAACAATCTCAGGGAGGAGATTGAGCCAGCCTTCGAAGCAGTGTAAGTTTTTGCTGTGGGCTTACGTTTTATTGTTGTGGATTTAAGCGCTTGCTGATTGCGAGCTGTTGCCTACTGATTTTATATTTTGATGGGCATCAACTAAACGATCTACTCAACTAGGTGAAAACGAATTGTTCCTACCAATAGCTCTTGACCATACATACTTCGACTTTCACGTTGTCTTGACAGAACAATCTCAGGGAGGAGATTGAGCCGCAGCCTTCGAAGTAGTGTAAGTTTTCGCCGTCGGTCTTTTACTCCTGCGATGGAGTACATTTTTTTTATCTTGTAAACGGAAAGATATCGATTAATCTGAGAATGAGAGAATCGAGAGTATACGTAATAGGCAATCCTAGATGGCATTGGACTATGACACCCTTATTTTTAACATCAAGTATCATCAACCTTGAGTTACCATCTCTCACGCAATAACAGCGTAATTTAGAATACAATTTCATGGTGAATAATCAGTGCTCATTCGTGCATTGATTATTAATTATTTACAGAAAACCGTATCGCCTTATTTTATACGGCTTTACGGAGAGCTTTAGTTAGGCTTCCGTAAGCCGAAAGCTCTCCGTAAAGAGGTATAAAAGATGGCGATACGGTTTTCTGTAAATAATTTAATTCACTAGACCTCGGAGGCATCCCCCCAAATGGCCCCAAAGGGTCTGTTAGGTATTTTCTGAATACTCTTTTTTAAAAAATGGATAACCAGCTTGTTTGGAGAAATCAAAAGGCTTCAAATTTATGGGGGCTCTGAAATGATGATTCTCGAGTTGTATTGCGGAGTGGGAAACTATAACTGAACTATACAAGTTGACGTTGCTAGATATTCGCTCACTAAACGTAAGGCGTGTCTGGGAATAAATTGAACATCTACGAACTCTTCTAACATTAATTCTCGCATTCTTTCCATCCCCGATATCCAAAGTTTCTCTCACCAGTCTGTCACATATTCTCCATGTGTACTCTGTTGCTGTAATCAAACGGAAATCGACTCACCTACATCGGTCACTTGTGAGCCATCCGGGCTGTGGGCGCCGGGCGATGACATTCACCAGCGGGAGGTCCAGAGCAATGTTCACGTCGTCGGTACGTCACTCATTTCGATCGTAAAACACCGAGAGTGCGACCACTCTCAGCTCTAGAACACCCTAGGCGAGCTCATGACACGACGAGAGAGCAAGAGAGAGAGAGGCAAAGAGAGAAGGAGGGAGAGAAATAGAGAGAGAGAGGGAGAGAGCGACAGACAAAGAGAGAGCGGGAGGGAGAGAGAGAGAAAGAGTGAGGAGTGAGAAAGAGGGAGAGAGAGAGAGAGCGAGAAAGAGCGAGCAGAGAGTGAGGCCACAAGATCAATGCGCTCGATGACGATCCAGCAATTTGGCCGTGTACTTCACCAAGCTTCACCCTGTCTCGTGAACCTACATGAGCTATACGAGAGATCTCATAACGCTTGGAATATTATTATGTGTCCGAGTTACATACAAGTAAGAAATGTTCCCACGAGACTTTCTAAGCAGATAGATACGTTTCTCGTACTCGCAGTGCTCAACGACTATGTGCGCTTCCATGAAGGTTCCATATTTCAGTCTCAAATTGTTACAACTTATTTGTCGATGAACGTCATGCCCCAAGAGCCGTTCACAAAAATGAAAAATAACGTTTCAGATTTCTCACACAGATCTGAGCTTGAAAAAAATCAACAAACCGATCCATCGGAAATTAGAAAGCTTTTTTGAATATCTTTTCATATAATGTAACAATAAAATTGTGCAGAAAAATTACGTTTAATGAATATTTATTGCCAGCGCTTAACTTCTTTAACATTTAGCAAAATCAGTAGTGTACATAGTTGTACATAGTTTTGTATATTTTAACATAGTTTTGCGTAGTTTGTTTCACGCACAAGTGCGAACATCTGCTTTTCCTCTGCTTGTCATTTTTTCCCCTTTTCAATATTTGGACAATTGCTTCGTTTTTGGTAATAATTTCATCTTCGTCACCATTATTATTATGTATTATTCATTAATCGTTTTTCGACATACATACATTATTATTATGTATTCATATGAGTTTTATACAGTCTCTGGTCCTCCGCATATATTCCTCAATGATTTGACTTTCTTATTATATTATACAAACCAATTAGAACAGTTTTATCGATCATGTTTTCATCTTGTCATTAGTCCAGGCCACAGACACGGTTCTACCATCACCTATTATTCTCATCGCCTTATTTAATTCCGTAACTCCACGCGAAAAAATTACGATACATACCCCTTAACTTTATAAAAAGATGAGGAAGTGTCCCAACTATTCTGGATTTATCCTACATTTCGTAGCTATAATTGTTAGATCTACTATGCAGCGAAGCACAAAAATTGCACATGTTGGTATTTGTTTTTATTAGTGTGTGTATTTACCAACGCAAATATAAAAATAAAATCAGGGTGAGTGAGGACGTGTAACACAGTCCAGCGGGGACTCCTACGTGGTTGTTGATCCGCAGAAATCGTATGACCGATCGTTTCTCGATGTATGTATATATAGAGAACATCACATGTGCTCATCGTCCATCTTGGCTCTTTGGCGTGTGTAGGCGTGTAGAAAAGTAGAATGTAGCGTGTCTGCCAGATGTCTAAATGTTGACAAGCCTCGGCGAGCAGCTAATAGCCGTTTAATAAGATTACGTCTCCGGGCGGATAGTCTTGACGTCCGCTGACCGGAACACACGTTCATATCCCGCTCACCTCACCGCAGCGAGTCTTGCCTTGTGTTCCTCGGAGCGCGCGCAGCGGTTTTGTGTTCTTACGGCCTCGTTTTACGAGCTCAGCGTACATAGAACTTTTGCAGCCTGAATATATATACATATATATATATATATATATATATATTCTCCGTGTTGCGCCGCAAGCCGCTTTCTTTCACACGACGTCGTTGCCTTTGAATCCACTTGAATGTTTTTTTTTTCTTTGCCCCATTTCGAGCCATCGAATCACCCAGGGTAATCCCTGACAGATTCATTTTAATCGATCGTCCGCTAAACTTTCTCGCCGTTGACGTTATCCCGTCATCAAACTTCGACACGCATCGATCATCCCACGAAGCAACGAATATCACATCTCTGTTATACGAATCACGACTAAATTTGCGCACTCTCGATTTAATTTCTTCCATTCGTAGAATTTAGAAAAAAAAAAAAAGAAAATGGATGAACGAAGCAGATGCAAGTGCGAGAACAAGTCCTTCCTTCTCCAATGGCGGCAATTTGTATTCTTATTTTCACCGGTTGGTGGTTTCACGGTCAATATCGTTAAATTTATCGAGATACGGTTACGATGATATTTTACGCAAGTCCCGCGAGAAAGGCAGAGCGCAAAAGCTGTGTGACTTGGTAAATTGAACGCGCGAACGTGAGACGATCGCGGGGCCCACCCATGGTGGGTCCCGTCTCAGCATCACCCCATATATTTGGCCGTAGGGAACCCATAACCATGGTATTATTCCACTATTTATTCGAGTACACCACAACAGTGCATAGCGATCAGCCACCATCGTGGCTTCCACCACCATCGACCAATCATCTAAATCTTCTTAATACGCTCCATGGGATCGGTCGAGTGCTGCACTTCATTAAATTGCCAAGTTGCCCCGGTCAGCTTCTTTATACCATTTATTGTGAACTGGGAGAGCTGAAACGCCACGGGGTGTCGCCAGCTCATCTGCGCGATTGCTTTTATAAGTGGACCTGGAGATAAAATTTGAGTGCCCCCCAGTGGGTTCCTTTTGAGAGGTATTTGGAAGTTCTCTAATAGTAGCCCTCCAATAGGAAAGTTCTCTAATTGAGAATTGGCTATGCTCGATTGGAACACAGGGGAACTTTTCTAAGATTGTTCATCAATTGATTCGGAGTAGAGATGACAGTTCCTCGTTAGAATAGTAATTAAATACTCATTCGGACATTTTTTTAACTGGTGACTGTCATTTCTATTATGAAGGTACAAGTGCACTAATCCAGGGAAGGATCCATATATTTCCCAACAAAAAAATATTGGAACATAAGGAAACTTTTCTAAGATCGTACATCGATTGATTCGGAGTAGAGATGACAGTTCCTCGTTAGAATAGTAGTTAAATACTCATTCGGACATTCTTTTAACTGGTGACTGTCATTCCTATTATGAAGGTGCAAGTGCTCTAATCCAGGAAAACATGTTGGAACATAGGGGACCTTTTCTAAGATCGTGCATCAACTGATTCGAAGTAGAGATCCTCGTTAGAATAGTAATTAAATACTCATTCGGACATTTTTTAACTGGTGACTGTCATTCCTATTATGAAGGTACAAGTGCACTAATGCAGGGAAGGACCCATATATTTCCCAACAAAAAAATATTGGAACATAGGGGAACTTTTCTAAGATCGTGCATCAATTGATTCGGAGTAGAGATGACAGTTCCTCGTTAGAATAGTAGTTAAATACTCATTCGGACGTTTTTTTAACTGGTTAGTGCCATTCCTATTATGAAGGTATAAGTGCACTAATCCAGGAGAGGATCAATATTTTTCCCAACAAAAAAATATTGGAGGACGATCGAACTATACAAGATTTTTCTCATGCAGTCCCACCTCGATTGCAGCTTGGATCTTTACGGGATCGATGATGGGCACGTGTATGACTAGTGAAATATGTTTAACCAATTACTAAAATATAAAGAAATCTCTCGCATAGCACGAATAATTGTTGAACAGTTTTAAATGTAACATGTATCAAAGTGTGAATGACCAAGCTGGGGTTTCATTCCGAAAAAGAGTAAGACGCTTTTTCTTGTCTCGTATTTATAACACTTTTCCATATCCAACATTCTGCCATTCATAGTTCAGCTGCAAATACTAAGTGTCATAAATTATCTAAATTTATTACCCACAGGATTAGACGAATAGAGGCAAAAAAACGAACGAATAACATATGACTGTGGTCTCGTCATATGAAGTGAGGATCGTTTGATTCGATCGAAAAATCCAAATTCTCGGCAATTTTGCATTCTATATGGATTCATTTATTGATCGTATAACGCAAAAAGATCACTCTTGTCCAATCGGCATAGCCATTGCTGATGATGCCTGGCTCTGCCACGATGATTCTAGAATTCTCGTTCTCTCGCGAGAGTCTGTTGGAGCTCGAGAACTCTGGTCTCATTTGCATAGACGACCTGACCCGAGTGAGTATAGAGGGTCCGGAATATCGCGTCGAAAGAGGAAAGAGAGGACAAGCCACGTTAAGTTCAGCAGGCGCGATATACACACCAGAGAGAACGAGTGTAGATGTGTCCGTACACTCACGAGCATGTGCACATATAGTGTCGAATATTGTTCCTTTGCGAATAAGTGTTTCTCCTTTTTGCTGCTGTTGCCATATTGTACACAACCGAGCGAGAACGACACGCGCACAACTTTTGCCGATCTCGTGTCGGGAACATTTTCGATATCGTCGCAAACGCCGGGAGCAAAACATCGGGAGAATATGTTTCACGTTAAAATTATTTATGCCCTCGCAAATTATCGGGAATCGCCACTGGCCAGACTTAGCCGGACAATGAACGAAGGCAGATTTATAAAAATGGTACCATAAACTCAAGCATCATTTTCATAGTATTATATATAATGGAATCTCACCCGAAAGAAATTACGAAGCAATGGAGAGGTAGAGGATTCTTCGATTATATGCGACAGGGTGGAAATCGAAATGATAAAGCTACCGGCTGGAAAAAAATACTTGGGCGCAAAAGGTGAATTTATAAAGACCAAAACGAGTCCCTTATCGTTGTGGATAACTAATCGAACAGGATATTCAAAACTACAACGAAATACATACACACATATATATATATATATATATATATATATATATATAATCTTGCATATTTATGTGAAGCATAGTATAGGCAACAAGAGTGATAAGATTTATCTCATCGATTTGCCTTCCATCTTTAAGCTTGATCTATGATATTTAATACAGAATTCACGTTCTGCATAATGAAATGAGTATACCAATGATTTTGATTTTTCAAAGTTGAAACTCCCTTCCATATATACGAACTGGCTTCACTTTGAGAGATATTGATTCATCGATGACTCGTAATTTGGAATTAAAATCACCCTATGACTCATTTGCAATGTTCGAAACTTTCTGCTGAAGTTTGAACTGTTGAGTAAATTCCCATAAATTGTGTGTAATATATGGCTATCATTATATCATTATTATATTATAGTATTGTGAGCAAAAAATACATAGCTCTAGCTTTAAATTGAATCATTCATTTAACGATTTTGCGATATCGTGAAAAATATTTATAGCAACGATCCCACAAAATCGATTACATCCCCAATGGAAAGCTTGCAGAGCGAATCACCACGGCATTCTAGAAGATGGCATCGTTCGCGACGGACTCGCAGGCTGAAACGATAAAGCCGCTCACCAGAACAAAGAATAAGTTTGGCAAAAAAGAGGGTGGATTCGATGAGGTCAGCAAGGGTCACGGGACCGTGTGGAGCATAACTATACGTATTTGTATACCTATACGGTACATACCGCATAGGTACCAATACTTATACATCAGGCAACATAACCATATAAAATACACATATAGACGTGTAGTACACTATAGCCACTCGAGGCAAAACGTACGTGGAAGTGGTGTGAAGGAGAGAGAGCGATAGAACGAGAGAGAGAGGGAGAGGGAGAGAGAGAGGGAGAGAGAGAGAGAGAGAGAGAGAGAGAGAGAGAGAGAGAGAGAGTCAAGTCTCGGGGGTCGGGACTTGGCGCGCCACGAGAGAGTTCGCTCCCTCGGCTCACGAACGAGCGAAAGACAGCGTTGTAATCACATTACGTCGATTTTTACGCGGCGACCAGCTATTAATTCCGCGGGTGTACACACATATATGCTTGGTGTGGCTTGAGCGCGAGGAGCCATAGCCAGGCAAAGAGACCATAGTCAGCCATAGAAAGGCTCTTCTTATACATGCTGAACACACTGCGCAGGGGGAAAAGAACGAATCCTATCCTATACACAAGCCAGAAGGCTGGCATGGAAGACCTGCCGGGTGTATAAGCCTGCTGGGCTCCTCTCGCGACCCCACCTAAGCATTTCCTCTTCTTCTTCTTCTCCTTCATCTTCTTCTTCTTCTTCTTCTTCTTCTTCTTCTTCATGTTCTTCATCTTCTTCTTCTTCTTCACCGTGGTCTAAGAATCGGTGTGCGGGTGTGGCGAATACGTGCCGGGGTCGAGGGTCGAATCCCCATGGACCCCGAGCCTAGTGAACCCTCTTCTGGTACTAGTGGTGATGGTACTAGTGGTAGTGATGCTGCTGTTGCTGTTGCTGCTTCTGCTGCTGCCTGGAACTTGGAACCTCTTGTGCCGTTTTTTCTATCTCTTTCTCAGGGCCTGGCGATATTCTCGGCTGGTGAACGTTGCATCCAGTCAGCGAGCTTCTCACTCCCTCGGGCATATATGTACCTGTTCATGGTAACACAAACACGTGACTAGTACACGTAGGGAGTATTATATACCACGTAAATACAGTTGGGATAGATGTGAGCTGGTGCAATGGAGAATAAGCGAATTGTGTATAATAAACTCGCGTACACATTGAGCCTTCGGGATTCTTCTATATGAGTACCATTTCATGCCGCATATGAATATTGCTTTGAATACTATAGGTATTCGATAAGAGTACTCTGTTAAGCTCAAATTAGTTCAGAATTACCTGACACGAGTCATACCTTCAATAGCCCCTTGCAGGATATATGCAAGTGACGTTAGTGAGATGAAATTGTTGCCATGTGGGTGGCTCATATACATAAGTTGGTATATGTTCCTGTTTATTTGCACGAAATACAAACTCCACCTGCTCGACTTGCGATTGCGTGGAACATGGAGAAGAATGATGAACTGGTGAGTAATAACCAATGCACTAAAATACTCTGACTCTACATAGCCAATGTACATTAAACTTGCACATAGGGAAGAACGCAACAGGGTGGGAGTTGCGACCGCCAGAGAGGCATAGGCGTGGGAGAGTTCATTGAGGAGAGATACTATCGGCGATTTTATTTCACGGCGGACATGCCCGTTACGAGAAGAAGGAGTAATAGAGAGAGGGAGAGGGAGAGAGAGAGAAAGAGAGAGAAGTAGGAGACGATCTGGCCGGCCGGGCAACGGGATATAATATGCTCTCCGCATCCTTTACGCCACGCTACATACTCATGTAACGCGGGTATATCTATGATGCTCTTTCAGGTACATATCAATGATCTAAGGTTAAAAGGGCGTATCAAGTGTGTATGAACTTGGCTTATACGCCATTTTGGCGTTAAGCCATCGATATGTTTGTGAGTGAAAACGCTTCTGGCCCAATACCGAGCCACGTAGTTGTAATTTATTCATATGAAGCAAGTGCGAGACATTGCATTTTGGGATTAACCCGAATGGATCCTGAGGATCCATTCCTGCCATGAGATATGCCTAGACAAGAATATTTCACGATGAGCTCCAATTATGACTTACAATTAGCCTCGAATTAATACATCATGTAATCTTTGCACAAGTCGAGATTATCATTTTGCTCTGTCCAGCGAGGATCATGTAGACGGTTAGAACGTTCCTGAAAAATTCATATAACGTAAAAGAATTATTTCAATCATGAAAAAAGGCAATATTGCATAAGTGCGTGTTATGGTGATAAGCTCATAAATTATGGTTCCACTATTCTTTAGACTAATCTTCATGGCAATGTACGCTCGGGGGAGGTGCCTGTAGATGTTGCTGTTAGTGTGAAAGAGGAAGAAATGTAAGAGAGAAGATGATGAGAGAACAGGGGGACGAGAGTTCTGAAGTAAAATGAAGAGGTCATTGAGGGAATCGGATAAAACATCAGAGAAATCAAACAACCAACTTGAAGCATATTCATCATATACATATATATATATATATGTGTATATATGTAAATATATATATATATATATATACACGTATGAAGAGAGAATGAGAGAGAGGAGAGAAACTCGACTGAAGTTCCCTCGACCGAGTGGCGGCTACCGTTGAATGCAATCGGCTTTGCGGCGCATTTCGTTTGAATTATATGCGTAGATAGGACGGTCATCTATTGTCCATGCTGATACGCCAAGCGAGTAAGATTTTTTACGCCATGGACCAAACATTTCCAGCGGGCTTGAGAGAACTCTTTCTCTCGCGGTCTCTACGCTTTGCCATTCAGTCAGACTTCTTTAGTCCTCACGGCAAGAGTTGCACTCTGTGATGTGTGTGCGTGTGTGTGTGTGTGTGTGTACCTTTGCAATGTGGCAGCGGCGGCGCCCGGCCCTCCGTCGACTCTTAATAGTATTGAAATTGCTAGTTAGACGCATAATCGAGTTATAACTTTTACCGCATGGAATGATGAAGGTGGATATATGCGCGCACATCCTGCTCGTCCAACATCTTGGTGCAGTATGGAGAGTATTAGCGCGTGGAGCTGGTAGTGGTTATAGCACTGCCAAGTTCGAATTCACCGACCATATTGCACCGCGGTGCGTTCCACTCTGGATAATGAAAATGAAACTTCCTCCCATTTGAGAGGAAATCCCCTCCCCTTCTCTCCCCTTGCCAGTAGCCCTTTGCACTCTCACGGGCGAACCAAGTCATTCGCAAAGAGATAAATAAACCAGCTACCGCGCATGGGAAACTATTTTATCCGCATCTCTTTTCCTACATCAATGCCAAATTCCCATATTATCTTCTCATGTCGTTAACCATGGTGTATTCTTAGTATTAATGCGTACCCACCTGATAGAAAATGGAAAGATCAATCGTGAATGTGTACTGTCTGTCATCGTGTTGTTTCTACGATGGTCACCGATTGACCCTACAAGAATAACGTAGGCCAGATGTATAGCTGGGTAGGATAACTTTGGTTCAGTTTCAGTCGCCATTTTCTTGAAAATAAAACTCCAAATCCAATGGAGCTCAAGGAATAATGAGCGGATAATTTTATAGATTTACGTGAAGTACTATTCGAAGTATCAACGTGGAGATGCAAAAAAACGTATGCCCAATATGGATGGGTGTGTTTCGATGTAAGGACGATGGGAGTAAAATGGACACTAAGGCTAAGACGTACAATTTTAACGAAATTTATTTCGACGAGATAAAAAAAAAATCGTGCAATTATTTGACTAATTTTCTGCACTCTTTTTGTTCAAGGATCCTCGGAAAACTGTAACAAAAATCCGTTTTCACAAAGCAAAGAGATAAATAAACCAGCTACCGCGCATGGGAAACTATTTTATCCGCATCTCTTTTCCTACATCAATGCCCAATTCCCATATTATCTTCTCATGTCGTTAACCATGGTGTATTCTTAGTATTAATGCGTACCCACCTGATAGAAAATGGAAAGATCAGTCGTGAATGTATACTGTCTGTCATCGTGTTGTTTCTACGATGGCCACCGATTGACCCTACAAGAACAACGTAGGCCAGATTTATAGCGGGGTAGGATAACTTTGGTTCAGTTTCAGTCGCCATTTTCTTGAAAATAAAACTCCAAATCCAATGGAGCTCAAGGAATAATGAGCGGATAATTTTGTAGATTTACGCAACGAACCTCGGAAAACTGTAACAAAAACTCCTCACTGAAGATAACATTTTTTGTGAGATGAAATGGCCGTTTTGACCCCTTTTGTCCATTTTGCCCCCATTTCCCCTACTCACTTGATCATCTTATAAGTTATTGAATCTGATTACTATGTTCGGGGTCAACACTCTCTAATCTTGTTTTAATTTTTTTATTTTTTTCTGCATCCGTGCGGTAATCCATAGAAAACCTTTACAGCATTGAATGTCTGATCAGACACAAATGCGGGGGAGATTTGTATTTACTTCCCGGTCTTATGAAAAGATTTGCTGTTACTTTCTTCAGTCGTTTCATGTGCTCTCTCGATCGATACGCGGCATGACTGATGATCCCAGTTTGATGAATTCATTCGATGCCATTTGAGTTTGAATAATCCTTTACAGCATGTGTTAATAATAATAATAATAATAATAATAATAATCTATGTGTACGACACATCTCTCTTCCTCCTCAACTTATTCCCCACTTCTTCGCTTGGACTATTAGGTAATATGTAAGTATAATCGTACAGTGCTCACTGTCCTTGCATGAACCAATGACCATTCTCGAGAGATTCTTGCAATCTTGATGCGTGGCGTGTGAGTGTGAATCGAGAGAGAAAAGAAATGAGAGAGAAAAAAAAACTGAGAATCAATCTGATGACACTCGTGGTGGACGCGATGGATTCACTAAGCTCGGTGAAACATCTCGTACGATCGTCAACGATCCGTATATATGCGCCGCAGCAATGGACAATGCTTCATTAGATCATTGTCGATGCACAATATCACACAATTAGCTTGACCAAGCACGCGCGTTGCTGAGATCGAGGACGGGCCCGCGTTGCTTCTCAAAAGGAATCTTTAACGCTCTCTCTCTCTCTCTTTCTCTATCTCTCTCTCTCTCTCTCTCTCTCTCTCTCTCTCTCTCTCTCTCTCTCTCTCTCTCTCTCTCTCTCTCTCTCTCTCTCTCTCTCTCTCTCTCTCTCTCTCTCTCTCTTCGCCTCATCTCGATATTACCGCAGTTATATCTTGTACGCTGTTATACGATCCACCGATCACTGATGCGTCGATCGTTCGATCGGCCCCGTTATGTGTCTGTACTTGCGTGCATTATACCCAGGTATAAATATATAATGCTCTTTATATACCACTACTTTTTTTTATTCCTTCTTTCAATCTGACTTCTTCAGCTTGAACCGCTAAAACGTCTTAGGAAACTTGGGTCGAGTGAATATACATAAATATATGCATATTAACATTTAATAGATCATCTCAGCATGAAGATTCAGCGGCGCAGCATCGATGATCTTTGAACTCGATGTGAATGTAATTAATGCAACTATGGAGATGGTTTCGAAGGAGGCGAGAACATTAATTAATTAATAACTTAGATGAGGTCCAAATCAATTATTATGATCGATTGGAGTGTCATGAGTGGTTGAATAAGTATTCAATTTTTGAGACATCTTTAACCAATTTTTATAAATTAACCATCAGTAATGGCTGAAAAGCAATGACCTATATACATATTTTGCAGCACTCGTTCGTACCACAGAAGAAAAATAATCATGTTTTGTTAAAAATGAAGTGGGTACACTGATTATTACCGATTTCTGAAACGGTGGTTCAATTTTTATCAATCAGTAATCTACGAGGCTGGTCTTATTCTACTTTTCGATGGAGCGTTTTTTGTTGTTAAAAGATTTGAAAAATTTGGAAAGCAATATTAATTGGTTTGTTATAACAGCAGCACGAGTGCCAAAAAATTATACGTGATTGAAAAAAATGATCCCAAGTATCTTATACTTGGGATCATTTTTTTCAATCCCGTATAATTTTATTATACTTATCCTATAATAATTCAACCGTAAATACATAGAAACAACTGCAATAACGTTCCAGGCACTACGATAGTTTCAGTGCCAAGTAGATGCACCGACAATAACGAAGAGTTGGAGGAAACAGTGCTGGTATTTCATCAGATCGAATCGCTTTGCGCAGTTTCTGGACTCCGTTTCCCGTAAATTTCGGAAAACTTCAGATTTCTGCGTCTACAAAATACGTTCATAGGCACTCGACGAGGATCCAACGACGAGATTTCGTATGTAGGCATGCAACGTCTGAGCACACAGCAGCAGTTACCTCATGGTCCAGCAACAGTAGGAGCACCAGCAAAAAAGCAACAGTAACAGAGTGAGATCTGAAGCTGCATACGTCAACGTTTTTCTAAAACCAGATAACCCAGCAGGAGGACGAAAGTCCGCGCACGCTGACCAGCGCCCGCGCGAGAAAATTATGTGATCAAGATTTAACTCTGGTGAATGCTCTCTGAGCGCGGAACGTCGGGCTGTGCTATCCCGTGACTGGAATTCCAGCGCTGTACGTCTCTTGAGCTCCCACAACGTGTCCTCGTCGTAAACGACAAACAAAAAAAAAAAAAACTATAGAGTATGTGCTATATAGATACATCGTATGTTCAAGCCCAGAAACTAACTAGACTGCATCATCCTCATGTGTGCATAGACCCGTGTGTTTGTGCTGCACCCGGTGCATAGATTGCACCGGTGCATCGCACAGAGTTCGTGCCCCCATGGCGCTCTCGCGCGTTTCGTACGAAGGTGCATACGGGTGCACCGGGCTCTTCCGTCACGACAAAGTCGAGGCGCTAATGAAAATTCCGGTGAAGCATATATATAAGCATATAGCATATATATATATATATATGTATATATATATGCTATGAGAAGCTATATATATGAGAAGCTCCATTGGAATGCAGTCCAATTAGACGACTTTCCCTTACACACATGGCGGCGAAGATTTTTTGTTGCTTTCCATCCGCATGTATGTAGGTCCCATAAATTGTACGACTATAGAATATAAGAATAGAATATAATGTATGAACTCTTAGCTACATATATATGTAAAATCCATCAGAATTGGTTTTATTACGTTAAATCAAAAGATACGGTTAGCTAAATTATTCGGCTTTACATATCCTCTTTGCAACTTTCTGCTTCAAACGCTTCTCGAACTTATTATTTCCCTAACACTGCGGAACGATTTTTGTTATTCTTCTTCGTCACTTTTTTACCTTTGTTTTTCATTCATTCTGTTTCTCCTCTCGCTCTTCATTTCCATCCACTCATCCATCTGGCCACAATCATCTCTTACGTCTTTTTTTTTTTTTTTTTTTTTTTCATTAGTTTCTTACGAATCTTCTTCACCTTTCCCATGTGCATCGTATATGTATATAGATATATAAGCATAATGGTATACTTTCTCCTCACTTAATCTTCGGGTTCTTTGATGCTCTCTTATTCACAACGGGAGACCAGGCAGTCGTCCTCAAAAAGGGCGCGAGAGGTCTCTTTTAATGAACTAACAAATTAATTCAATGTTGATTAATGCCCAACCTGAGGCGATCCCCTGATTACCCGGGTAATTGCTCGATTGAGAATGAGCGTTGTCGATCGACGTGGCGCCGCGGCGCTCTTCGACAGTACCACCACATATATATATATATATATGTATCTGTGAATATACGCGTGTAATATTTTTTCATACTTTTTTTCATCCGGACTTTTTATTACAGGCAACCCATACGCATGCTCACGTAGGTGGAGTCTCGTCGATCTCGTGATAATGCGATGTCATTTCCAATATACGATCGCACGTGTATAAAAATGACGATGAATATATTTATGAGCCAACTCGCTTGTCATGTATTTCCGTTGCAAAATTATCCTAACGAAGCGTTTAACGCCTGTTCATATCCGGTCGGGCTACTGGCTGAATCGCTTTCATGACTCTCGTTATAGCACATACGACGATAGAAACTAATGGGGATTAAAACTACTGATCGTCTAACAACCAATTCAAAGAATTGTTCAACCGATAAAAACGAAAAATTGAATTTTTTTCAAAAACTTTCGACTGCACAATGACGAGTGAATTTTTTTTTAAACAGGTGGAACAATTTTTAGTAGAATAATGATAATGAATGTTCATTTATTGTGATAAAAATTTATTCATCCATATTGGATCCACGGCTTTTGTTACCGACAAAACCAGACACATTGGAAAAAGAAAAAAAAGAATACAGTCGATCCACTCTGCATAACTTTGGGCGTTTCGATATGGAGAAATAGTCACAGAGTTAACCCTATAAAGGTACACTGGGTGTCTCACACCCAGGTCTATTTTTCCCTCGCGATGTATTTCTGTACCTTTAAACAACACGATTTATTAAAAACCAAAAACCTCTTAATAGAAAAATTCTGTATTAGAATCATTCAAAAATCTTAATTACATCCAAAATGGCACCTTCTTGAAAGTGAGCAAGTAGCATATATACACTTAGTGTACCCTTAGTTATCGGATTTGAAGGTGTGTCTACTCTTTAGGGTTAATGTGTTTATCTCAGTGAGTTCATAAGCAACCCCATTAAAATATGGCCAATAACCCACGTATTTAATTGCAAAAAAGATGGGCCACATTTTATAAAAGTATTTGTTGTGGTTTTGGAAGAAAGCAGCGTTATTGTAATTCACATCGATCGGCCGATAATCGCGATACGCATAATTCCTTTTTTTTGTCTTATGAGCAGTCGGGAATAAGACATATGGTTTATTCTTGTTACTTACACTTTGAGTATAATTTTTATATTATTGCGAACTTGGAATATCCATGGAAGCGAAATGTTTTCCGTTCAAAGCCAGATTTGATTCCGATGTATACAGAAAAAATACCAATCAAAACTAATTTACATCCAAGATTCGTAATGTCATAATAACGATGTGATAATGCTCGGTTAATTTGAGATCTCGTCTCGATTCAGTTTTGGATAAAGACCACAAATCCTGTCTGGAGCTATCAACTCTCAGCCATCAGTCAAAAGCGTTGTGAACAAGTGAACGCAAATAGATCTTTGGAAAAAAATAGACACGGGCGATCTCTGCGTGCGAGAATGACTGAACTGTAGAAAAAAAGGTACGCAACGATATTACTGACCAAGCGCAGCGTGTGGCTCGAAAGCTTTCAAAGATCAAATTCAGCCGAGAAAAAAAAGACGAAGAGGAAAACTAGACATCCGCACATGGCCTGTCTGTCAAGTCAAGAGCACACGGCAATGTCCAGAGCTCTCTCTCTCTCTCTCTCTCTCTCTGTCTCTCTCACTCTCACTCTCACTCACTCTTTCGTACACACGCTTTTGAAAATACGGACATCCCAGCACTTCAGAGCATCCCCGAGTGCTGACGAGAGCTCTGATCCAAACCCCGAAGAAAGAGGTGAGAGGTTACGCAAACACACGGGGCCTTATCTGATGGCCCGTCATCGCTCGCGAGAGCCCACAGAGAGCACAACGTCTGCGAGGTCCAGCAGTTGAGGCTGAGCTCTGGAACTGCCACGATGGAACATGAACGAGAATACACAGAGTGTAGACTACACATCACCCATAAGGATCTTATCGTTGTCCTCTCCTCGTTGCGCTATATGTGGTCCATGCCGGTCATGTAATACACAAAACGTAACATGCAACGAAAATTTTGTAGTGTATGCATAAGGCTGCAGCACGAAGGGATCTTTGCTGACGCACATACCGATTTGATTTATTCAATTCGAATCGTTCGCACTGTCGAGATATCGATCTATAATACGACCTGTCTATAATATGTACACTGTACCCAGTCTCTGTGTACGAACACAGAAGAGCCTGTGTAGTCTTATTAGATATCCTATCGTATAGAAGCAACGTGCTCGCTCTGAACGAATCCATATTTTTTCGGCTGAGTCATATACCAATGCGGACAAGGTCGAGAAATTAGAACAACATCTCTCGCGTTCGTTTTTCCTGCTGATCGATCACTGTCTTTTAATATCCCTTTGTTCAACTCATTTCAAACTGACGGATCCGATACTTTCGATCGTTCTCGTCTCGGCAATCCTTATATCGGCTGGCAAATTACAGACGCGTATCATCGTGTCATTTGAAAATTTTGTCTATACCTTTCTCACTTTAAATGGTCAATCAATGACCGCATGAAAACTTGCTGTGAAAGATTTTTAAAAAATATATATTTTTTTTTTATGTTAAAAATGGGAGTGATGTACGAGAGAAGCGTATATATGTCTCCGGATTTAGAATCCAATCGGTAGATTTTATGTGCGTGCTTCTCAACTGGATGCTCTCGTAATACCACTTCTTTGTTGTCCTTTTTTTAGATATTGTGTAATAATAACAGTCATAATAATAATGATAATAATAATAGTCTTAAAATTAGACATTTTTAAGGCTTTAAGATACGTTTTCGATATGCTAAAATCATACGGTGAAATTTTTGCTGAACCTACAAATATTTAGATGGCTGGGCAAAATCGAAAAGTTTTGCCCTTCTTTCAATTAAGAAATTTCGAGATTAATCAACCATAAGTGTCACTGTAATTTTAACGAATTTCGCGAGACTTTAGAGATATCCGAATTTCTCGCGTGTCCTAATGAATTTAAGGAACAGATGAATGATAACTTATATTCAAATTACGCAGCTTTGAAAATAATTATTATTTAAATTATATTCCTTGAGAATAAATGCAAATGAAAGAATTCCCTTTGGATGCCATGAAATATTCCATAACATATACAGCTCAAGAATTAATTTTCCATTCTTTTTTTTTTTCATCGTTGAACGATCCAATGAACTGGCAGGTTAGAGTGCACTCGGGGGATATGGGCTTGTTTGGTAATTAGACGCTCGGGAAAAAGACCGCGGGGGGTCGACTCTCGAATCGTTCGCTCGTGAACTGGAGAATATAACGTGGGTGTGTTTGCATGTGTATTGCGATGGTGATGCTGCTCACGATGATCGCGGCTTAAAATGTATATGGCCAGCAAAATTGACGGGGATTCCTTAATAAGGGTCAAAAACCAAGACACGACGAATTTTTATATGAATTTCGGATAAGTTTTGAACCTTAAGGTCAAGCATTCGTTAAGTGAGTGGTTGGTGCCCAGTCTCGATTCTTGTCCAGCTAATCCAATTTCAATGGTTAGCTATAAATATGCTTATATATATAGTATAAAAGTAGCGATAAATCACATCGAGTAAAGTCTTCGGGCTGCTAATGACTCGCGTTTTTTCACCATTGGAATGATACTTTTACATCTTCGCAATAGAGAAAAATTAATTTAGCGAGTTTGCGAGTTAAGCGAGAATTGAAAGTTCAGTTAGTAAGTTCAGTAGTGTGCGCAATGAATTTAAAAAAAATTATTCAAATTGCTATGGAATTTTATAAATTCGTTCAAATAACGTTTTAAGGACCACAAAAGGATCTGCCGTTTCCCAAAATACGTGACGATTTCGTAGGTATTCAGGAAATCATCATATATATTTCAGTGGTCCATTCAAACCACCATCTTATTACTCGAGTATACGGAGATCGTGACAAAAGGGCCAATTATTTAATAGCTCCGTAAAAAAAAAAAATATCCCAAAATAATGTAAATTTAGCTTGAGCCTGAAACGATTGACATCCGGAAATTCAAATGATTCAATCATGGCGTCTGTCTTCAAAACGTAATTTTATCAGAACTGGTAGAATAATTGTTCTGATGATTCTCGTTGTCTGCTCATGCCTCTCTTCGTCTTTTTCCTCACTCTGACAGGAAGCCAATCTTCATGATGTCTCGACACGTGACTAGAGACTGCGGCAGGAAACTCGAAGAGTTCCGTCGGCCCACGCGAGGTGAGCCTTCGATAAAGAGTCCCGTACTCTCGCATGTACGTTATCGCCCATTCACTCTGACTTGCTCGCACACATCGCTTATGAAGACATAAATCAACGAGGCTTTCGTGGACCCCGCACACGATGCTCGCAATTACACACGCGTAAGCGTAACGCAATATATAACGACGCGTGTGCGAGCGAGTGCTGTATATATATATATATATATATATATATATAAGGGCTCGTTATACGATGCCCACAAAAGTACGATGCTTCTCTGTGGGTTATTCCCAGCATCGGAAAGTGTATCTTTTGCTCGATTTTTTTTTCCTTTCAAGCTCGTGGAAGAGCGACGTTAGTGTGGGAGTCGTGCCAATTTGTCCGGTATTTGGACCGCCCTTCATCTCTCGTCGTAACGAGCCGCCCTCTCCTTCACAATCGCCTTCAACGAGACGGCCGATGATGGACTCTGAGGGATCTCTCTTTTTTTTTTTTTTAAATCTTCTTCTCGGTCTTCTTTTTTCCAATCTTGTGCTCATGACGTGTATCAATCCTCTCTGGTCTTCTCCGCATGGATTCTCCGTCATTATAAATCTTGGCAAAATATAATCAATTCATTACTTACAGGAAAAAAAAAAAGCTTTGGCGGTATAAATTCAATAGGTTCGAATCAATCAATTCAATACTTTTGAAATATCAATTCAATACTTACAGGGAAAAAAAGCTTTCTCAACTGACCTTATATATATATATTCATTGTTGGTGATTTATTATATTTGTGTTAATTTTTGGTATTAAGTTAAGTAACGCGCATTCATCAGACTCTCCCATATTTGGCAATTTTCTGGTCAAAGTCTATGCTAATCATGTGACGCTTGCGACTAACCATCAGATTTTATCCTCCATCAGTCGTTCCATTTTGTATTCCTGTGTCATCTGCCGCAAAGTTATAAAACCAGCACAAGAATTACGCGACAAGGTCAAAACGGAGAAGTGTGCAGAACGGAGAAGTGTGCAAGGAGGTTACCATGAACGAATATAAATGAGCAATGGCGATAAAAAAGTCTGCGAAAAAAAAATAATAGTCCAAAATGAAGAAGAAAAAAAAAACAGAATGGTCTCTGGTATAGATCTGGGCCTAGTCATTCTTCGCTCAAGCCTAGAAACGTGGTCTTGCTATGTTGCCGATGTTTGTCTTCTTTCCATAAAACACAAAAGCGCTGGGTACGTGGCCGCCCTTGCTCGGTCGCGCGCCCGACCGGACCAGCCACGTCTTTTCGATATATATATACATAAATACATATACATGTATGTATGTATATGTATATATGCATGTATGTATATATATATATATATATATATATATATATATATATACTCACGGTCGAGAGTCCAACAACGACAGTCAACGTTTGCTTGGCAATTATGTAAGTCCGTCAAACTGTTTCATCAAACATCGTGAAACAGAGGAATGAGACGACACGAGATGGAGAAGCAAAGAATACCCGAGCCGCTGGCCGCGTTCACACGAGTTCCGGCCGGTATTATCATTGGCAGCGAGAATTAAAGAAGAGAAAAACACCAACGATATGGCGAGAGCGAGAGAGAGAGAGAGAGAGAGAGAGAGCGAGAGAAAGTCAGAAGATACGAGAAAAGATCACGCGCTTCGTAAGCCAGACGTATACGCATCGGGTATCTCCCGTGTCACGTGACTCGGACGAGAAATGCGTCGACGTGCCTAGCACAAGCAGAGCAGGACTGAAGTACAAAGAGAGTTGAAAAAAAAAAAAAAAACAGACGAAAGACGTCCCAGTGAGAGAGAGAGAGAGAGAGAGAGAGAGAGAGAGAGCAGGAGAGCGTGGAGTACGCACACTCGGCACGATGCCCGCGAGTCCGCGCCCCGTTACAGATCTCATCCAACATGCAGCAAACACCGGCGCTTGTTTGACTATCTCACGATCCCACGGTCTCGCGTTCCGCGTCCCCGCGCGCTTACGTTACAACCGATTGGATACCTAACGAGTTCGACTTGTCGTCTTGTCCTCTCTCTTGCCTTTGGACTCGAGCGCGCGTACGGGGTGAGGAGATATCTTTGGATGTGGACATTGCACGTTGCAAAACTCAGGACCGAAGCAAGCTTTGCAACGTTGTAACACCATTGGAAGGCCTCGAGTCTCGTGTATATATATGGTGTGTGTGGCAAATGAACATGGAGCCTGGCTAAGGTAATGGCCGTTGTGCGATAAGGATCGATCGGATCCAGGAAACTCTCTCGAGGGAAGCTTCCAAGAGATTTCTCCACCCCTTTGGGCCTTTGCATCTTCGGAAACTTGTGAGTTAGAAGGTGCGAGAAGATCTATAAAAAAAAAACGTACTTTGCGCGGCTAGTTCTCCATTTATATCTTATACTTTGTTTCTATAATTTCCTTTATTCACTTTTCGCAAAAATTTCTTCCGATAGTGCCTTGAGCTTGACCGGAATAATTCTTTGTCTAATTCTTTTTTTTCACGCTTGGAAATTTCGTATCGCATCCATCTGGGTTTCAGGAAATGCGAAGCTTCTAAACGATCTCCCTTGAATAATTTATCGATCATTAGATGGATAGATCGATCGATAATTTACTGTGCACGATCATCAAAACTCTTCTAAGCTCATGACTTTCCTACAGGGAACACGGAAACAAAAGACACTTTACCAAATTAAGTGGATTCCCAATTCTTAAAACGCAACTATAGGAAAAATGTCATAACTGATAACGTGAATTAAAACCCAACGGAAAGTTTGATGTGGCTAAAGAACTCAATGAAACACATTATAAGGGTAACAACGAATCAAACTCGAAAGAATATAACTTGATTCAAGCTCAATAAAAAAAACTGAAGAACAAAACGATTGATATTAAATGGAGCAGATGAAGAAGTATGGACGAGGAACTTGAAATTAAAATGATGCGCGAATTTGAACAGTTTTTTGATCGCTGATTGTCTTTGCGATTTCTGTTCTTCTTTTTTCCTCCGCCATCTTTCACCTCAAATTTTTCGTATTTTCCTTCCTTTCTTTTTGTCCCTTTCCTGCTGGCTATTTCAGCAAACACACACGAGAGATATACATCAAAGATCGGTCAATATTTCATGGATCGACATTAGCGAGGAATCGAGCGACGATTTGTCCAGGGGATGGCTCACTGGAGTAGCAATAATCCACTCGCGCCACAGAGTAAACCACCGGGTGTCTGTTTACCGTGATATTATATATATATATATATATATATATATATATATATGTATATATACATATATATATATATACAGTAAACACCCATGTAAAATGCAGGGGGGTCTCGAAAAGACTTTCTACAGGGTGCAGTGGATGCGGGGGTGGTGGCTCTCGTCGAAGTCCATCTTGCGCCTACGTTGCATGCGTGCTCTTTCGCTATAAATCATTCGGTCTGCGAGATCTCTGGCACCGTATGCGCTGTGCGGTAGATATGCCGGGCGAGAAGGAGGAAAAGGAGACACGAGGGCATTCCGCGTTGCTTACGTTCAAGCTGAACTTGGATCTCTGTCTTTCTTTACCTTATTCCTAGCTTGATCTCACTTTTCTCATCAGGATGGTTCTTCCTCGCGTGAAACCGCGGGAAAGTTGATGCTGCCGTTGCCGCGAGAAGTCTTCACAGCTGCTGCATCAAGGAATATACCCACCTACTCCCCTGTTTTTTTTTTTTTTTTTGCTAACACGTGAGCGCGTGAAATCAGCATTGCCATTTAATTAAAATCCAATCCGCATTCACGCTGCATTTGTGCATATTCCCATCGTAGTAGATCTCTCTGCAAGCTCGATATGCAATGATGGTACGTTTTAACCCATTCGAGACCGATTGCACCGTGTGTGCAATTCATTTCCGAGGCTATAAGGCCGGTTGCACCCTGTGTGTGCAATAATTAAATATGAACACTATAAAGAGAAAAAAAATCGCTCCTGGGGGGAAGACTAAGAAGTAAAATTCAGACAAGTGAAAGTAAGAGGACTTGGTACTCATTAAAAACCTGTCGGGAATGTGTCGTTTAGTCTCTAATGACGTAGAGCTTCACAAAGTTTTTGTCGCGTAGCCCTCCTGATTTTTTTTTACTCTTTGGACCACCTGCAAGAAGAACTTCAAATAAGAGATTCTTCATTCCAGCAACCATCGCCAATAAAAAACGGAACAAGGAACAAACATTTTTTTGTTTTTGCTTTAAACTTGCGACCTCAAAAAATATTGAATCACCAAACTGAACGATAAATAGCAATTGCTGAAAAAGAGTGAAATAATTCGTATATGAAAAATAATGGACTGTTAATTATTATAAAAATTCATTAACAATTTCCACTAGAGTCGAAAGACACCAGATATTGTATCAGTGCGTTTGACCACAGTCCATTTGAATGCTAAACTGAACAGGTATTACTGCACAAATCTAGGTTGACATTTATAAATATTAGTTTAGACTCCTTTCAAAATACATCTCGCTGCATCAAATGTCATACAAGTAATCGTAATATTGAAAAGAGATAATTTCAAGTCAACAGCCAAGTGAGGTATGCCAACAATCATGCATCATACAAGCACACAATTATGTAATTTTACTTCCATCTTGACTGTAATAATATTCCATTTTATAAAGTGTTAACGACAAATGTAAATAAAAAATGAATCATCGGCGAAGCTCGTGGTGCGTGCCGTTCCAATTCGTTTGCTCTCTCGAACCGGTGAAATGATATATTTCTTAAAGTCTAGTCCGTGCTGATATACCTGCTGTGTAACCCTTCTCCTTTCAAAGGCTCGAGTCTGCTCGTACTCGGAAGGGGGTCGAGACTGGACATCTCTCGGGTATCTTCCTCTCTCTCTCTCTCTCTCTCTCTCTCTCTCTGTCTCTCGCTCACTCTCAAGAGAGCCCAGGGTGAGAAGCCACACGGCGCGTTAATGCGCTAAGAAATATTATCGTCCGCGAAATAGATCGCAGGTGGCGAGGTGTGGGTGATGCCCTCTGCGCCTTGTACCAGGAGAAAGAGTGGTTAGGGCTGTTACAAAATACGAAATTGAGCCCATTTGTTCCAGTGCTAAAGTTTCGGAGATGTGAGAGCGAGCCGCGCCGCTAGTGGGGTTTCTCTTCTCGAATCTTCTTTCTCGATTTTTTCATTGTTTTATTTTCATTTCACAGCAGAGTCTTCGCGTGCGTCTGCTATCTCAACCACCCCTTCACGCCGCCACCCCAACACCATAAATCCTTCGAGGTGTTAATACGTTCGCGCATGAGCATACGTATAGTCTGACGCACTTTTTGTCGAGACTCATATACACAATGGCGTATATATATAAACGCTTTTGCTCAACCCCCGAGATGGTCATAGCTACGCGAGCTTCTCGGCAATTCATTGTCAGTTCCACTCGAGGAGGTCTCGTTTTCGTGCGAGTATCATTTGAACAGAGACTGATATTTATTTTATTTTTTAGAACTCCTTCTCACTTTCAGGGTTGTGAGGACTTTGGGGTGTACTTGAAGAATTATTTAATCCACGATCTTCCTTAAATAGATAGGTCTGTGATATGCAGAACAATATTTATAATCTGAAAACTTAAGTTTTGACATCGTTCTACTGAGTATTAGTATTGGACTTGGAATATATTTATCACTTTCGAATATATGAATTCATTGTATACGTGATTGCCTAATTTAACTGTACGCATAGGTGATTTTTAAAATTTTAAAACAACATATTTTTTTGTTATACTTCCTGCAGACCTAAAGGTCCTGCAAACAGATTCGATTTTTTCTCCGCTCTCTCGTTACGGTCATTTCGTAATCGTAATCAAGCTTTGATTAAAATCGATCTCGTAAGCTTGCTTTGCTAGCTGGCGAAAAGTGGGGCTGTGCCCTTCTCTTGTAAGCGAAGCAGCATGTACAGAGGAAGTCCAAGCGCCTTGCTTCTCAACCATGGCTCACGGGTAAAATAATGAACTTTAGCAGGGCTCTCTCGTTACGGTCATTTCGTAATCGTAATCAAGCTTTGATTAAAATCGATCTCGTAAGCTTGCTTTGCTAGCTGGCGAAAAGTAGGGCTGGGCCCTTCTCTTGTGTCTCCTTCTACAGGTCCTGCAGACAGATTTAATTTTTTCTTCCCTCGAGGTAAATTTCATTGTAGTCCAAGTCCAAGCGCCTTGCTTCTCAACCATGGCTCACGGGTAAAATAATGAACTTTAGTAGGGCTCTCTCGTTACGGTCATTTCGTAATCGTAATCAAGCTTTGATTAAAATCGATCTCGTAAGCTTGCTTTGTTAGCTGGCGAAAAGTGGGGCTGGGCCCTTCTCTTGTGTCTCCTTCTACAGGTCCTGCAGACAGATTAAATTTTTTCTTCGCTCGAGGTAAATGTCATTGTAGTCCAAGTCCAAGCGTCTTGCTTCTCAACCATGGCTGATGGGTAAAATAATGAGCTTTACTAGGGCTCTCTCGTTACGGTCATTTCGTAATCGTAATCAAGCTTTGATTAAAATCGATCTCGTAAGCTTGCTTTGCTAGCTGGCGAAAAGTAGGGCTGGGCCCTTCTCTTGTGTCTCCTTCTATAGGTCCTGCAGACAGATTTAATTTTTTCTTCCCTCGAGGTAAATTTCATTGTAGTCCAAGTCCAAGCGCCTTGCTTCTCAACCATGGCTCACGGGTAAAATAATGAACTTTAGTAGGGCTCTCTCGTTACGGTCATTTCGTAATCGTAATCAAGCTATGATTAAAATCGATCTCGTAAGCTTGCTTTGTTAGCTGGCGAAAAGTGGGGCTGGGCCCTTCTCTTGTGTCTCCTTCTATAGGTCCTGCAGACAGATTTAATTTTTTCTTCCCTCGAGGTAAATTTCATTGTAGTCCAAGTCCAAGCGTCTTGCTTCTCAACCATGGCTGATGGGTAAAATAATGAGCTTTACTAGGGCTCTCTCGTTACGGTCATTTCGTAATCGTAATCAAGCTTTGATTAAAATCGATCTCGTAAGCTTGCTTTGCTAGCTGGCGAAAAGTAGGGCTGGGCCCTTCTCTTGTGTCTCCTTCTATAGGTCCTGCAGACAGATTTAATTTTTTCTTCCCTCGAGGTAAATTTCATTGTAGTCCAAGTCCAAGCGCCTTGCTTCTCAACCATGGCTCACGGGTAAAATAATGAACTTTAGTAGGGCTCTCTCGTTACGGTCATTTCGTAATCGTAATCAAGCTATGATTAAAATCGATCTCGTAAGCTTGCTTTGTTAGCTGGCGAAAAGTGGGGCTGGGCCCTTCTCTTGTTTCTCCTTCTACAGGTCTTGCAAACAGATTCGATTTTTTCTTCGCTCGAGGTAAATTTCATTGTAGTCCAAGTCCAAGCGCCTTGCTCCTCAACCATGGCTCACGGGTAAAATAATGAACTTTAGTAGGGCTCTCTCGTTACGGTCATTTCGTAATCGTAATCAAGCTATGATTAAAATCGATCTCGTAAGCTTGCTTTGTTAGCTGGCGAAAAGTGGGACGGGGCCCCTCTCTTGTGAGCGAAGCAGCATGTACAGCGGATCGCGCGCGCGCGCGCGGATTCGCGGACTATCTGCCTCGAATCGCGTATTCTCGCGCGGATAATACCCTGTAATTTTCGACATTCTATACCGTGTACACGTTATCCAACCGATGATCCGGTCGAATCGTGGCCGATCTACCGAAGAGAGTTCCGCTCTTGGTTCCACCAGAGTTCTCTGCAGAAAGAGCGAGAGAGAGAGAGAGAGAAAGAGAGTTTGTGAGTGGGAGAGAGATAGAGAGACGGAGAGAGAGAGAGAGAGAGAGAGAGAGAGAGAGAGAAATTCGAAGCAGAGCCAATGCGAACTTCAATGTACTGAAGAGCACAGATCTGCGGTAATTTACCTTTTGACTCGACAAGTAGGCCGTACTTCTAGATGGATGCTTCCTCCTTTCTATCTAATAGTCCAAGTATATCTTTAACTACACCGCACTAAAACATAGTTTCGTAAAATTGTGAAATTTTCTAATAGCGAGATAAAATTTGCGAAATCATTTCGTCAATTTGATAAACGATTCGTTCTTCAATACTTTCCCATGTATCGTTGTGAAATCTGTAAGTACTATAATTTTTTGTACATGCTCAACAAATGTTTAAGCGATAGTAAATTGACCGAGTTTAAAACTGGCTGTAAAGAATTTACAGCAATTTATAAACTCGAATCAAATTTATACAAGTAAATTCGATTGGAGTTATCGGTAAGGATACCGTTTTACAGCAATCCACGTTACAATTTCACTCGAAATAAGACTTAAGTTTTTTTTCTGAGAATTAAATTTGATCTCCTTCTTGTGTCCAAGATCTCGAATAGTTACAAGCTTGAAATCGATTTTGACAACATCCAGCACACAAGAGGTTTCTCAAATCTCGCAGAGAATTGCCTAGCCAACTATATATTACGTAGATGATGGCGTCCGATGAGTTATTACTGCGCGAAAGTCAAAGACTGCGCATCTCAAGATTTAGAGCCAGCGTGCGAGCTCTTCGCGCTTTGCGACGAGATTTGCATAAATGGGACTTCCCGCCAAGCTTCCAACACCCAGTGGATAGAATTTTTGACTCACGAAAAATAAAGTTAATTTTTCTGCTATACTATCTCATTAACATCTTAATTTTTTTGATGCAAAAATTACGTCTGTTTTTTCATGTTTTTCGATGCTTTTCAATTTCGTATTTACAATGAACGTGAAATTAATATAGCAACGATCGTACATAATTATTATTATCCCTATCATCATTATCACCATCGTTACTAATATTATTACGATTTTTTTTTACATTGCCATTATTCTAATAATAATAATTATTATTATTATTATTATTATTATTATTTCCAACACCCAGTCGATAGAATGTTTGACTCACGAAAAATACAGTTAATTTTTCTACTATACGTTGCATCTTATTAACATCTCAATTTTTTTGATGCAAAAATTAAATCTATTTTTTCATTATCGGTGCTTTTTAATTTCGTATTTACAATGAACGTGAAATTAATATAGCAACGATCGTACATAATTATTATTATCCCTATCATCATTATCACCATCGTTACTAATATTATTACGATTCTTTTTTACATTGCTATTATTCTAATAATAATAATAATTATTATTATTAATATTATTACTCCAGGATGGAAAAACACCATCAGGAGTTTTGCACTTTCTGAAAATCATTGTAAATTTCCTACGAACATTGCCGACGTAATCATTTGCATGCGAGCGTACATCAAACTCTGCTATCGTATAAAAAAAATTTACGTTAATTCGATAGTCGTTATAGATTATCATGCTAAGAAAGGAATAAAGAGACAGTTAACGAAGACAAACCACCCCTTTCGTATGTGAGAATGAGTGTGTGTGTGTGTGTGTAAGTGCGTGTGCGTGTTTGATTGCATGCGAGAAAAATTCTAGTCATGCCTGCCCCGTCAAACAGCTACAAATCTTCCTTCGCGCGACCCTATACGCCACAGAACGTTAGTCTATCTCGCACAGTTCGAGTCAGCCCCAAGCACGCATAATAATAATAATAATATCTCGTACGGTGAGGTCGAAGAATTTCTCTCGATGCAGGAAAAAAAAATTGCAAAACTCATCTATATATTTAATGGTGTTGACAAGATTGGAGCATATCGTAGTCTGGAACGCCGTGCAATATGATTCAAAAGAGAAATCATTGACTGCCATTTGGCAAATTCCATTGGGCAAATACACCTGTTTGGAAAAATAACCAGAATATCGAATGATTGATCTTATTTTCATCAATGAGTTGAATAATCGTCACAATACGATCTCGAATCTCGGAGTGATAATTTATCGTCGTTAAATATATCTATCCTCATATGGTTCGTCTTGGATGTTTCGCTAAAAGTGCCGTTTCGTCCAAAGGCGTTTTTTACCGTACACAACCGATGCAAAGATTGACGCGTCTATTGTTGTGTGAGTGATAGATAGACCCTCTCACGCTTAAAAGCATCATGATAGACATCCACCTTATCGCAACGAAGATTCGAACGATTCTAGTTGAACATTTTTTTTTTTCTTGCTAAGAATCACGGAAGCGAGTCTCCTTTCTTTGCAAAATTCTCAAGCTCTCTCGTTGAGTCTCATTGGTTAGTTTCATTGGTGATTTTTTTCCAGCGGACAATAAGTCTTAGGCCTGCGAAACATGCGATTCGCCGCCAATAGGCGAGGAGGGGGTCGAGGGTCATATACGATCGGAGCGAGATAAGACGTGGCGGCTGCGGCGCGCGCGCATAGCCGCGATTTTACTGAGCGGCGACTTGAAAGCTTCTTCGGCATTACTCTCTTTCTCACACGTATATATGTATATATATATATGTACGTGAATATAATGCAGACAGTGCCGATGAAGTAAGAGACGGTCTGGTTCGGCTTTTGAGCTCGCGAGTTTCCGATCCGGATTATATTAAGATAACCGAGCACTACGGAGCTCTCGATTATGGGCGTGCCAATGGGAAAAATAAAACAACGAAAGAAAATACCTCGCCGATGTTTGTTACTATTTTGGAATAAGCTGAAATGCATTGAAAATCTGGTACATTGGCGGATCTGACTGAAATAAAACTCAAGGCGTCCTATATATACATATATGTGGTCATCAGTGTGAATCATTTTGTCAAATAATAAATATTAAATGAACGATGAATTGGATGAAGCTGCCTATAAAAATTCAAAGAAATAAAAGCTTGCCATCTTTAGCTATATGATGTGTGGTGAAAAAAAAACTGCCGATTCAAACATCCCTAATTTATAAACGCACGCACTCAAGCACGTGATAATATGAGGACTTTATCGTCTTCAACCAAATTTGACAAACATTTTTATGAAAAAAAAATCCGACTGAAACCTGACTCAATCCTTGTTCTCACATCAATCAATCAATTTTGGAATAAGCGGAAATGCATTAAGAATCTGAGAAATCTGACTCAATCTGACTGAAATAAAACTCAAGGCGTCCTATATATACATATATGTGGTCATCAGTGTGAATCATTTTGTCGAATAATAAATATTAAATGAACGATGAGATGGATGAAGCTGCCTATAAAAATTCAAAGAAATAAAAGCTTGCCATCTTTAGCTATATGATGTGCGGTGAAAAAAAACTGCCGATTCAAACATCCCTAATTTATAAACGCACGCACTCAAGCACGTAATAATAGGAGGACTTTATCGTCTTTAACCAAATTTGACAAACATTTTTATGAAAAAAAAATCCGACTGAAATCTGACTCAATCCTTGTTCTCACGTCAATCAATCAATTTTGGAATAAGCGGAAATGCATTAAGAATCTGACACATCTGACTGAATCTGACTAAAATAAAACGCAAGGCGCCCTATATATACATATATGTGGTCATCAGTGTGAATCATTTTGTCAAATAATAAATATTAAATGAACGATGAGATGGATGAAGCTGCCTATAAAAATTCAAAGAAATAAAAGCTTGCCATCTTTAGCTTTATGATGTGCGGTGAAAAAAAAACTGCCGATTCAAACATCCCTAATTTATAAACGCGCGCACTCAAGCACGTGATAATATGAGGACTTTATCGTCTTCAACCAAATTTGACAAACATTTTTATGAAAAAAAAATCCGACTGAAACCTGACTCAATCCTTGTTCTCACATCAATCAATCAATTTTGGAATAAGCGGAAATGCATTAAGAATCTGAGAAATCTGACTCAATCTGACTGAAATAAAACTCAAGGCGTCCTATATATACATATATGTGGTCATCAGTGTGAATCATTTTGTCAAATAATAAATATTAAATGAACGATGAGATGGATGAAGCTGCCTATAAAAATTCAAAGAAATAAAAGCTTGCCATCTTTAGCTATATGATGTGCGGTGAAAAAAAAACTGCCGATTCAAACATCCCTAATTTATAAACGCACGCACTCAAGCACGTGATAATATGAGGACTTTATCGTCTTCAACCAAATTTGACAAACATTTTTATGAAAAAAAAATCCGACTGAAACCTGACTCAATCCTTGTTCTCACATCAATCAATCAAAACACGGATGAAAAAATGTCACAATGCCATTAATCTTTCAGTAATTTGGGCTTCCATTGCTAATCCACTTCACAGTTGTCCAGTCATAGAAACTTTATTTTTTTATAATATTATGAATACCTCGGCGTGAAGTCTTGATGTATATTAGGGAGGTTTTCGTGGTCAGGAATCGTCTCCTAAATGTATAAAAATGGAATGAATTTTAATAATGATAAATAAAAATAAATATTTTAATTCTTTCATTAAATTTTTTTTACGAGCACAATTTTTTTGGTTTCACAAAATTATTTATTCCTGTATTCGACAAAAATCTTGCGAGAGTGGCTGAGAGTGATTTTGAAAGCCACAGATTTGACCCGAGGCTTTTATGTACCATAGTGAAGATGAAGAGACGAGAGAAAGAGAAAAAGCTGACGTACTTACGCTTGAGCCTGGGCTAATGTCGTGAGAACACGGTCGCTCGCGGTAATGAGGCATAGATCTATTAGAATGAGCTGCGAAACGAGAGGAAGAGACTACGAGAGTAAACACTGACGAGTGATACGGAGGAGCCTATTCACTTCCTGTACTCTCGAGCGACTACTTATATGAAAAGCGTGATCTTACCTATCTGTCTTAGGCACCTTGACTACATTACTATATGTATATACGTACTCAATGTACGTATGTAACATTAAGGGCAAGTCAAGAGATTCATATCACGACATGGCTGATGTCAAGTCGACAGAAATATTATAAGAATTATTATTACGTTGGGGATATTTTAGGATTAGATCGAATGTCGATTAAATTATTAGTAAATTATTTTTCTATACACATCTGTCATGGATATTTTTCCCGATAAATAATCCGTTAATATATTTAGATGTTCAACAAGTTTCATATTAGCCATTCACGTAGCCTGAAGATCATAACTTTTGCGAATTAGTAGATCATTCAGGGGGCTGTGAAGAGGGTCAAATAATGGGTCCAAAAATAGGGTCCATGAATGGAATATTAAGAAATCGGAATCATTAATAATGTTCAATAAAGTAGAACAGTTATTTAGCAATCATCATCAC
Organism: Dyspetes luteomarginatus; assembly: GCA_963669185.1. Lineage (NCBI taxonomy): Eukaryota > Metazoa > Arthropoda > Insecta > Hymenoptera > Ichneumonidae > Dyspetes > Dyspetes luteomarginatus. Next base: position 5,635,870 of record OY769903.1, read on the forward strand.
ATTAAAAACTTGAAAAACTGAAAAAAAAAAATCATTAAGTCTTCTCTACTATCCACTGGAATGAGTTCAATTCTTTTAATTCGACGGGGCCCACGGGATTCAAACTGATCGAACACAATGCATCTTCATATCATCAATGGTAAATTATTCGAATGTATATTTGTAACCAAATTTAGAATCTTATTCTATGCTCGTTATTGTGGCGTGAGCAATATAATTTCTGCAGGGACTGCACCTGCTTCGCAGAATTGGGAAAAGGAGGTATATTTTAGCCGTATATAGGGGCCTACGTTTTGTAATTGGACTCGTGGAGGCTGCACGATTATCTGTGTGTCTTTTGTGTCAAAAGACTTTACGATACAAGATATTTTGTTTAATGGAACGTATACGTTACACATCGAGCGAATAGCACAGTATTTGCACATACATACGGAGATAATATGCAAGCATTGGTGCCTTTTAAACTGGTGGCTTTGGGTCTACGCACAACTTCTTAGTCTCTATATACGCGGATGAATATTATCGAATATCGAGAATACGCAGGGGCTTTTACACCGTATGAACTGGGAGGTCGTAAAGTTTATCGGTTCTCCTTAACGGGTAAGAGCAGCACAGGCGTAATATCGTACTGTAGAGGAAACTGATTCAGCAAAAGAGAGAAAACTTTTCAATGTATATCGTATATACAAAGCTCAAAAGTGCACGGTTATCTGACTCTTAAAATCGTATGATGACCGTAGCGGCGACTTGATGGTTTAGCAATCCGTTGGCTCAGCCGCAGAGCTTAGCAAAGTACATCAGAGTTTATGAATTCTACATGAAAGGCTCTTTAACAGCTCTAGATATGCTTACATGTCTGAGCACCGCAGGCGATCTGGTACAGTTTGAACATCGTCAGAAAAGACTGACAAGAAGGAGCCGATAAAATATGGCGCAATTAAGAAACAGGCTTGTCACAATGCCACCAGAATTCCATACCTGTCATATTTAATAGCGAACAAGCCTTTAAAAACATTCGGTGGTCCATTTTGGGTTACGGAAGCTGTAAGGTCGGCAATCTGTCTGGCATTGTGTCTCGCACAGTGGGATCATTTTAGTGTCCCTTATGTGTGGGCTCTCTTCTGTGTGGCAAGTATTTTATTTTACGTTTTTGTTCCTCTCCCAGTGGCATAAGATCCGGTATAAGAGGTCCAACTTTACTTCTTCTCATTCATCTTTTTATTTTATTCATGTTATGTGTATACCGCCGGCTACTCCAAAGTTGTACACGTGTTATCTGATAAGCCTGCATATGTAAGAATTTTCGAAGCGGAGTATGGACATCTCGGACAAATATGGTCCCAAGGCCCATCAATGGATGGAATGTCTTTCATTCCGAGTATCGTCAGGGGTTATCACAAGTCTTGGGTAAGTTCAATCTCCCCAAAAGATCTATGATATCAAAAAGTTTGTGCCAAATAATTTTTCAGGTGACCCAGGCTACTGCATCGATGACGAGATCTCTCTTCTTCCCTAAAAAATATCGTCACTAGTCAATTATGAAATTCTAAGGTATTAACCTTAGAATTTCATAATTCTTTAATCCACACGCAGCTATTTTGAGTTTGATTTAAAGATTATCCTCAAAATTATGAGATATAAATTAAAATAAAATAAAAATTAATTGTCATACTATAATTATTGTATACATAATTTGATTGATGTATCAGATGGATATTAGTGACCTTGGCCTTCATTATCATACATAATTTTATTGATGTATCAGATGAATATTAGTGACCTCGGCTATGATTGGCAACTGTACAATCTTTCGATTGATTGAGCATTCTCATGTTACTACACAAACATGATATCAATTTTGAGATGTAAATTTCTTGATAATTCGCACCCCTTTTTTTGTCCACCCTTGTACCAAGTTCCACTTGGTACGTTGATTGATTGTCTATGGAGAAAGAATTTGCAGGGTGACTTGTTAATGGAATTCAATTACAGGCTAATGACACAAATACAAACGTATAGTAAACTGGTGAATGTGTTTGCATGTGAAGTGATCACAAGACGCCGCGGTAGATCACGAGGGTGAAATATGGGCTCACGACTCCAGTTTCTTAGATAAATTTTAACGCCAGCGAGTGAATCTGCACATGCTTGTTCAGCTTCTGTCATCCTGGGTACTTATTTTTCTTCACCGAGCCGTCGCACTCGGTCACCAGGAGCACGCACAGCCGTTTGTCGCTCTTGGGAAAGATCGCGATCACCGTGATCATCCAACATTTTGTTCGCGCCGTAGCCTCTCTCGCTATGCTTTCCTTCTTCACTTTTATGAATCTCAGCGGGGTAAAAAAAGAGGAGCAATGGCAATCTTCCTTTCAGCACAAAGATAACGCCATACATACATTACTTTCTGACCTCGAGTTCTTGGTTCTTTCGTACGGGAAGGTTTTTGCAAAATGTACATTAAGCAATGGGAGCAGAGTGAAAGCAGGGTGAAATATGTTCACCATAAATTATGCACCTGCTGTTGGTTCGTTTGGGTCGTGCGGGAAAGAATGATGATGTATTATTGTGCTTTCTTTGAGCATGAAAAGGAAGACTGATTGCCAAAGAAGAAATTGTGTATGTGGACTAGAGTTGTGTATTATATATAGCTGTGCAAGTATGAATGCATATGAATGCATATGAAAAAGCGTGAAAATCTCCGTTTATCGGTTTCTCAGAGACGGAGAAATTATTACGACAGTTAAGTTAGGATATGGTGAATGCTCATGGGCAAAAGTAACTTTGCCTCCTGGAATTACCCTAGACCCGTTGTAAAGCATCTGTATATAGGTATTATACAGCACTTGAGAGCACACGAGTTGTATATGACTTTGAAGTTCTTGCTCTGCAGAAGCAACATCACACGAGTTACATTCGTATGTGCTATATATACTCCAGTGGTTTACTGTAGACCATGTTGGACGCGAGGGTAATACACGCGTAAATGTGTATATGCTAAAGAAATAGGAAGAGGGAGAGAGGGATGGAGGGAGCAAGAGAGAAAGAGAGCGAGAGAGGGCGGTCAAACGGCAAAATCTCGTGAAGAGGAAGATGAAACCTTGAACACAGGTGCGCAATGAGTACGAGCGACAGAGTCTATGGTAGACTACTTGAAATGCATTGGCAATAAGCAACGTCGCGTCACGCGGTGTAGTATTGTAGTCGTCATCGTTGACGGTGCACACCAAGAGTCGTCTAAGGTTTAAGACCTCGAGTCACCCAGAGTTCTCCGGAGTTATCGGTCTTTGAGACCTGTAAATGTATACAGTCATAATCGAATTCGCATTACCTAGTTGTCCCTTGATCGAAAATTGTTTGGAGATATTTCAAGTGGATTGTGGAGAAAACGCTGTGGATTAAAATGAGAGACATTGATGTTCGCAAATAATAAAATCGGTTAATAAAATATTTGTATAATTAATACAAGTCAGAGAAGCAAAATGTCGTTGGCTTTTCCGACCTAAGCTAACCCGAACATTGAATAATGGCAATGATTCAAATCCTCAGATTTTTATCCTAGGAATTGATAGTTTGTTTGATTTAAGCCTAGACATTAGTTTGAGTGGACCATTGCATGGTTCGTTTTTTTATCAGATTTACTCTACGAGTTGGAGAAAACCTTGATAAAAAAAAAATAAGGAAAGTATCTGCTGATCCAAATAGCACAATGGATGTTTTGCACACATTATGATGTAATCACACATCGATGTCACAGTTGGATCGAAAATTGTTTGGAGATATTTCAAGTGGATTGTGGAGAAAACGCTGTGGATTACAATGAGAGACATTGATGTTCGCAAATAATAAAATCGTTTAACAAAAAATTTGTATAATTAATACAAGTCAGAGAAGCAAAATGTCGTTGGCTTTTCCGACCTAAGCTAACCCAAACGTTGAATGATGGCAATGATTCAGATCCTCAGATTTTCATCCTAGGAATTGACAGTTTGTTTGATTTAAGCCTAGACATTAGTTTGGGTGGACCATTGCATGGTTCGTTTTTTTATCAGATTTACTCTACGAGCTGGAGAAAACCTTGATTAAAAAAAAAATAAGGAAAGTATCTGCTGATCCAAACAGCACAATGGATGTTTTGCACACATTATGATGTAATCACACATCGATGTCACAGTTGGATCGAAAATTGTTTGGAGATATTTCAAGTGGATTGTGGAGAAAATGCTGTGGATGAAAATGAGAGACATTGATGTTCGCAAATAATAAAATCGTTTAACAAAAAATTTGTATAATTAATACAAGTCAGAGAAGCATAATGTCGTTGGCTTTTCCGACCTAAGCTAACCCAAACGTTGAATGATGGCAATGATTCAGATCCTCAGATTTTCATCCTAGGAATTGACAGTTTGTTTGATTTAAGCCTAGACATTAGTTTGGGTGGACCATTGCATGGTTCGTTTTTTTATCAGATTTACTCTACGAGTTGGAGAAAACCTTGATAAAAAAAAAATAAGGAAAGTATCTGCTGATCCAAATAGCACAATGGATGTTTTGCACACATTATGATGTAATCACACATCGATGTCACAGTTGGATCGAAAATTGTTTGGAGATATTTCAAGTGGATTGTGGAGAAAACGCTGTGGATTACAATGAGAGACATTGATGTTCGCAAATAATAAAATCGTTTAACAAAAAATTTGTATAATTAATACAAGTCAGAGAAGCAAAATGTCGTTGGCTTTTCCGACCTAAGCTAACCCAAACGTTGAATGATGGCAATGATTCAGATCCTCAGATTTTCATCCTAGGAATTGACAGTTTGTTTGATTTAAGCCTAGACATTAGTTTGGGTGGACCATTGCATGGTTCGTTTTTTTATCAGATTTACTCTACGAGTTGGAGAAAACCTTGATAAAAAAAAAATAAGGAAAGTATCTGCTGATCAAAATAGCACAATGGATGTTTTGCACACATTATGATGTAATCACACATCGATGTCACAGTTGGATCGAAAATTGTTTGGAGATATTTCAAGTGGATTGTGGAGAAAACGCTGTGGATTACAATGAGAGACATTGATGTTCGCAAATAATAAAATCGTTTAACAAAAAATTTATATAATTAATACAAGTCAGAGAAGCATAATGTCGTTGGCTTTTCCGACCCAAGCTAACCCGAACATTGAATAATGGCAATGATTCAAATCCTCAGATTTTTATCCTAGGAATTGATAGTTTGTTTGATTTAAGCCTAGACATTAGTTTGGGTGGACCATTGCATGGTTCGTTTTTTTATCAGATTTACTCTACGAGTTGGAGAAAACCTTGATAAAAAAAAAATAAGGAAAGTATCTGCTGATCAAAATAGCACAATGGATGTTTTGCACACATTATTATGTAATCACACATCGATGTCACAGTTGGATCGAAAATTGTTTGGAGATATTTCAAGTGGATTGTGGAGAAAACGCTGTGGATTACAATGAGAGACATTGATGTTCGCAAATAATAAAATCGTTTAACAAAAAATTTATATAATTAATACAAGTCAGAGAAGCATAATGTCGTTGGCTTTTCCGACCTAAGCTAACCCAAACGTTGAATGATGGCAATGATTCAGATCCTCAGATTTTCATCCTAGGAATTGACAGTTTGTTTGATTTAAGCCTAGACATTAGTTTGGGTGGACCATTGCATGGTTCGTTTTTTTTATCAGATTTACTCTACGAGCTGGAGAAAACCTTGATTAAAAAAAAAATAGGGAAAGTATCTGCTGATCCAAACAGCACAATGGATGTTTTGCACACATTATGATGTAATCACACATCGATGTCACAGTTGGATTTCTCGTGAGAGAAGTTCATAGAGTTTCGTCGAGTTTCTCTCCCGGTTAATGAGATAGAAAGAGGCCCTTCTATAACCAGGCGTGCTTTAGGGCCTACTAAAGTTTCCACGAAGCCAGTCTTCATTTCCGTCTACACCGCGTCAGTCGTCTTCGGTCACTCGACCGCAGACCAACGCAGCCGGCGAGCGATTCCACGACGAACAATTTCGCCTCTAACGTGTGAAATTACTCGAGGGCTATTTCCACGCGGGTTTCTTGCACGTCCAATAGGTAACAGTGAGAGCTGATGGCGCATCGAGACGACAACGACGACGAGGAGGAGTACGCAGAGAGCGAAGCATCGGTTGACTAGCTTATACTTGTACTCTCTCGCATTTTCTTAGTACCACGAGAGTGCATGTGGCACGTGGCCTTTGGCTTCCGCGACGCCTGGGGACCATCACTTCGTTGAAGTGGACATGGAAGTCTGTGCTCGACGAATCATCATATATGTGCGGATCAAGATATTTCCGTCTGGACGGCGAGAATTAATGATATGAGTTGCAATGTCAATTCAATGAGCTAATGGCTACTAGCCTGTAAAAAATTCCAATTACTTTCATCTCGAATGTCTTGACAGACCATTTTTCTAATGTCGATTTTGGGGCTTCATTAACAGCTGAAGCTTTCTCTCGATTCGATAAGTAAGAAAGACAGAATTCACTGCTAACGGCCTGGAGATTACAGACTCTGGATGAATATTCTCGAATATATATATTTTGTTCACGTGCTGATTGAAAACATTAATAATGGAACTATCATTCTTAAGTTTTGCGCACAAATTGCCAATTCGCAATTTGCTTTCTTCATTGATTATTAAAACTTACCATCCAGTTGAAACCCTAAAGGTTCGCTAATTCTCAGGACAAAATTATATATTATAGTCTTGATGCTCTAATTAATCTAAATGCAAACATTAGCAATGATAGAAAATTCGTGCATAAATCTGTTTGAATCACAAAAGCCAGCTGTGCGGAATAACAATCAAATTAGCAGTGCTTTTTATATAAAATATATAACGGGATAGAAAATTTTTATTCATCATTCTAATTGCTCGGAAAATGTTGTTCCTAATTAAAATTGCATTTGAGAATGATGCCGGCAATGAGAAGCTACTGTAAAGTGTAAGTGATCTTCCTCCCTATGTTTTTATCTCAAGGGACACACACGCTAAAGTCCTTCAGCCTGGTGCTGTGCTCGTTCCGCAAGACCCGCGAGATAGTCAATTACAGTGGCGGCTATACGTTTTACCAGGTGCGGCTGCTCTACTGCCAATTAGACCGGTAAGAGAGCTCTCCTGGCTCTGCTTGGCACAGGCAGAGTGTTTTGCTGGCCATCGAGAATCAGGAGTCTTCTGTCTCGTTCGCGCGCTCAGCTTTCACAGCGCATCAGCCACCAGAGTACGCGTATGTATTCTCGATCCACTGATTGCTATAAGCCTCATGTACACGTGCTCACACCAGACCGGTAGAGTCCTAAATGTTTTTTACCCAGTTTACGAGTAATTTCTTCTACACTCGTTTGGTCCAGACCGTTAAGCAACCAAGTTTTCTGCTGCCCTCTTTGCGCAGTGTGTAGTCGTAGCGAGAAAAGCGCCCTCTAGCGCCAAGATCATTACGGAAGGTGATCCGTTGTTTTTTTTACTCGGAAAATAATGAGCGCCGAATTGCCTGGGTCAATCCAGGTCGGATGTACCAATGAAGGTATTGACCGGTCACAAGATGGCTGGTTTATTCCAATAGAATTGGCTATGTCACATACATAGTAGACACGAAGGTTAAAACTGTTGCATCGTTTACGTTTACGACAGGGGTCGCTGATAAGTCCTGAAGTCATTGAGAACCAAACGAGGTCCAGGGTGTTGCCCGAGCAAAAAGTTAAACGTACTGAAACAATCGTCAATTGGTCATGGAATTCATTCATTCCACCATCGTTTACCAAGAACCATCCGATGCTGACGAGCGACCTGGTTCCCTGATCAATCGGGACCGTCGTCAATGGATTTTTCCCTTGTTTGACAGACAAATTGTACATATCGAGATGTCAACTTATCCCAATAAGTTACACGATCTCTGTCAGCTTACGGAGAATTGAGTGAGCGAACATGGTCCAAGCATGGCAGCAGCGTATAAAGTTACCGGATTCTGCATGCCCGGTGTGTACGATGGAAGATCATCAAAAGCTGGGCCAGTATATCTGCAACAAGGTGGTTGAAACGTAATACCAGTAACGAGTACCTAATTCAAGCACGATCGCGTCATAAGTCTGGTAAAGTACGCTGTAAGTCGCCCAGTCTGGCCGTAATGGTATTTATGGGCAATTCTCGCCTCTCGCCAAACGGGGTAGAGAAGCTCCGCAATCTCTCCACTCTCTGTATCCCCATCTGTCTTTTTTATCTTTCCTTTTTCTCATTTGCTTCCCCCTCTCTCACCACCGGCCGCCGTCATCCCGATCTTTGTACTTTTCTCCTTTTCTCTCGCTCTTCACACTCGAGTTTGCCCTCTTACTTCGACAAAGTATAAGGCCAAGCTTTGGAAAAGCAAGGATGCCAATGCTCTTGGTACACGTGAGAGCAATAGAGAGAGAGAGAGAGAGAGAGCATGAACATCATGGAATTCCACGATAAATGGAATACTGCGTGAACGTTCATGGGATATCGGGGATCCGGGATTCGCGATCTCCCAACCGATCCAGAGAACCACGAACAAAAGGAAAAAAAGGTGAACGGAAGGAGCAGAGAAGACGACGAAGAAACTCTGGAACTCAACGATGCTGTTGTATATTGTCCTGTGCGCCACGGGGTCGTGAGTTCAAATGCTCATAGGATACATATACTGATATCTGATTTTTCTATGCTATTTGTGGTCTATTGTCGACATCTTTCACGTATATCGGATAATGCCATTATTATTATTATTATTATTTTCATTGAAGCATTTTTTATCTTAGTAACGATGAGGATTATTGAAACAAAGGAATTTTTTTGACGTATCTGTTTCCATTAGCATATTTTGAATACCACTGTAACCTTTTAATTTTCGCACAGCCACTCATCGTGTGATGGGATTGATATCTCATTTACTTGATCAAATGAGGAATGAGGAGACATGTCTTTTTGACAAAAAGTCAAATAGTTATTTTAATTGAAGGGCAAGTAGAGGTTTTCCAAGCCACTGAATTTGAGTGTTACGTAAAAATGTCGAGTTTGAAAATGGTCTCATTGATTCAGAGTGGAGTTTGACCGTTCCCCTAACTCCCAGATATACACAATTTACTACGCTTGGCTTCATGAAATCTAATAAATCGCAATTGACTTTCTCTTCTCTCTGGCATCATTATTATTCTTCACCCAACTAACCAAACACTGACCATTCCTTCCAGCAATAACTAAAAATCGAAATCTCGGCTTTATTCACCTCCTCGCCTGTTAGTATGCAACTCGGTAATACAAAATTTTATTTATTAAAGTGTAGCAATAGCTGCGCGAATAACCCCCATTGAGTTTCGTATAATTTCCCAGATAATCTCTCGCCTCCCAATGAGTTCGAGTTCCCACGATAATTGCTCACTGAATCACAGCCACACGAGAAGACTCAGTAGAAGTAAAGGAAGAAAAAAAAAACGATATTGGATATTCTCCGCTGGCGGACCAAACTATCTCGTGTACGAGATTCAACGAATTAATCTGATAAGTGGAGAGTGCGAGGCATTAGCGCGAGATGTTGGTCGATGCTGTGGATATATCGAAAGGAGAGTAAGCACTATATTGGATTAGCAAAGAAGTTACATCAGGTATGTATCTATACGCAGGTAATTCTCTTTCACTCTCCACTTTCCTCAGCCTGGTGCTCCAAACTCTTCCTGCTATTGGTGTAAGAGTGTTTCAATGCTTGATGATAATCTAGTAACAAAATTCGGTCTGGATTTCTTGACTCTCTTTTGGCGTATAGTGCAATGTTAGGATTTTTTTTTTTTTTTTTTCCTATGAAACAATTATTATTAAAAAGCAATAAAAACATTCTTTATGTATTTCATCCTCAAATCGATGATACAACTATGGATTTATCTTTCTCCTTTCAATTGTATTTTTCATATTTGTAATGGCAATTTTCGTAACGAAACAAATGAAACCAAAAGGAAAATAATAGCTTAAGGGATGACGATAGTGATTTTTTTTTCGCATTATTGCTAGTTTTTTATGGAGTAATAATTGCTGAACAACGCATCTACCTTATTAAATGTCATGGTTGTGATGTACACAACTGTGAAACTGCCATCGCTCGAGTGAAATTTTGCAACGTCTTTTACTCGTGGCATCAAATCTAATGGGATTGCCTGATTAATTGACCCGAGTAGTCTTTCTAACTTCACTTGATTCCATATGTAGTAATTTTCTAGAAAATTTGGATGAATTTTATCGAAATGGTGCCAACCATTATCTTGACCCTCTCCATATAGAAGTTGTAATTTCTTAAGGAGGTTGCGACATTATCACATTCGTACTGCAAGCCTCATCGACAATAAACATTTATTTTCGAGCCTCATCGACAATCGGAGATGAGAGCGAGAGAATCAAAGCTAAACTTCTTATCCAAAATTCATCAAAGACAGAAATAAAATGATGGCATCAAATCTAATGGGATTGACAGATTAATTGACACGAGGAGTCTTTCTAACTTCACTTGATTCCATATATAGTAATTTTCTAGAAAATTTGGATGAATTTTATGGAAATGGTGCCAACCATTATCTTGACCCTCTCCATATAGAAGTTGTAATTTCTTAAGGAGGTTGCGACATTATCACATTCGTACTGCACGCCTCATCGACAATAAACATTTATATTCGAGCCTCATCGACAATCGGAGATGGGAGCGAGAGAATCAAAGCTAAACTTCTTATCCAAAATTCATCAAAGACAAAAATAAAATGATGGCATCAAATCTAATGGGATTGCCAGATTAATTGACACGAGGAGTCTTTCTAACTTCACTTGATTCCATATGTAGTAATTTTCTAGAAAATTTGGATGAATTTTATGGAAATGGTGCCAACCATTATCTTGACCCTCTCCATATAGAAGTTGTAATTTCTTAAGGAGGTTGCGACATTATCACATTCGTACTGCAAGCCTCATCGACAATAAACATTTATATTCGAGCCTCATCGACAATCGGAGATGGGAGCGAGAGAATCAAAGCTAAACTTCTTATCCAAAATTCATCAAAGACAAAAATAAAATGATGGCATCAAATCTAATGGGATTGCCAGATTAATTGACACGAGGAGTCTTTCTAACTTCACTTGATTCCATATGTAGTAATTTTCTAGAAAATTTGGATGAATTTTATGGAAATGGTGCCAACCATTATCTTGACCCTCTCCATATAGAAGTTGTAATTTCTTAAGGAGGTTGCGACATTATCACATTCGTACTGCACGCCTCATCGACAATAAACATTTATATTCGAGCCTCATCGACAGTAAATTTCATCGAAAAAAAATTTGGTCATCACTCTCCTGTACACACGTTCCAACTGATTAATGCCCTGGCTCTTTATCTCTCGGAAGTAGAAGCTATAATTCATGCCTAATAGATCTCTGCGTTGCTACTTCTGTTTGTGTTTTGCTTTTGTTATTGGCTTTTGTTCGACCCATCGCAAACCTCATTCGGCAAAAAGTGCAAAGCTCGAGTGATGATGTTGACATGTACACCCTCTTTGGACTATTCTTCCAATGCTGCTGTATGAAGACTTGGCTCCCTTGCTGATGGAAGAAGAAAACTACAAGAGAAATAGATGAAATAGCGGAAACGTAACTACGCACTTATCCATGCAAAGACACACACACACACATACAAATGCTCATTCGCAGTCAGCCCTTTTGCGTGGCTTCAGTCGTTCAAGCCTGTTACGCGCCTAGGTCGCGAAAAATCAGCAAGCGCATAAGCTACATGCATAAGTACGAAGGCGCTCATCTTCCACCTCACATTTGCGCGGGAAGCTGATCGTAAAGGCGCGCATTTGAATACGAATAAATCGTCTTGGAGCGTCTCTTACTCACTTCTTCCTGCCGGCAATTTCTTCGTAAGCCCATATATATATATATATATATATATATAGTGAATATCACTCATACGTTTTAATTCATTCGCATATAGCCGCGTTCGGTGTGCCCGTATTCGTTTCTTCATTCTATTGGACTTGAAGCGCAGCTGTCTGGTGCTCGCTGGCCAAGTATAAGCAAGCAAGCATCAGGGAGGCCGACACATGAAGGAGACTGATTCTGAGGCGGAGCGGTTGCAGGACCACAGAGCAGTCCCAGGAGTGTTTTACGCACGAGCTTTTATGGATTGTTTAATGGCGACCGCCTACAAATTAGACGAGCGGTAAATCAGTATCGAGCAGACCTCCGCAAAGCACAATGAGTGAACGCGTTGCTTATACTGTGCTATATGTATATACAGATATATGCATATACGTTCACGTACTATATTGATGGGATTTACATGTATCTAATATTCGTTTCAAATAGTGTTGAAGAAGGACGCCATGTAGATGGAAAGAACGGTCTGGTAGAAACGACCAGACAATATGGTAAAAATTATCGGAGAGGATGGCGTTTATATGCTGCCATCAATAGGCGTGGCAACTCTAACTATTGTAGCGAAGAAATTTTCACTGCGTCACTATGGTAATTTTTTAAACAACGACATGTTGTATGATAATGAAGCTAGAATCGCTCTTTCAACCTATCACATACATTATGGTATTCTAGACTGATTATAAATTATATCTATTAATAATAATACTATATTGAAATATTGGCAATTGTCTAGATTCTACGCTGTCAAACAAATTCATGTGCGCGGTGAAAAAGTTGAGTTAAATTGATGTTGCATTATTATATTTCATCGCGAATCAGTATCGAGCAGACCTCCGCAAAGCACAATGAGTGAACGCGTTGCTTATACTGTGTTATATGTATATATATATATGTATATACGTTTACGTACTAAATTGATGGGATTTACATCTAATATACGTTTCAAAAAGTATTGAAGAAGGACGCCATGTAGATGGAAAGAACGGTCTGGTAGAAACGACCAGACAATATGGTAAAAATTATCGGAGAGGATGGCGTTTATATGCTGCCATCAATAGGCGTGGCAACTCTAACTATTGTAGCGAAGAAATTTTCACTGCGTCACTATGGTAATTTTTTAAACAACGACATGTTGTATGATAATGAAGCTAGAATCGCTCTTTCAACCTGTCACATACATTATGGTATTCATTCTAGACTGATTATAAATTATATCCATTAAAAATAGTACTATATTGAAATATTGGTAATTGTCTAGATTCTACGTTGTCAAACAAATTCATGTGCGCGGTGAAAAAGTTAAGTTAAATTAAAGCTGCATTATTATTATTCATCGCGATTATTTCTCACATTGTGCCAGACATATAGCTGCACGTTGGCATACTGGCGCGTAAAAACTATACTAGGTAGTACGTAATCCAGTACAATTTATCCTCGAGATGGTAGAACGATAATTATAGCTTGTTGAGCTATAATCATATTTCAACTTAAATAATAAAGCTTTGTCCAGAATTATCGATGCATGTCTATCCTCTCTTTTTCTATTACACGTTAGTTTTCGTAGAGTATATGGTGGAACGAAAATATAAGAAAAACTTTCCATTCACTTGAGTATTGTCGTAATTGTAAAATAAATCATAACTGGGCAACCTGATGACGAATGAAAGGGAAGTTAAATTCGAAACGATATTCGATTCTAAATTCTAGGCGATGCATCGGTCGATGGTCGTCAAAGGACAGCCTGAGACGGTATACTATATTATACGACATACATCGCATGTATTGCACTTCAACAAATAGCTTTAGCGTCGTTACTCCAAGGAGCATTGAAAGACTCGCTCGCCATACGCGAATAGTGATTACTCGCCGTGGGCGAGAGAAAAGGCACCTAACAGAAGCAGAGCTCGAAGCTACAGTCTGCAGGTTGATTATCTCACCTGTCCTGCGAGCTTCTCTCTCCTACTGTCCCGGGGACTCTTTTACTTCTCATCCGATGCTGCTCCTGCTGTAATAGGTTCTTCGTTCCTCGTTCCATTGGTCTATCCTTCTCGCTCTTAATCTCTCTCTCTCTCTTTCTCTTTCTCTCTCTCTCACTTCAGAGCTGCCGTGAACTCTCCATGCGATTATATTTCTTGTGCCACACAGCTTCGGTTCCCCTTTCCGTTTCACCTCCTTCTGCCACATCGTTCTCTCCCACGTCAAAAACTCAACGTCCCTGGCGTGAGAAATAATTTCGTCCATTTATATCTACGGTTTTTTTTTTGCTACCTTATAGAGAAAGCTTTGTTTTTTGTGGACAAAAAAAATCAACATTTCAATGCCAAAGTATTCAGATTGTCCAAAAAAAAACGTATTTAAAAAAATATCTGGTCCATGAATAGAAGGATGAAGACTGAGAAGAAAAAAAAGCGAGGATAGCGGGAAAAGGACGAAGAAGACGATCGGATTCTCTTAGAGACGGAAGGCAAGTACTGTAATGTCCAAAGAGTTCGCAGAGAAGTAACAGAAGCAGGACAACGATGGCGGCAGCATCAGAGCTATTCAGCTATCTAATGCCATGTATATATATATGTATGCATTTATAGCATTCAGCCATTGGCTGCACTGAACTGCACGGCAGTGCTGTATGTGCCACAGGAGTGTACACACAAGAACACATTCGCTTTTTTGTTCAAGTCAATATATCAGCCCAGAGGCCCATGTCTAACGGGTAATGCACCGAACGATCCTCTCACCATACACCGCATTTCCTGTCCTGGACGACGATGAGGACACGAAAGACGAGTGGAAAACGAAGCTATTGCTGCTGCAGCAGCATCGCGGACCGCCCGACTGGAATAGACATAACGCGCAGTCTTGTAGATTATATATATGTATATGAACTATTATATACGTGTATGTGTGTGTGTTTGAGTGTACATATATATGATTAGAAGGTCCTAGCAGAGGACACCCGGGGATTCCCCCGTCGCGATCATAAAAATTTTCTCGCACACGGGCGGCAAAATCACCGAGAGATTATTATCATCGTATATCCGTGACAGAAAATAATATCATTTACCCCGGGAGATCGATGAGATAATGAGTGTGTGCGTATATGTAACGAGGAAACTTCAGCATGGCTATTAATCACTTGAAGAACACACACTTCGGCTTAATCATAGATGTTTATTCATAGTTTTTCCAAGGATATCTGTCAGTTTTTTTAAATATAATGTAACGGTACGAATTTTATCCCTGGCGGATATACCAGCGGACAAAAAATCCATACCATGGGTGAAATCCTGCTCTGTTGATTCGGAGCAGGTGTGAGTAAGTAATTACAAGGCCTTCTCTTTGGCTGCATTAACTATAGTTTCCTTTTTCTTGCATTAACAATATTTTATCGATAATTTTTTATTGCAGAAAAAAAAATGCTTCCTCTTATAAATAATTCGACAGAAAAAAAAAACACATTTGTACTTTTTGAGTCGATACAAAATTAATATTGTTTTTTTAGTATTTTATTGGCTGGCAATATACAGTTGGTTCACTTCAGCACCTGGCATGTAGAAAAATGATTTATTAATCCCAGAATTGATCGATATTAAAGCTCATTCATAATCAGAGATTAAATTAATTCGTTCAGCCCTTTTCGGACGATTTAATCAGCTGAAATTCAAGCCAGTTGAGCTAGCCAACTTGATGGTATTTTAGCTGACTAAATCACGCTGGCTAGACACAGCCTTAGGCAGAAATAAAAAAATATGATTAATACATTTGTCAAATGTAATTACAGATTAAAGGACACATTAATTAACCAACAATGCAGCATTAACAACTATACGACGAGCTTTGAAAACGTTCAAAAATTAATTTTATTCTTAATTGGATACTGTTGCTTGACCAGAAAGTATTAATCGACACTCCCTTAAGTATCCGATGGACATATTCTATTAAGTACCAAACAAATTCCAAATTGGTCATCTTTACGATCGGCATCAAATGAAACATCAAATTTTTATCCATCCTGCTTCTTTCTTACTTTACGACGTTTTCTCCCCCCTGATGAGACAAAAAGTATTAGATACATCGGGCCTTTCCGTGTTTCTTCTTCCCGTATCCTTCGCCTGGGAAAACCATCTCGCACCTACCTCCGGGTCCCCTCCCGTTCATGGACAAGATACCCGTTACTTATATTATGCGACCTCGAGAGTGCAACTAGTATAGGTGGACTTGAAGCTTGCGGGGCCGCACCGAGAGAGATGGAAAGAGGGAGAGAGAGAGAGAGAGAGAGAGAGACAGAGAGAGAGAGAGCGCATAGAGAGCTCCCAGCATCCGAGTTTTTTATCCGCTCGAGGCAAACTCCGAGGCTCGATCCCATCCACGTTATAACGTCCGACCGAGGGGGTCAACGATAATAAAGAACGTTTATTTCTCGAAGCGAGCTCTCGTCGCGTCTTATATGCGTCTCGTCTGTGCACTATGCTCCAAGCGAAATGCAACTCGGACACGTGTGGGAGCTCACCCGACAGACTATCCTCTCTTCACTCAGAAATAAAGTAGTTGAACAAAATAGATGAATTCAATGGAAAATGAACGGACGTATAGCGAAACAAACAAAATGCAGTATACCCATAACTTTTCTCATTTTCTTCTGACGTCTGTTTTTTTCTCCTCTCTCTCTCTCTTTGGTTCTTCTGTCCTTCGCGTGCTGAGGGCTGCTCACCTTTACCATCCCTCATTTTACATGCTGCAAATTGAATCGAGCCCATTATAATGTAACGGTTCGATTATTCTCTCATAGAGAAAGATCGACGGCATGCATTTTTATTCGTGCTTCTTTGATTAGAAGCAAAAGTATGAATAGAATAAAATTGGTAAATTGTGCAAAATTTAAACTTAACAATTTATTATTTTACATTTCGATCGTTGACTCTTCTTGCTCGTTGCTTATCCTTCTCCTTCGTTTATTTTCATTTTGTTTATTGCTATTATGAAATATTGACGCTTATGTGTGAGTAATAAATTATGCTTTGGCAGCACTGAATGCTGAAAGAGGAATTAATTCAGGGAAGGGTGAAATTCAGGAACTTTTGACGTTCTTGGTTTGAAGATTACAAATGTTTGAACGTCATATTACCTGTACGAGGACTCGTCAGTATCATCGTGTATAGATCATCGATTCTTTCACATGACGGTGGGATATTTTTATTGTATAGATATAATTATTATGGCCTTGACCATGGCGTTACAACGTTGTAAAAAAAAGTTACCGAACTGAGTATCCACTTCCCTGGATAAAAATAAGAAGAGATATCGGTGGATGGAGGAAGAAATATATATATATATATATATATATATATATATATATATAGAGAGAGAGAGAGAGAGAGAGAGAGAGAGAGAGAGAGAGGAGTCTAATTAGCCTCGCATACCGTCACAAGCTGAGAGACCAGGCGCCGGCGGTCACCACTGCCCCTCCAGGGGGTAACCCGGCATATAATGCTTATCGTCCAGGAATTTATCAGACTTTCACCGCTCATCTTCTTCTTTTCCATCTAGGCATACTAGAACTGCAACTATAGACATAAAATATATCCACGACCAGTGTTGTACAGCATATGCACAAATATTGCTATATATAGAAAATGTGTAAGCCCATCCTGTGGTCTCTTGGGTCGAGTTCACGCAGCGCGACGAGGCGCGTCTTCTAGGCTCGCGACCGCCTCATGATGCTCCGACATTCCTCGATTTAGCGAGTACGAATTATTCATAAATGAGTCTTTCCCTGCCGTCTTTCTGTACTCAGACAAGTCTCTGATTTTTCCTCCTCGTCCGTTAACGGGGTCGCGCTCACGTCGAGTGTTTTCATACTCCGGAGGTCGGAAGGACAGATCTTGAGAAGTTGAAGAACAAAAAAACGAACGTCTGATGAAGAAACGGCATTATGGACCGCCCATAAAACGATACGAACGATGACAACAACAAAGTCTGCATAACGACATCAAGATGTAAGCGGAAAAACCAGTTGTCCATTAATGGACCATTGTCCATGACAAATAAACCGGAATATTCTTACCGGAATAAAACGGCTCTTCGATCTGACCCGTAGTGTGCCCGTACGTTGTGCAAATAGCCATGACCTACAGCTCCTGAATGAATTTGATTTATTTTAGTGTCATTTTTTTTTCGACAGACGATGGGAATTCGAAAGATTTGGTGTGCTTACCTTTAAGATGGTTGACTTGTCAATAAAAATAGTCGGAAGAAGCGTGCGCGGCTATTTCTCAATAAACGGATATGGGACTTGTCGCGGTGCTGGAACGATTTTCCTAAGAAGCTGCTTCGCGTTTCTTTCGATTCTTCGGTTGCACGGATTTTATAACGATTTTCACGGTGGTGCGCGGATTTTATAACGATTTGTACGGTGGTGCACGGATTTTATAACGAAAATGATATACCAAAAGATGGCCTGCTGAAGTATCGGCTACCTCTGTTTCGTGTCGCTCACCCTTACCCAACTTTGCAAGTTTGCCACACACTCAACTTAGCCAGCGTTGTCCTATCCTTGAGTTCCCCCTATTTCTCATTAAGATTCTACAATGACACGAATAACCGGTTTGTTTTTAGAGTCAACGATCTTCTCAACTATATTTGTTTTCCAATGGTAAGCTTGAAGCATTGGAAAAAACGGCAAAACTTTGAAAATTCCGCTGATTTTTCATCTGCATTGATCATAATTCAAGTGAGATAAGACCTTTTGGTTTATTTTGGTTTATTTTCCTCTTACAGGAATTACTTCGAATGAAGTTCTCCATCTGGTATATACGTGTGACTCAAAGCATGTGGCATATTTGCCAATTAAGCCCATATTGTGATGAATCAAAGACGCGCCAAGCGACGCGTCTTGGCGTCTCGCCTGTTGAGGATCAAGAAAGAGAAGGATCAGGAAAGGAAGAAAAAAATGCACAGTGAATCGACTCGCCACTTTAAATCGAGATTAAGAGCGCCGGTTCTCCACTCTGTCCTGTGACGCGCATGCTGATGAATGCAGCGACCTACGACTCGTCGATCCAGAAACATTTAATTTAGATGTTGCCGACGGGCTTTTACACGTATACAAACACGAGCACACTCGCACAAGTTATTCTCGGGTTGCAGGTGTTCTACAGAGATTGGTGATCTCTCTATTGGATCTTTGCTGTTCCTGATGGTTAACGTGGACCAAACAAGTCCTTTCGTCTTTTAGCCAGAGACCGACAAAGTTTTGTTTACCGTTTCAGTGAAGAAACAACGTAGACTCGATGAGAGGATTATAATAAGAAGTTTGCACGATTCTTTATTCGTACCCCTGCCAGTTCAGAATTCCGCCTGTGTGCTGGTTCACTTTTGGATAATCAACGAATTTATGAATCATTGATCAATTCCTTGACTATTTTTACTATTATTTTTCAATGCCTCTTTATTTTTTTCTAGTTATTTTCTGAAGATCGCAGATGTAAAAAAAATTTTTTAGCATTTACCTTTCATTATTATAATACAATGCAGTACTATTTGCGCGCGGATATAATATTACAGAGGTAATGCTCGACGTTCCAAGACATATACCGAGTCGTTGAGTGATCCATGAACATCGAACACAACCCCTAGGGGCATCTCTTAACGGCACGTTTTTGAATCAAACATCATGATGTGTTTATTCTGTAATAACAAATTACCGAACGTTTTCTGTTCAGTCATACTCTATAATTGTGACTACCGTACGCCTGCGGTGGCTGCTGCCACTGGTTTGCCATGGTGTAGGTGGAGAAAAGAAGTTTCTGACGTTACATCCTCGCTGATGGTGACTAAGGAAGTCTCATTCTTGCTGTGATGATTGAATTGAAAGTTTTAGGAACTCGATCACTCGGCATGTAATCGTCATTATGATTATTTCGCATTTCCATGATCCAATGATTCTTTTTTTTTCAGTTAAAAATGCAATCAGCACAGTGCTCTGTTACTCAAGCCAGAAGGGAATCATCGATATTCTCATTGTCCTATTTTATAAAAATGTTTGATGAAATTATGATTTTTAAAAATAATTTACATTATCAATAAATCATATAATTTTTATGTTTTTCATTTTCTTATCCAATATATGAAAAATTTTCCTCAAATTTTTGTTAATCCGAATATAATTTCTGCAGAAATACTGAAAAAGTAAAACAAATGTTGCTCACCCAATATTTCATTTAAATAATTAATTAAACATGGCAAGATAATTCTCATACCAGTAATTTAATAATTGAGTGCTAACTGATGATTCAGACTGGACACTCGGATCTTGCAGTCTTGCATCCCGTAACTTGCAGCGGATTATATATAATTCTAGTAGATACGTCGCACTCGCGCTACTGCGCCAGGTCTCACGGCCTCTGAACTCGTCATAACTGCAAATGGAATGAATGCCTCAACCGATAGGTAGCTACCGACAAAATGTACATATATACATACATATATATATATATATACATATATATTATAAATACTGGCTGGAATCGCTACCGAAGATTCGTTACAGCCCCACTGATATTACTGGCAGTAGATATATGTGCGTATTTGTATAGACGTGACCATAACGTGCATGATATGTGTGTGTGTATTGTGTCCATGTGTATTATCTACACTTACTGAACTGCATTGGTCTATCTTGAAGCTAAAGACGACTGGATGCTCTCTCAGCTCTGTTGCACGCTCTAAAGTTGACTAGGAATATTAAACGTATTATAGTTAATACACGTGTCGAAATTTTGGTAGGGAAAATGGGTTGTCCCTACGTATACGAGCTCTACATGCTGAGCATATCTATGGCATAGGATATGATAAAAAAGTGTAAAAAAGTATCACGGTAAGCTCAGTCTCAAGTTTGAAGACCGATCTCACCTTACTGCTTCTACTGTTACTCCAGCATTGATGACTCTACATTGGGCAATTCGAAGCTTATTGCTTGTTGCCATTCTCGCTACCAGACTACAGGTTTGTGATAACCTATGCAATTTTTCATTATGCAATGAAAGTGTCCTCTTCATTTATTTCTTAAAGCTACTGTGAAATATTGATATCGTGCATGATATGTGTGTGTGTATTGTGTCCATGTGTATTATCTACACTTACTAAACTGCATTGGTCTATCTTGAAGCTAAAGACGACTGGATGCTCTCTCAGCTCTGTTGCACGCTCTAAAGTTGACTAGGAATATTAAACGTATTATAGTTAATACACGTGTCGAAATTTTGGTAGGGAAAATGGGTTGTCCCTACGTATACGAGCTCTACATGCTGAGCATATCTATGGCATAGGATATGATAAAAAAGTGTAAAAAAGTATCACGGTAAGCTCAGTCTCAAGTTTGAAGACCGATCTCACCTTACTGCTTCTACTGTTACTCCAGCATTGATGACTCTACATTGGGCAATTCGAAGCTTATTGCTTGTTGCCATTCTCGCTACCAGACTACAGGTTTGTGATAACCTATGCAATTTTTCATTATGCAATGAAAGTGTCCTCTTCATTTATTTCTTAAAGCTACTGTGAAATATTGATATCGTGCATGATATGTGTGTGTGTATTGTGTCCATGTGTATTATCTACACTTACTAAACTGCATTGGTCTATCTTGAAGCTAAAGACGACTGGATGCTCTCTCAGCTCTGTTGCACGCTCTAAAGTTGACTAGGAATATTAAACGTATTATAGTTAATACACGTGTCGAAATTTTGGTAGGGAAAAAGGGTTGTCCCTACGTATACGAGCTCTACATGCTGAGCATATCTATGGTATAGGATATGATAAAAAAGTGTAAAAAAGTATCACGGTAAGCTCAGTCTCAAGTTTGAAGACCGATCTCACCTTACTGCTTCTACTGTTACTCCAGCATTGATGGCTCTACATTGGGCAATTCGAAGCCTATTGCTTGTTGCCATTCTCGCTACCGGACTACACTTTTGTGATAACCTATGCAATTTTTCATTATGCAATGAAAGTGTCCTCTTCATCTATTTCTCAAAGCTGCTGTGAAATATTGATATCGTGCATGATATGTGTGTGTGTATTGTATCCATGTGTATTATCTACACTTATTAAACTGCATTGGCCTATCTTGAAGCTAAAGACGACTGGATGCTCTCTCAGCTCTGTTGCACGCTCTAAAGTTGACTAGGAATATTAAACGTATTATAGTTAATACACGTGTCGAAATTTTAGTAGGGAAAATGGGTTGTCCCTACGTATACGAGCTCTACATGCTGAGCATATCTATGGTATAGGATATGATAAAAAAGTGTAAAAAAGTATCACGGTAAGTTCCGTCTCAAGTCTGAAGACCGATCCCACCTTACTGCTTCTACTGTTACTCCAGCATTGATGGCTCTACATTGGGCAATTCGAAGCTTATTGCTTGTTGCCATTCTCGCTACCGGACTACACTTTTGTGATAACCTATGCAATTTTTCTTTATGCAATGAAAGGGCCCTCTTCATTTATTTCTTAAAGCTACTGTGAAATATTCTCTGAAGCAATTTACGTATATGGCCGTTCGTAAGCTTTCTCTATCTACGTACAGTGGAAATAATTATGAGCTTCGAGCAACGTAGTTATATGGTAAAAAATGTTTGTACATTTATGTTAAAAAATCATTTTTCAATATTACAATACGTTATACAATGAATTATATTGAACAAGGTCAGTATGGTTACAATTAACAAATAATGAAACAGTAATTTTCGAAATATTTTGTTGAAAAAAAAACATTTTTGACTGAATTAATTAAACAATGTGCAGTATTATTATTGTAGAAACTTGGCATTCATGGAATCTTCATTGTCGTTATCTCGTCCTTAAGATGCATTAAAATTGCCATTGTTTTTAACTTTTGGATGGGAATGTACGTGCAATAAATCCTTGCATACATGACGAGGTCTTGGGAGGCCTCTGAGATGAACAGAACTGGCTGGATGATGCTCATAGCTAGATCCAGTATATGCTGTGCTGTGCTGTGTGTGTGTGTGTGTGTGTGATGTGATGTCCATGTTGTACTTGCGGCGTCGATCAACGATCCCGAGATGACTGAGAACAAGGTGCGAAGGTGGCACTCGGTTCTCGAGCACCTGTTGCAGTCATTATCATCAGCCTTACGGTTGACCGAGCTTCATTTACTCCAGAAAACACGGGAGCGAGCCCGGAACGATGAGACTCTAATTTCCATGCCTCGGGACAGGTACTAAAGTAATGCCCGAGACTCTATAAGGTAGCTTGGCATTATACGAATCCAATCCAAATGCATTCAAACTGCAATAGTTTGAGCAATAAGTTTACTGCAGGATGATGACACTAAAAAAACTTGTTCATATATCTTTTTATCGCTATTATGATTTCTTGTAAAGAAAGTAATGTTTCCATGAAAAAAAAAACTAGAAATCCCATGTGCATTTTATATGTATGCAAAGGACACAAGTTTATTTTTTTTTTGTACAAGGATTTACTTTTACTTCAAGGATTATACTTTTGGATTATTGTAACAGCGATGCTTCCTCTCCCTTCGTATCATCCACGAATGTGTATAGTAAAGAATAAATTACCAGAAAAATTATAACACAAATCCAATTTGTACATTGTTTCATTATTTTATTCTCTTATTACAAATGAGTGAGACATTTTTATCGAATTTTTTCCATTATTCCATCTGCTGCAGCTGCCAATAACGTGTGCCGATAAAAAATTTCTTGCATGCCCCTTTCAAATCTTTTTACTTTATTCAGCTTTCCAATATAGGACGCTTCTTGATCGTAAAAGATCGTGAGACTGCGCAGTGTTACTTGAAATTCAACATTCATTTGAGTTATTTTCAGTATGGCACCAAATTTATAATAATAGAAGGAAGAGTTTGGCTTAGCACATTTTATAAATACTTTCACTTCAAAATTCAAATCCATTTCTTGTACGTCGTTACGACAGTGCCTTAAAAAAAGGGGAGAATGTACGTGTTATATAAGGAAACTAGCCTTCTGACTGAAAACTGCAAGTGCGATGAGCAAAATATTCTCGCGCTTAAAACGCAGATGCATATGACTTGTTACTTTCCATTCGTTTCGACTGTAAACCAACAAATGTAATTAACGACCGCGATAATAATTATCACTCGTATCGCGAAATGATTGGATATTTCGAGAGAAGAAAAAAGAAATCGAAAGTAATTCCGTCGGTTGTGTATACAGAAAAAAAATAAAATAAAAAAAAGATGAAGATGAAATAGCTCCGTAATAGTTTGCAAGCGCGCGTCATCGAGTCAGAATTGAACGTTATCGCGAACACGCGGTGAACCGAGTCATTGGAATCCGGAGAATCTGAACCTAACGACCGGATTTAGAAGATATCGAAGTGCCGATGGGAATACCTCGCGTGCTTCAGTGACAGTCAGGAAACGGAAAACCGCGAGGGTGAACTATGTAGCCCTCATATAAAAAATCGGATTATAGACAATTCATATATATTACAACAATATGATTTAACGCTATCGTTAAATCATATTGTTAAAGCATTACAGAAAATCGTTGAATTTCATGAAAATTAAAAATCAGTCGTGAAGGCGCGAAGCCCGCGAGGGTGAACTATGTAGGCCTGATATAAAAAAAAAACGAATCATCGACGATTCATATCTTTTATAACAATATATGATTTAAGTTGAAAATCGATGGATTTCATGAAAATTGAAAGACGGTCGTTAAATTTGAATATATTTCTGCATGCGGAGGCTCCATATTATACTTGAAAAGTTTCAAAATCATTTACCGATTAGTCCCATGAGTTCCTGCTGAAGCTGTTCAAAACTGGAAGTTTCAAAATTGAAAGAAAGTTCTAAAAAAAGGTCATTCGTACATATGTACGTATGAGCTTTTTTTTACATATATATGTAGTGGGCAAGATCAGTGAACACATTTCGTAAGGAGAAAAACTGCCAGTTTGGGTTTGGGTCCAGATTCATCGGTGTTTTTCCTTAACGACCGTGAGAGAGTTTCTTGCTTACAATTTATTTTTCACGTGGCTTGTTTTTTGAACGTTACAAAAATGCTTATAAATTCTCTACATAAAGTTCCTCGGATATTTTCGGCGGAGAGTAATAGTTTCGACATTATTGCTTGCTGAAGGTTCAAAAATGCAAGTGCGGAAATTTTAAGGGTCATCAAAGCGCAACGAAATTTAGAATTTCGTTTTGTTAACTCTGGCACGTGCATGGTACTTTGACTGCTGCGCTGTATGACATTTTTGGCGTTGATAATTCTCGTCGGATTTTTATCTCAATTCGGCTGGCCCAATGACTGCATTCGATAAATTGAAAGATGTTTGCATCGAGCACGCGTGTGGCAATGAATTTCACTGTTTCGAAAGAGCTCAGCAGCAGGTATTTCGCTTCGGGTCCTCGGTAAAGACGCTGGCTCTTTTGCACGAACGTTTCTCGTAGCGGCAAATTGTTATTAACTGGCGTTCGTGCGAGACGAAAGTACTGGCGTACACGCATTGGCGCATATATCGCACGTTGACGATAGCATGACGTGATTTTTCTTTCTTTTTTTTCTTCATTTTTTATTTGCAGCTGAAGCTCCAAGATCGCAGTGCGAAGTTCACGAGAGATTCCCGCCGACGCGTCGCTACGTCAGGTCGTGGGCGAAATTGCGTGCGTAAAGAATTTAATTTACATCGGCAAGAGCAAAAGCGAACGTGCGATCGTCGAAACGGTTAAAGTGGTGGAATTCCATTAAGACGAATTGGGAGGTTCCGCGAGCGAAAAGTAGGACATTCTTATTATTCTTATTAATGTTATTATTATTATTATTATTTTCATCATGGAGCCCAGAAATCAGCGATATTCATCATGTGCCAATTAAGGCAAATTACCCAGACAAGCTGGATTAATTTTCACTCGCGGACTTGGCCGATGTAAAAATTGATTTCTCAGCGAGCTCCGCAGGATACGAGGAGGTCCGGGTTGAACCGACTTCAGAGAGATGGCACTGGGGGCACGAGTCCCACAAGCCGCACGAGAAGTCTCGGGGCCCTTTCGCTACGCTCCGGACCCTATTAAGGCCGAGTCGACTTTTTTCCTTTCGATCATCGCCGGGGACTTTTATTCCAAATTATGTTAGCAGTGATCGCGTTGAAATCTACAAACCTGAAATAACCTCCGCTCATTTTAAATTTCTAATATCGACTTTCGAACGATAAATGGAAGGTCCAGAATCTTCTGACATACCGTTAGAAACTTCTTGCACCTTAAAATAAATAAAAAATCACCTTATGGCTCAAAACTGATGAGATTGGCTACCTTTGAAAGTTGCATGACCGGCCCTGGACCGTAGTTTATGCCTCCTATAGAGCCTAAATATTCAAATACGAGCTCAGATTAATCCTCCTAATCTAATGCTACATTTCGAGCCAACAGACAGTTGAAATATTGAGTTATTGAATCCCCAATTTGAGTAAATTAGCCAACTCACGATCACACACACACATCAGAAACAAAAAGTCAGATTTTTAATGAAAAGTTTGGAGGCATATTGTCATCATATTTCACAGCGATTTTTATATTAAAACTTTCCTCGTCCTGTCTGACCTGCAACTCGTTTCGTAACGAAATCAATGAAACCCATCAGCAATAAGTTCATCCTTTTCACATTACGTCTTTATAGAGATTTTTAATCCAAAAGTTGAGTTTAACAAACTGACGCAGATTATGCAATAGTATTTCAGTCGTTGATTAATTTATTAATCTTGCACCTTTCGCCAAAAAAAGACTTCTAATATCCACAAAGAGTCACCCAGCCCAGACTCCTTTCGTAACGGAATCAATGAAACCCATCAGTAATAAGTTCATCCTTTTCACATTACGTATAATCTTTATAGAGATTTTAAATCCAAAAGTTGAGTTTAACAAACTGACGCAAATTATGCAATAGTATTTCAATCGTTGATTAATTTATTAATCTTGCACCTTTCGCCAAAAGAAGACTTCTAATATCCACAAAGAGTCACCCAGCCCAGACTCCTTTCGTAACGGAATCAATGAAACCCATCAGCAATAAGTTCATCCTTTTCACATTACGTATTATCTTTATAGAGATTTTCAATCCAAAAGTTGAGTTAAACAAACTGACGCAGATTATGCAATAGTATTTCGGTCGTTGATTAATTTATTAATCTTGCACCTTTCGCCAAAAAAAGACTTCTAATATCCACAAAGAGTCACCCAGCCCAGACTCCTTTCGTAACGGAATCAATGAAACCCATCAGTAATAAGTTCATCCTTTTCACATTACGTATAATCTTTATAGAGATTTTAAATCCAAGAGTTGAGTTTAACAAACTGACGCAAATTATGCAATAGTATTTCAATCGTTGATTAATTTATTAATCTTGCACCTTTCGCCAAAAGAAGACTTCTAATATCCACAAAGAGTCACCCAACCCAGACTCGGTTCGTAACGGAATCAATGAAACCCATCAGCAATAAGTTCATCCTTTTCACATTACGTATAATCTTTATAGAGATTTTAAATCCAAAAGTTGAGTTTAACAAACTGACGCAAATTATGCAATAGTATTTCAATCGTTGATTAATTTATTAATCTTGCACCTTTCGCCAAAAGAAGACTTCTAATATCCACAAAGAGTCACCCAGCCCAGACTCCTTTCGTAACCGAATCAATGAAACCCATCAGCAATAAGTTCATCCTTTTCACATTACGTATTATCTTTATAGAGATTTTCAATCCAAAAGTTGAGTTTAACAAACTGACGCAAATTATGCAATAGTATTTCAGTCGTTGATTAATTTATTAATGTTGCACCTTTCGCCAAAAGAAGACTTCTAATATCCACAAAGAGTCACCCAACCCAGACTCGTTTCGTAACGGAATCAATGAAACCCATCAGCAATAAATTCATCCTTTTCACATTACGTATAATCTTTATAGAGATTTTAAATCCAAAAGTTGAGTTTAACAAACTGACGCAAATTATGCAATAGTATTTCAGTCGTTGATTAATTTATTAATGTTGCACCTTTCGCCAAAAGAAGACTTCTAATATCCACAAAGAGTAACTTAATTTCACGAAATTTCATCTAAAGACGCGAAGACAGCATGAAAATTAATACATAAATCACATTTGGATGATGGACGGTGTTCGCGCATATATATATATATATATGTATATTGTAGGTAAGAGAAGAAGGTGGAGTTCTCAGGGACGATCATACAAAAGCCAAAGTGCACGGAAGGATGAATGAAGCCCATAACAAAAGATGATCCAAAAGAAATAAGAGAGTATAGGAAGAAGGTAAAAAGGACGAGTGAGAAAAGGATCCGAGAGAATCACGACAACGTGATACGATGCGAGTAGGCGAGACGTGGCACTGGCGCGCCGGATGCACGATCACCGAGGGTATATACACAACGGTGAATACATACCACCCAGCGAAAAATTAATAAATCCTGCTCTTAAGCAAACAAACTCCACCCACGGCAGATCGGATAAGCTCCTCTCGACTTTGCCGAGATGCTCTCGCGCTCACTCGCCTTCCCCAAGAGCGTTCGGAGCATTGATTTATTAATTTAGAGCTGCCCATTCTAAGATGTAGCGAGGAGGTCTCGCTCGCGCCAAGGACTATCTTCGAACGCCCGGATCGAACGTTCACTCTCGGCTCGTGGTTCGGGCAAGTACCACGTTGGTCTCTCCACACTCCACTCTTTGCATCTTCCTCGCTCCTTCTCTTCATGGCGCCCACCACGAACAAAGTTAAGGGATCACCCCCCTTCTCTCCTTGCCACTATCCGACGTGGTATCGGTAATTATAGCCCTCTCGCGGGCCTCGGAAGAGCAAGGCGCGCGCGCCAGCAACGTCTCGCGGTTACGTTCATTACTGAATTATCGGCTCTGGCCGAAGTGCACGAACGGAACGCTCGGCAAACAATGCACCTTTGATTTTTGTTCAACCCCTCATCGAGACCTCACCTTTTCCTTCTGCCCGTGTAGACCCTTTTTTCTTATCTTGATGCACACCCGTTTGAAAAATGAATAAATGACACTGGCTAAAGCCCTCCTCCCCTATACAACTTTTCCTATCGGATGCTCCAGCATCATCACTTTTCATCCATTAACGAGCGTTGAGTATGCTGTATTCACATTTTCATTCATTTTTATGCTGGGCAAAGTTTGCCTATTTAAATCGTTACGTAGTTACATACGTCAAGTAGTTGTCCCCATTTTGGTCTGTATAACCCACTTAATGCCATACTCTGAATGACAAAACTATAAATTTAATCGAGAATAAAATTTAAGATAAACATCGAATGGAGAATTTTAGAGATTTATATGATTTTTATTTACATGTCATTCCGTGCCAGCGAATCTCACATGTACGAGATTATTTATCTCGATTATTAATAAAATTATCTTTAAATTACTCTTCGATACTTGGTTGTCCTTATTTTATTGAATCCTGCAAACAGATGTCTCCATACTCTGGCCATGCTGAGACATGTAAGACATCCATTCGAGATTTTATCTCGATCACTAATAAAATTATCTATTCATTCAAAATTACTCTTCCATACTTGGTTACCCTTTTTTTTTTCAATGAATCCTGCAAATAGATGTTTACATTCTTCGGCCATGCTGGGATTTGAAAAAGAATAGGATCAACCTATACGTGATTCTTCCAATGGTCACTCTATATATTCCAAAGATCAAAATCTGGTTACCCGCATACGTGCAAAATTCGACTCGCAGCCAACAGCCCTAAACCATCCAAGCTCTATCCTCGGATCCTTTTTCTTCACGGGCGCGTTTTATTCGTTTAGCTGTCAGCGATAGAAGAGACAGAGCGAAAAGCTAAAACGTCGCTATGGTTGAGGAAAGAAAAGGAGTCTGGAGTCTTCGGCGTCCTATCTGATGGGCCACGGGATGAACTACGACCGGTTAGACTCTTCGCTCAGGGTACGTGATCGACCTACCGACCGGCACGAGATATCTATCACAGTGAAGACTCCTTCGATTATTAGCAAACCCGTGTGTGTCCACCTTATGAACTCTGGCTAAAAACCGAAGCCTGTACCAGAGATACCCCTTTAGTTAGTTACCATCGCCGTTTAGATCCACCCACCTCTCGTCGGTAATTATCAATTAGTCATTCCTTCTAGGCATTTATTAAAAATTAACTGATGTATTCCTCGTGGATCCCATGAACATCCACGTTGGAGGGCAACTTTCGCATTCGTTAATCTTTTTATTTTTTCCGCTGCATCAACATGGCCGAACATGGAGCTCGCTAATAAAAATTGGCGTCGATCCTACATTTGCCCTATTCGTGGGCTTCGAGTTGTGAGTACTAAAAAGCTAGCGGAAAAAAAGAATTAATTCACCGGTGCTTGTAACACACATTTCCCACTTCACTGACACAGCATCCGACGGGGTAAGCCCATGATTGTGTTTCGAAAGCGACCACAAGATTTCAATTGACATTAGCAATGATTCTCACCAGTCTAGTGGAATTTTGTACTCCAAAATGCATTATTCTGCCAAGGACGAGCAAAGTATTCCCTTGACATTTGACCTAGCAGGAATACTTTAGGAAGAAGATAACAAAGGACGAATGGAAAAAGTATATTAATGTCAAGTGTCACCAGTTCCGGAGATCTTGATGGACATTCGGTGCTCTATCTCACTATGCCCAATAAATGATTTATAGCGCTAACCACCTGACTATCTTCGTTTTGCATAAAACAAGGATGAGAAATGTACACTCGCCCGCATTGTCGATGTTGTATAGTTGTCGACTCCAGCATTCCCAGACACCGGACGAGAAACGGGTCTTCTCTAGTCACAAATATGTACCATCCTCGTCCATGGTACACTGCGATGGAAAGAAAAAAGACGGAACGTTCTGTCGGACACGTCCGGCTTTTGCTGTGTCATCATTGATGGCGAGAAACACGTACCGGGACTCATCTTCGCTGACACTCTGCGTCGGGTCTTGGGATCCAGGTACATGTGATCGAAGGGATTCCTCCTCCAACTATCTTCTCACAGTGCGTGACACTTTTGTTTCTATTTTTATTGGAGGTCTGCACTGCCCTTGAACATGTAAGAAATCTAAAATTATTTATTCTAAATTCCGAGCTAGGATTTCAAATCTCTGATGAGATTGACTCAGGAACTTTTGTAAAGTCCTTTAACAGTGTTGTCATTGACGCCGGAGAGTACTTTGCGGAAAGACTCTGGAGTTGTTCTACAATAGGGATCTGTTGAGTTTCCTACAAACTCCTATTAACGTGAAATTATTAGAGGAAAGTTATACAAATGTGAAAATGGTAATTTAATGCTTAAAGAGACATGGAAACTTAGGTTATCATCAGTTTTAATACAACAGGTAAGTTACTGCTTTGAATTATATTTTTCATAATAGCCTTCTGAAAATAACTCTCTCGTGGTAATGAGGAATCCTCATTGCCATTTAAAAACTTCCAATGCAAAATTCCTTGGAATAATTTTTTCTCTGTCCCCTTATTTAAAAGTTTATTCTAACTAAGCAATTAAACTAAAAATGTATTCTAGAGAATTAGTGTAAATAACTGTAGTTCATCTCTGCCGTTTCATTGAATAAGAAAACTAATTCTCCTTTTCTAAAACTGCCATGCAATCCTAGCCATGATGGAAAATGTATCATCAACAAGAATTTTTTTTAACCATGTGGAACTTTTACTCTTCGAGGTTACGCAGAGTCAGTAAGAACACCAACAAAAGCAACCAGAAAAATAGCAGGTGAATCACAACATCCATGAACTAAAACAGACAAAACGAATATTCTAGCTCACTTCGTTGCGTCGACCGATATAATTTATGTGGCGCGTTGTGCTCTCTCTCTCTCTCGCTCTCGACGTCCAGTTCGCTCTAAAAATTATTTATTTGATTGAACAACGCCAGGCTGCGTCGCTTCGAGGAAGGCTATTTCTTGAAGTCACAGATCTTCCGTTGCACAATAACAGTCGAACGAGGCTAACACTTTGCGCGCCCTTTATCACGAAGAAGGCACAAAAAGAACTTCAGCCTCCTCTCGACTTTATGTTCCATATACGTTCTCTTGTTCCTCCCTTTTTGTTCCTTTTTCTTTCTCGCTCGGTATGCGCGAGCCCAAGCCAGCCTCAACCCAAACAGGTGTGTCTTTCTCTATTCGCCCTCACTCATTCATTCTTTTCCTCTTGCCGGAGAGATCTCGCTTCCAATGTTCAGGCACCGGTAGCTTTCCATTGTTTCAGCGTACAGCGCACATCTATTTGCCGTTTGGCGTACATCCATAGATCAATGAGGTACATGGAGGTGTAGAAAGTTTTGCCCACTATTCGAGAGATGTCTTATAATTATGCCCACTATTGCCACTATTGCAGTTTTGCCCACTATTCGAGTCTCATAATTATGCTCGTGTGTATATCCGGAAAATAATGAAGAATTAAAAACTGACAAAATTGAGGAGAACACTCGGATAAGTGATTAGGTGGGTCAATTATACAAATCGGACGTACACGGGCTGTCAAATAAATATAATTTAAACCATGTTTTGCGTCCTTCGATAGTCATTCCGTTCGGTTGACCACCATCGTGTTTGGAGCAACCAAACATTCTGTAGCCACAACATTTTATTCAGCAGTCCATCGAGTATTCTTCATCCAACTAATTTTAATTTCTCAGAAAAACTTTAGGAAAAAATTCAAGAAAAAAAGGACTTACCAGCTAATTAAGAATGTAATTAAAATCAAACTGATTTACTTGGTGCTGTGAAAATGTACGATCTGAGTTACTTAATTATGCTTACCTGGAAAATCAGACAGTTTCGCTGATGAGCAAAAGCTAGAACAGAAGTAAAATTGTTTACGAGCAAAGAAACGATTTTGAGTAAAGTTTTGTAAATCATGAGTTACCATTGGACTTTTATGGGAGAGGATTTTTTTTCAGTATTAATTCGGGCTTTTTCTATATTTTATTACACCTGTTGGGTTAAAAAAATCATGTGCAACGATTTGCAGCAAATAAACAGAAAGTGTACGATAAGTAACGAGCGGTACAAATAAAAAAATTCAAATCAGTGATTTGCACGACGAGCCATATTAAATCATATAACAGACCAAGCCGATACGAAGGAAGATGAGAAAAAAATTGCACCATCGTCGCAGTAGGCTTGGCAGTCTTGCCCGGAGACCCATAACTTTCTATATGCCATCACATTAAGCTTCCCACACTTGACTCTTGTACTATGTACACTCATCTGAAATGCACACACAGACACGAGGCACTCTGTACTGGAGAAACAATGCCCGAGCATTGTCTAGTTGTTCGAAGTAGGCGAGAGGGCGAGCTCGGGCACAATTCTCTCTCTCTCTCTCTCTCTCTCTCTTGCTCCACTACAATTCGTAATTAGCCTCCTGATTAATTATCGATTTATCGTTTAATTATAATAATTATCCGGGTCATTCGCTTCATACGATTCGGACGGAACTCTGATGGTTCGCTCGCGCCCCGATTATTACGAGTCCCATATAGCTTTTATCAGATCGTTTGAAAGGTCTCCGTTCACTCTTCACAGTTCATGCGCTAACCTGGTAGACTAGACACACCTGTAACTAGAGTTCTTTTCTCTGTTTTTTTTATCTGGTTCGAGTCACGCGTGCTGTTCGTACATAATGTAGATCTTCTATCGATTATTGACATTTTACTGCTTCTGAAGGGCTTTATTGTTTCGTATCAGAAAGAGAGAGAGAGGGAGAAAGAGAGACACGTAGAACTGAGTGGTAGGATTTTTCTTTCATTTTCAGTAGGTAAGCTTACGAAGTTAGCACACACGAGAGCGAAGAAGGGTACGGGTATTTTATATATATATATATATATATATATATATATATATATATATATATATTTATATATGACGTTTGAATCTCGTGCCCTGTTGAAGATTGTAGGAGTGGCAGCGATGCCAGATACGAGAGAGGGCTGAACAAACTTTATTGTATTTAATTAATTACTCCTTTTGAGATAGCCAGTCCTGCAATTTCGTCCTTCCATGCCCATATCGTCCCTCGCTCGCCTTTATATACTCTCCCGTTTTTATTTGGACATGATAAATATATCATACACATATATAGTTGATCCGCAAGCTTTTATGTATCAAAACTCCTCCTTCCGTGTATATGTACATGTAGGAATACCAATTTAACCCCAAGTACGTAAAAAAGTTTAGCATCGAGCAACGAAGAGTGCTAGCTATCAAGGCTCACTAGCGCAGATGAGTATAATAGCAGGACATAAATCATTGAGTCAGATGGAAGCTCAAAGGATTCCAACATAAAGCGGAGCGAGTCTGATGTGAGGGAATGAAAAAAAAAAAAAAATACAAATTTTCAGGACGATATCACATCAGTGTTCATGTGTGTATGTGTATACGACCGCGTCACAACATCGGTAATGCGACCATAATGCTAATTTACCGTTTACGTGAGTCCACCAACAGTCCCATGTCGTTTCATATATACATATATATATATATATGTATATACATATCAACGTACCTACATCGTATATATTATATATTATATACATATATACGCATGTGGATTCTTATAGAGATTCAGCGGCTCTCGTGGAGTATTAGCAGATCCACGCGGGGTCTCCATAAGAGCCTTGACCTTGACTTGAGTAGCTCGACCTCCGAGCAGAGACGCTAATACCTTCCTCGCGCGCCAAAGACACGTGAAAAGTTCAACGTGAATACGCACATATATATATATATGTATACATATATGTACATTCAAGATATTTCTGGTATAGTCAAACGATCGAGGAGGAACAAAACGAGGCTGTGCTCTCGCCATCAATTGTGGATGGACCAAGGGACGAAGAAGGAAGGGGTGGCTCATCGTATTCCGCGGATAAGAACCGACACGACACTGAATATGATCATCACCGGCGAGTATATTTTTTACTACGTTGAAACGAGCGCACACGCACACACACACACACACACACACACACACGCTTGCGAGCGCACAGGCACACGAGCGTTGGGTCGAGCCATGTGCCATAAGGAAAGCTTGACGGCATTTTTGTTGTGAGACACTTGACTTGACTCATCGAGGAGACTATTCGGGCACGGTCATGCTATCAGGCTCACAAGCACAGCACCATCAGGTACTTGGATGTGTAAATTCGTCATAGTTTTTTACTGAAGAAAAATCTCGTTGATCCTCAACATGTTTACCCTCTGCGAGAGTCGAGGTCGAAGAGCTCCTGGATCTGCCATTATGTGCCTGAGGTAGCTTTGCTCTCCGTCCATTTGACCTCACTTCATCCGGACTAAGAGTTTGGGCGTGGATATCATTAGCTCGTATTTAGGGCTCTCGACGTCCTTACAAGGACTGTAGAACGTATGAAATGTCGAGGCGATAAACGAGCTCGGTTCGAAGTACATGCGAGATCGAATAATGAGGTGTAAAGGCCGTATGGAAATGTGTGTATGTAGGTGTGTGTGTGTGTGTGTACCCACTCGAATGGACGCTCTGGCACCCAGGTGAAGTCGTGTGAAAAGCTTCAGAATGGAAGAAATGAGCGGATAGTCGATGAGACGAGAGAAACGCAGAAGCAGACTTCTATACTCTTCTTCTTCTATACTGATAAAGTATATACATATATATATATATATATATATATATATACACATCTCGTGAAGAAAACACGCAAGTCACTCGTAACCGTATCGTGAGAAAGACAAACATTGTGGTCCGTCGAGAGACCTCGAGTGACGCTTGTGCTCTCGAAGAGGCTCGGAGAATCGACTCAGGTATTATTCCTGCTCGGGGTTATGATATTTTGTGGGTCGAGCGAGATCTCGATATTGAATAGGAATGTATATAATTCCTACATACTTATTTGATTCTCGAGTTGGCCGGAAGACACACGTGCGAAAGATCGACCTGGAATCTGGGCAATATATATATATATATATATATATATATAGAGCTTCAGTCGAATACAGACCTTGGATAACGTCCAAGGTATAATAGAAGATGGTTTTTTCCATTCTTTATGAATTGAAACGAACCTGGGACTTGAGGTCAAATTTGTAATCATAGCATGATTATACTTGCATCATTTCCAATTAATTTATCGTTCTTCTTTCGGATGTGAGGACTCTGTAAAGCATGAGTGAAAAAAGGAGAAAAAATAAAGAGAAAAATAAAACAAAGGCAAAGAAGATATTGGTAGAAGAATGAATTTGTGAAAAGGAAAAAAAAAGACTGATGGAAAGAGTATAAAGATTGTATGAATTCATTGCAATAATGGTACCTATATGCGTGCTTATCGTAGCAAAGTGTGTTGCGTGTGCTCGGCTGTATTAACATTATAAATCGTTCAGGCCGGCGACACGCCCGGGGCGGAGCCGATTGTATCGATCGATACCCCCTACCGAAGCTCCCCCGATATCGATTACACAGCGGCGGTGATTGGCAGGATTCGTAATACGCCACGGGGATTCCGCGTGGTGTGCGAGAGAGACCTGAGCGATCGAACGAGTCGGCGCTGTGGGTACCTCGCGTCGCATCGATCGCGATCGATCGGCCACTCGGCGCGATGCAACGCTCGCTGCAAGATCTACTCTTTCGCGCAAGAGCAAAACAAATGCATGGAAAATGCCGCGAGGCATTCTCGATTAAGCGTTAATATATGAGGAGATGCGTTCAGGAAACTTCGGCCATGATCTGGATTTTAGTGATTTTTTTAAATGATGTGAATTCAAGCATCATGAAGATGATAACTGAAATATCCTGACCAAAATTATGATAATTTTGTCTAGTTCGTCACCCAAAAAGTTTCCTTACAGACCCATTCGTATTTTGCCAACTAATATTTAGATATTTGTCTATTTTATAATGAAACTCTTTACACCATTATTAAACCTTGAAGCTGATTACGCGTTGAACTACGCGATATCTGATAGTAGCAAATATTTTTTTGTCTTGTGCACTAAATCGTATTCAATCGAAGGCCTTTTATACCAGATTATTTAACAATTTACGAAGGTAGTTAATCATAACTTTACTTTTATCTTTATCTTTGACCCGACCGTGTCAATATATGTATAATAAAAATTCCGTGTATAGATTTCATCATTTAAATACTCGTTAACGTGACTTAAAACTTTTGCGTTACAATGTTTATGTAGAAGATCGCAGGATTTATCATGTGTTGCAACTGATCTTTCATCGTTTTCTTAAACAGGAAAATATTTCAGCGAGAAAAATAACACCAACGATTCTCACCTCATGCAAATAGCGCGCATTCAAGGAAAACCTGATCTAGCTGAAACATGAAACGTTCTGGTATATGTAAATTAATCCGCATCAATGCGATCTTCGGATTTGTGTGATGTAAAGAGAAATACGAGTCTCCTTCAATGTGTATCTATAGACAGAACCTGAAGAAGCTGCAATGTAATCGAAACTTTCGCATCTCTGTCTGGCATTAT
The DNA here is from genome assembly GCA_963669185.1 of Dyspetes luteomarginatus. NCBI lineage: Eukaryota > Metazoa > Arthropoda > Insecta > Hymenoptera > Ichneumonidae > Dyspetes > Dyspetes luteomarginatus. The sequence goes on from OY769903.1 coordinate 5,673,443, forward strand.
TTCTTTCGCCAATATAGCGAGAAACATATGAAGTTTAATCTCTTGTTTTACGATGGCGTTTCAAATTTGCGGATTAGAAGAATCTGCGAGCATCGCTGGCTCGATATTGCCACGCTGTTATGAAAGATTATCGAATTGGATTTATTTATACGACTTTGAAAATCTTTCCTATCAATGATGTTGGCTTATCCCAGGATCTTTTGCAAAGTCGAATATTACGATAAATTAAAATATATTCTGGATTTAATTCGCAATCCTTGATATAATATATTAACGGGCTACGCCCCTTATAATTTATACCTATATACATAGTTTGTAGAAATAGATATTTGGCAAATTTTAAATACTTCATAACTGCGAAATGTCAAAAAACAAATCACGAAAATATGATTCATATAAAAAGGATGAGTGCGGCATAACGGTCGGGTCAGACAAAGTGGGCACTTTCTACAAAAATTAGAATTTTGTGCAAAACTTGTTTTTTATCATTTTTCATGGACTTTTTCGTCATGAAAAAAACAAAGAAGTTATAAAAAAAAATATTTTTAATTCACTTAAATATATATGTCGCAGAAAGATAACAATGCTCATTGATATCTTTGGATTATAATTAGGGGACAGAGGAATATTAAAACAAGCAGGTATGGAAAGCAGAAATGGGCCCTGTCGTCAAAATTTGTGAAATGAAAAAGATTTCTCACTTTCTCGAGTGTCTCATCGTCATACAAAATGTTTTATCATTCTCACGGCCGTGAGAATACAGTCAAAAGTAATTCAGTAAACATGAACTTGTCTTTTGGGACGCATTTTTTTCTTAAATATTTTTTTTGTTCACTTTCTTGCATTTTCCATACATCGAGAAATGATGGAAATTCAAATTTTTTGCAGAAAATTCGATTTTTTTCCGAAGGTGCCCATATTGCCCCACCCATTATACCCCACCATTCCCTATAAAAGGTTGATTAATTTTAATAAAATTAATAAGGAGAATAACAATAATTAACGATAATGTTCCAATAGAAGCGAATATTGGACCCGTCTAATTGAAACGACTACACTGGGCTAAATGAACACAAAGATTTTTAATATTTAATACGATATTGTTGTTAAAACATAAATTTACATTAACAATGGTAACATTATTAAAAATATGTACACTATAGACATACTGGAAGATATTTTTTATCGTTGATCCTGGCCGAGGATTTAATAGCCAAGGTGACATTAATGTCTCTTCGGTACAGCATATATAGGTGCTGAAACTCGGATTCCCTGATCATTCCGTGGTACCGGACATGGAAAATTTTACGGCCACACACCATGCTCAATGTATGAGCCTGCCTGGCGCTTATTTTATACGAATGCAAAGATAGTCTCTTGTATACGAGTGAGCATTGCGCAGGACTCTACATCAATATATATATATATATATATATATATATATATATAATATATATATAGGGTGAAATTGTATATATATTATATATATATAGGGAGAAACTGTAAAAACGAAGATCAGAAACGCAGAACACGACGCACTATATGAGATGGACTCTGACTGCTACGCACAATAGATCAGACGTCCATATTTGAACTGCATCACCATCGAGACTGTTTCGAAGGATCACGCAGCTTTGACGAGGCCATATTTTATCGCAATAAATACGTCCATCGAAACTTTTATCTATACGCGTATTCAGCTCTGCGACATAATTCAACTTTCATGAGTTCCGTACTGTACTTATTTCCAGCACAGGCACAAAAGATCTGCAGAATTATTGGCAGCGTTTACCAAAATGACACCAATTACTATTTTGTTCACAACATTTTTTTTCATACGCTTTTTAAGGCTACAAAAGTGCGAGCCTTGTCATTTGATAAAAAAAAAAATCCGGCGTTACATGGTAGCTAGGGATTCATTTATATGAACATATTTGAAATATCGCTTTCAGATAGCCCGCACCCCATTAACATACCACCCCTTCGGATGCTGCAGCGGCGCCTTCGCGGAGATTTCTTTTCTGTACGTTCTTATTTTATACATTTTTGACAATAATTTCTCTATTAATGCTGCAATTTGTACATAATTTACTATATTAACATAAATAAACTTTGTGCATCACGTGGAATAAAAATCTCACACATTTTATGGCCGGTCAGGGTGGCGGCATCTTTATCGAAAATCATATTTTAAAAAACGTGAGTCACTGACTTCTGCATGTGTAATATTTCAGATCGCTAATTCAAGAACGACTTGAATTATATGCCGACTCAGTATCTCCGATGGACTATAGTCACAACGTCTGGTAATTATGACGTTCAAATAGAAATATTCTCGATGCAGCCACCGTGTAGCATTTCTACACGATACTCTTTGTTGACTCCAATATTCGTGAAATTCATCAATCTCCAGAGCCAGTCTAATATGCAAATAAATAGGGGAAATAAAGTCAATTGTCGTTTGTCTGAAATTTCGAGATGAGCGATTGCTCAAATGCGCTTTGTGATAAATGTAAATCGAAGAATGAGAAAGTCTTGAGATGAGAGCATATATATATATATATGCTCTATATATATGTGTGCGTAAATGTACATGTATATATATATATATATGGATGTATATACAATATGTAGAGAGAGAGAGAGAGAGAGAAAAGTAAATAGAAGAATGAGAAAGTCTTGAGATGAGAGCATATATATATACGCTCTATATATATGTGTGCGTATATGTACATGTATATATATATATAGGTATATGCATGTATGTATATACAATATGTAGAGAGAGACAGAGAGAGAGAGAGAGAGAGAGAGAGAGGGACTTTTGCATGGAAGGTTTGCAACCAGCTGCGCACTCTCTGGAGTCATCGCGGTCGTGCGGGTCCTCTCTGGGCATTGAATTAAGGATGTCTCTAATCGACTAAGCGACTTGTCGAAGTCTGGGCACATAATGGTAGATCGCTCGATCTTTTATATCGTCTTTGCACCGTGTCTCGCTCTTCCCTATGCAAAACAAAGAATCGCGTCGTCAAGAAATCTATTCAACTGACGACGATCAGGATTACCCAGACTCGCTCGGGCGAGACCACGTCCACGATTCTACGATTCGAAATTGCTCTATGGAGCGCGATGAGATGCAGTTGAGAAAGAAAAATTCACCCTTCGTACTCTCGGTGTATAACACATAAATATATATATATATATATATATATATATATATATATGCATATGCAGAACACGAGCTACGTACGTGCAGAGAGTGCTCAGACGAAGACACAAGTAATGAAAAAATAAAATAAGAAAATAAACGAACAAGATAACTCTTGGATGAGAGAGCGTGTGCTCGAGTGGTGGGCATGCCGTCATAACTCCAAAGGCACTGTAAATCATGGTGGACGCCTCGTGCACCCATAGAAACTGTTATATTCGACCATAACGCCCGGCTCATATATACCTACCACGAAGACGAAAGACGAGGACGAATAATAAGACGATGAGAGCGCACCAATGACGCGCGCGCGCGCTCGCGACCAGCTATATTTTAATAGTAACGATAAATTATTAACACGAGCGCAAGGGACATGGATATCTTTTGTCGCATTACGTTGAATAGAATTTAAAATTATTTTGAACAGAGCTTCGCGATTTTCGACTTGTGAAAATTAGAAATATCCCAAAAAGACTCTGACACAGCCCCAAAAATCGGTCATACAGATCATATGTTGTCAAAACACATTTTGATATTCCATCGAATAATTTTTATAGGTAAATTATCCTCAAAGATTCATCGAATAATGCGTCTCTTATGTATAAAATTTCATAGTTACTATTATCTACAGCCGCTATAGAAGGTTATCGTGGAATATTATCGCATCCCCGAACTTTTGCGAGATGAAAAGACTTGATACGTTTTTTTTTTAGTGTTGGCATTTAAAGTGGTATCGAATGGTAATGAGGGACCGTCTTTTTAATTTTGAAATAGCTGATGCAGGATTCTCTCAAAATCGTCCGTATACATATATACTGATAAGGGTTTGATAAAATTTGGAAGAAGCCCCTGATTTAGTTCCGTTCTATCGAGAGACTGAAATATAATCTCAGGTAAGAGAAAATATCACTGATAGAGTCTATTGTTTTTCTAGCTTATCGTCGTCATACTCGTGATTATATCTCCGAACTTTGTTGCCCAAAAAGCAAAAATTTTCTTTTAGTGTTGGCATTTAAAGTGGCATCGAATTGTTATGAGAGACTGTTTTCTCAATTTTTAAATAGCTGATGCAGGATTCTCTCAAAATCTTCCTTATACATATATACTGATAAGGGTTTGATAAAATTTGGAAGAAGCCCCTGATTTAGTTCCCTTCTATCGTTTTTCGAATTCTAGCTTATCGTCGTCATACTCGTGATTATATCTCGGAACTTTGTTGCCCAAAAAACAAAAAAATTCTTTTAGTGTTGGCTTTTAAAGTGGCATCAAATGGTAATGAGAGACCGTCTTCTTAAATTTGAAATAGCTGATGAGGATTCTCTCAAAATCTTCCTTATACATATATACTGATAAGGGTTTGATAAAATTTGGAAGAAGCCCCTGATTTAGTTCCCTTCTATCGTTTTTCGAATTCTAGCTTATCGTCGTCATACTCGTGATTATATCTCGGAACTTTGTTGCCCAAAAAACAAAAAAATTCTTTTAGTGTTGGCTTTTAAAGTGGCATCGAATTGTAATGAGAGACCGTTTTCTTAATTTTGAAATAGCTGATGCAGGATTCTCTCAAAATCTTCCTTATACATATATACTGATAAGGGTTTGATAAAATTTTGAAGAAGCCCCTGATTTAGGTCCGTTCTATCGAGAGACAGAAATATAATCTCAGGCAAGAGAAAGTATCACTGATAGAATCTATTGTTTTTCAAATTCTAGCTTATCGTCGTCATACTCGTGATTATATCTCCGAACTTTGTTGCCCAAAAAGCAAAAATTTTCTTTTAGTGTTGGCATTTAAAGTGGCATCGAATGGTAATGAGGGACCGTCTTTTTAATTTTGAAATAGCTGATGCAGGATTCTCTCAAAATCTTCCTTACACATATATACTGATAAGGGTTTGATAAAATTTTGAAGAAGCCCCTGATTTAGTTCCGTTCTATCGTTTTTCGAATTCTAGCTTATCGTCGTCATACTCGTGATTATATCTCGGAACTTTGCGGCCCAAAAAACAAAAAAATTCTTTTAATATTGGCTTTTAAAGTGGCATCGAATGGTAATGAGGGACCGTCTTCTTAATTTTGAAATAGCTGATGCAGGATTCTCTCAAAATCTTCCTTATACATATATACTGATAAGGGTTTGATAAAATTTGGAAGAAACCCCCGATTTAGTTTCGTTCTATCGAGAGACAGAAATATAATCTCAGGTAAGAGAAAATATCACTGATAGAGTCTATTGTTTTTCGAATTCTAGCTTATCGTCGTCATACTCGTGATTATATCTCGGAACTTTGCTGCCCAAAAAGCAAAAATCTTGATACGATCACCACTATAGTGTCCACGTGGCATGCCTGTGCCCCTTTTACCATAAGAGCTCATCTCGGCGCCCCGTTAATTTGTTGGGTCGTGGGATCCCTTATTTTTTTGCTGGCAGTCGGGCGCGGACCTCGAGGAACTCGAGTTTTGACACATTTTGACACGAGGACCACACAGATCGCATGTGAATGGCGCCCGCTAACCGGAGGGGGTGACGAGAGTGCCTGGAGACGTAAAGAAAACATTGGCAAACGTCGAGCGTCGCCGGGAACGACGTCTTCCGTGGCTCTTGAGGAACGAACGAGCTGGAGAGATAGAGAAAGGAAGGAAGAAATGAAAGAATCGTCCTTATAGACGCGCAAGAAGCGGACGCCGCGCATTCGCGTCCCGGATAAGTTATTAGCGGGGAGCACGTGAAGAAGTTCAGCGTATATATCAATAAGGGCGCCCTCAATCCCACATCGCGGTCCTTCTCCGAGGTCCACGATGTATTTATTACCCTGATCGAGTTTTTCGAGACCTCTTGTCGTTCCCGCTTTGCTCTCTTTTTCTCCCTCTCCCTCTCCCTCTCTCTCTCTCGCTCTCTTTCTCTCTTTGCTTTCTGAGCATGTCTTCTGTCATTGTACGGAACTCCAAATCCCCGAAGATACATCGAGATAAACCGCCTAAGTCGAATCATCTCGTTCGTTTCACTGGGCAGTTTGCCCGCAAACACTTCACATCAAGTCTCTCGACTAAGACAAGCGAAATGGGTGGACAATTTATCTTGATGACGACAAGTACTGATATGTTTTCCAAAAAAATGCTCCATTTTGTTTGGTTCGTTCATGGTATATATAACGAGATATCGTCTCATATATATGGGCAATGTTGTTCGTCCTTGCCTTCGGTAGTTTACTTTTTCCATGACATATTTCCGCGATCAATTAATACCGTCTCTCGTTATAATCTATATCTATAGGCTTAAATTGCTACGACATTATGAAGCATGCCAACCGGTTTTATAGTAAAAAGTTAATTCTTCCTGTCGTTAGGGGTATCAAACCTGTCAGCCTACATTTATGATTCATCGTCGCATCTAGTGACTTGAGTCGAATGGATATTCCCTATACATGTAATGAAAACCATGTAAGGTGGCATCCCCCTATGTGCATGGAAATGGTGATGTTCTTATAAATGTGTATTCCAGTCACATGTGCATCATAAGCTTGATCGAGAAACGATATCTCTAATGACGAGTACTACACGCTACTCCTACTCCACCGAATTCACATTTGTGTTCCACAATTTTTCGCCCAAATTTATTTGGACGGAGGGCCGGTGTGGCGAACCTTGCAGCTCTGCTTACCGCCAAAGCATTCATAATCGAATTCGTCCATAGATAAATAAATATATTAAATATAGTACAGCTGTCGATACATCGAAACAAAATCAGGATCATGGGCCAAAATGAGCCAAAATAAAAATTCATCCAAAGTAGACGGGAAATCAGACATCCACCAATTGGAAAGTACATTTTCTTCTGCATCATGTGCTAATAATGCTCGTTCGATATGTAGTCCAGAATATTACATCGTTAACATTATACTGGATGGAAGAATTTCTCTTCTTGTCTGCTTCTGCAGTAGACAAGGCACCTCTTTCTTCACCATTGTGAATTCTTCTGGAGCATACGTCTTGGGCGAAGTGATATACGACCACTAAAATTTGTCTGCTACATATCCTGCCTCCAGTTTCTCTTTCTATTCTTACTCTCACACTGTACACACAATTCAAAGTCCAGTGTAGTTTAATTCCATCCCCAAAGCGTTTTTATAGTGCTGGAAATTCTGATATCCAGTATGGACCAAAAGGAAAACATTAAATTTGATATCAGATATATGCAGGGATAACTGCATATCCAAGCTAAGCGTCAATGCGTTTTAACATACAAATGGACCGAAAGGAAAACATTAAATTTGATATCAGATATATGCAGGGATAACTGCATATCCAAGTTAATCGTCAATGCGTATAAACATCAAAATGGACCGAAAGGAAAACATTAAATTTGATATCAAATATATGCAGGGATAACTGCACGTCCAAGTTAATCGTCAATGCGTATAAACATACAAATGGACCGAAAGGAAAACATTAAATTTGATATCAGATATATGCAGGGATAACTGCATGTCCAAGTTAATCGTCAATGCGTATAAACATCAAAATGGACCGAAAGGAAAACATTAAATTTGATATCAAATATATGCAGGGATAACTGCACGTCCAAGTTAATCGTCAATGCGTATAAACATACAAATGGACCGAAAGGAAAACATTAAATTTGATATCAGATATATGCAGGGATAACTGCATGTCCAAGTTAATCGTCAATGCGTATAAACATACAAATGGACCGAAAGGAAAACATTAAATTTGATATCAGATATATGCAGGGATAACTGCATGTCCAAGTTAATCGTCAATGCGTATAAACATACAAATGGACCGAAAGGAAAACATTAAATTTGATATCAGATATATGCAGGGATAACTGCATGTCCAAGTTAATCGTCAATGCGTATGAACATACAAATGGACCGAAAGGAAAACATTAAATTTGATATCAGATATATGCAGGGATAACTGCATGTCCAAGTTAATCGTCAATGCGTATGAACATACAAATGGACCGAAAGGAAAACATTAAATTTGATATCAGATATATGCAGGGATAACTGCATGTCCAAGTTAATCGTCAATGCGTATAAACATACAAATGGACCGAAAGGAAAACATTAAATTTGATATCAGATATATGCAGGGATAACTGCATGTCCAAGTTAATCGTCAATGCGTATAAACATACAAATGGACCGAAGGGCCGAAGGGACGATGGCCGTAAGCATGTTTATTTACGTTCGAACAGGTCGATCATGGTGGTCCTCCCTTCATTCCTTACGTTCTACAACACCAGCAGCGAATAGTTATTCCTGTCGTGTCGAAGAATCCCGCACTTTCGTGACTTTTGCCCCCGTGCAGAACGTAAACGGTGCGAACTGCTGTTTGCTATCGAGACAAAAACGTGAAGATCGGTTGACCAGCGTAGCACACGGTCTCGAAGCCCCTAAGCGCTTCCCTGGGGTCACCCACGCTCTACACGTCCATATATATATACACATATATATATATATATATGTATATATGTATGTATAGGAGTGTAGAGCGTGGGGTATACGATCTTTTATGCTCATATATATACATGTAGGAGTAAATAAGAACGTATACCCTAGTGCACGATAGTTACAGCATGAGATGAAGGTAACGTGCTCGCGCCCGGTGTCGTCGTCGCTCGCCAGGGGCATAAAAGTGTCATGGCAACGAGACCCGAAGATCTCAGCACTCGGGACCACCTTGCAGCCAGGCAACCAGTGCCCGAGAGTGCTATATGGTACGTGGGCGACCTTGCGCAAGTTTCTCAAAGATATCGGGTAGAGAATACAAGATCCAGGAGAAAGAGAGGACAAACGAGTGAGAATGAAGTCGAATAGAATGAGATGGAGACTGACGTGTCGGAGTGAATGATCTTGTGTATTTTATACATCGTAGATAACAGTACAACTAAGCTCATAGTCTGATCCAACAAGAAGATATTTAGATACAAATAGCTATTTCCGTTAAGAAACTATGAAAGAGAAAAAAAAGTGTGGAATTAACAATATTAATGGTATTACGTATAACTGCCATAGCAATACGACTCGATTTTTTTCACCATTTTTTATAATATACTATCTACATATAAAAAGCCACGTCGCGGACTTATATATTGCTTGTCTGAGTCAATAACTAGTTTTTCGATAAATATATATTGGTTTTATTGTGAAAACGACTGACGGATTCGTGATCAACGAACAAAAATACAATAATAAAGTGAACTGAAATCAACTTTTTTCCCATCCTGGTTTTTCTAAGTCAGAATTTGTCGATGAAATTGTGATATCACTTTATGATAATTTTTCGTTTTTTTTTTCGATTTTTTTCAAGATTTTTAAACATATGATTTTCGCACATTTTTGTGTGCCTTTTCTATGTATTCAACTCTGGCGATTTGCATGTTCTTATGGCGATAAAGCTAAGATAATGACATGGACTGGACGGCATCTTCTAAATTTATACGTCGCATCATCAAAAGACTGCCAAGCTGTTAATATGAGTTAAACGGGAGAAAAGTTAGGTCCATGTGAAATTTTAATATTTTCAAGTTTCCAAAGAAAAATTAATAATTGTTGTTCGTCTTTTTTTGTCTTTACAACTACGATTATTGCAATTTTCCACAAAAATCCACAAAAATCGTTGTCTCATTAATTCTGTGTTCTCCGCGAAACGAGATGAAGATCGACTGGAAGACAAAAATATCTCGCTGCTTATAATATATATGCAATACCGATCTCCCTCGCGTTTCCATACCATTACTCTATACTCTATATGCTCTATATTCTATACTCTATAGTACTCTATATACTTGTGATGAATGACACAGGGTCCTTGAAAAATATTCTGTGCCAATAACGAATTAGTCGATTATACAAAAATCGTTCTATATTTAGTCCCACTGGAGTGCCAATGTTTTTGGAAATTGTAAAATTCCTCTGTTGCATTGTAGCTTGTACTCACCACAGCTTTTTTTTCATTATATTATGCTTTTGTTACCACAAAAATCGTTGTCTCATAAATTCTGTGTTCGCGAAACGAGATGAAGATCGACTGGAAGATAAAAATATCTCGCTGCTTATAATATATATGCAATACCGATCTCCCTCCCGTTTCCATACCATTACTCTATACTCTATATGCTCTATATTCTATACTCTATAGTACTCTATATACTTGTGATGAATGACACAGGGTCCTTGAAAAATATTCTGTGCCAATAACGAATTAGTCGATTATACAAAAATCGTTCTATATTTAGTCCCACTGGAGTGCCAATGTTTTTGGAAATTGTAAAATTCCTCTGTTGCACTGTAGCTTGTACTCACCACAGCTAATTTTTCATTATATTATGCTTTTGTTACCACAAAAATCGTTGTCTCATAAATTCTGTGTTCGCGAAACGAGATGAAGATCGACGGGAAGACAAAAATATCTCGCTGCCTATAATATATATGCAATACCGATCTCCCCCGCGTTTCCATGCCATTACTCTATACTCTATATGCTCTATATTCTATACTCTATAGTACTCTATATACTTGTGATGAATGACACAAGGTCCTTGCAAAATATTCTGTGCCAATAACGAATTAGTCGATTATACAAAAATCGTTCTATATTTAGTCCCACTGGAGTGCCAATGTTTTTGGAAATTGTAAAATTCCTCTGTTACACTGTAGCTTGTATTCACCACAGCTAATTTTTCATTATATTATGCTTTTGTTACCACAAAAATCGTTGTCTCATAAATTCTGTGTTCTCGTCGAGACGAGATGAAGATCGACGGGAAGACAAAAATATCTCGCTGCTTATAATAAATATGCAATACCGATCTCCCCCGCGTTTCCATTCCATTTGTATGGAATATTCAGCGGTGCAAAAGCAAGGTCGCTGCCGCAAGGCATGAGAAACATTAGCGATAAACATGCAATGGAATCGATGGACGATGCACGTGTCTCATCTCTTGTCTACACATATGTAAGAATTGTGTGAATATTCTGTAATATACGAGATAAGATCTATGAGTTTTATACCCATACACATCTGTGGTTGTGACATATACGGGTACACATACACTGCTGTATGTATGAAGTATATCCGTGACTAGTCTTGGGATCGGCAGAATCGAGCGATAAATACTCGGAACACGCCAAAGCAGCAACTCCAACATATCAGCAATACAGCAAGTGCAATCATCCTTCGAGCCTCCTAGGAAAGATGCGCTACTTATCGCAGTTCCATCGAATCTCGTCTTGGCGAACGAGCAAAATGAGCTCTGGACGATGGACGTTATTTCACCTCTCCCGTCGACACATCTCCTCTCTTTCTCTCTCTTTCATGGAGAGGAAAATTCATGACGCCACCACAATCATCGCCTCTCGTTTGCCATCTCATCTATACACTTTACCGTACACACTTTACAACGTGTACGTTCTACGTTGTAGCTTCAACCATTCGATGGATTATTCTTCAATGGCAGCCAAGCTTCATGCAGTTTGTGAAATGTCAAATGGTCATCACCATCGTCAAAATGATCGTGTATGTTTTTATTTCGAGACTTCTGTGGCTGGACCAGAAAAAGCGAATAACTAGGGCAAAATTGGATGGACTGGCGAGAGAAATATTTGAGCTGCAGTGATTTAGCTTAATTATTAGACAGAAATGTAATAATTCGAATTATTGAGTGCAGTTCGTGAAATGTCAAATGGTCATCACCATCGTCAAAATGATCGTGTATCTTTTTATTTCGAGACTTCTGTGGCTGGACCAGAAAAAGCGAATAACTAGGGCAAAATTGGATGGACTGGCGAGAGAAATATTTGAGCTGCAGTGATTTAGCTTAATTATTAGACGAAAATGTAATAATTCGAATTCATTATTACATTATTGTCATTAATTTATCAAAATTTTCATACATGGAACTTGATATGAGTGTGCAACTTCTACAGTTATGAAATTTTCATTCTTCACCACAAAATATTTTCTAATGACAGGGAATTGGCTCATTACTACGAGAACTTATGAGGATAAAAATTATTTTCCCCTTTTTGCCCTCATGATACTTTTTCATCAATTTTTTGGTTAATATTAGAAAACTTTATCGAGTAAAATTACAATAATTGAATATGTCAAGCTTGATTCTCACATTCTAATCGTTCAGGCGTATCTGAAGAGTCTTGCAGTTGACTTATTAATAGTATATAATTTTTTCATTTATCCATGAGAAGTGATATAACAGATTAACGGATACCCAGACTGGCAGGCAGTCTAGGGTTAAAGTTCTAGTACATTCTTGATTATAAAAAAAAAAATACCATTTTTGCCTTCTTCCAGATCTACATGGACATCAGGAGCATCCGTGTGAATGGTATAGAGAGGACGATACGATAAAATCACTACAAGCAGAAACGTACCATCGAGAAAAGTGGAGAAATAATTTCTCATTATTCGATAGAATCGAACGACTGATTTTCTATGGGAACAGCATGGCAGCAGCCAACGTCTTGTTGGCTTTGTGCAAACTAGCTCGCTGGATATATATATATATATACGGATTGCACGCATTATTATCATACGCAATTGCTCTCTTATTGTCGATACATAGTTTTTTGGTCTATTATTTTTTCTCAAAATTTTCAAACAAGTCTCTTTTACTTCATATTCAATCCCGAAGTCTGAGATGGGGAGATAAGGATTCTCCTAAATCATGATTTCCGATGATTAAGTGACGATTTACTCGAGGGTCAATAAACCAGTTGCCGGAAAACATTCGTTCAACTGTCTACTGTAACTCAATAAAGTACCAAAATATACAAAATGAATGTTTACATTGAATGAAACGTAAAAATATTTTAATTAAGAACAATCATTCATGAGATTATTGCTGGCCGATCAGTGTATCCTTCATACATTTTTCTTTCTAAATCCACCTCTCATTCAACGTTTGTATCCATATCGCAGATACATCTCGTATTCTCGTAACTCAATAAAGTACCGAAATATACAAAATAAATGTTTCCATTGAATGAAACGTAAAAATATTTCAATTAGGAACAATCAATGTTCATTCATCAGATTATTGCTGACCGATCAGTATATCCTTCATAAATTTTTCTTTCCAAATCCACCTCTCATTCAACGTCTGTGTCCATGTCGCAGATACATCTCGTATTCTCATAAAAGTATTAACATTAATCAGAAAAAAATCAGATAAAATTGACCACTGAAACACTGGAAAAAGAATTTAAATAATATAAATGAGCCAAATTTACATGTCTCTGTGCGAGATATTAAAGAGTCCCTAAGAAATTCGGTATCATTTTTCTCAGTGATGCTGTATTCTAAACGATATATTGGTATGCTACAGATATATGCTCAGATTAATCCCATACCTTTTAGTTTATGGAAAATACGATATTTATCATAACTCGACCATTATACTCGATTCCATAGCAAGTCTTTATTTATTTCTCACCGCAGATGTACAAAGAATATATTTCAAAGAATTTATGTCCAGTTTCATCCGTAGGACTGGAAATATTTCTATCGTTTCCAAGATAAGATCTGACTGTACAAATTACGAACACGGCAGTCCGAGATCAACGTAGACAGGCATCATAAACGTATATATATATATATATCTATATATCTATATATATATGTATATACATATTTAAGTGGCTGCATTTGAATGTCATAGTGTATAGTTTACTTCTCTCTGGGGTATATACTGCCACGTATTCGAGACTATATAATATTAGATGAGAGATTTAGCGGCTAGAAGAGGAACACTTTGGAATGTGCTGGTTGTTGAAGTATAAGAGACTCCCACTCGCGTGTCGGGATACCATACTGATTGTAGCTCGTCCTTCTTCTCAGCTCTCTCTCTCTCTTTCTCTCTATCTTTTCCTCGTCCAGTCGGTACCTGTCGTCGCGATTAATTAAGGCCGCTATACTACAACTATAACCGTATGCCAAGACACTTTCCTAAGATGCCTGCCTGCTTGAGATTACGACTTATTCAGTACCTAAGTTAGTCACTCTCACGCGACAGGCCATAAGCTTTCAGTTATCCGACAGAGATTAAAAGTGAGAGACGATACTTCTATTCGTGCAATCCAGATGGCATGCTATGCTTGGAGTCTTTACCGTGTGTTGAAAAAAAAAAAAAAAAACATCTTGCTAGGCTTCGTTTACATCTTAGTCGTATCAAAAGGCTCGTGTTGACATTTGGCAAGACACAATTTATATATTTTTTATATGTTATGTGTGTTAAGTTTATGAGAAAATTTTATGATTTCTTTGCTTGAGAAGAAGCTCTCCATACTTTTTTATAGAAAATAATTTGAGGTTTAGAGGGTCAAGTAGGGTAAATAAATTCCGATAAAAATTTATCCGTTAGAAAATTTTCATTGCGGATATAATATATGGATTTTTATGAACTTTATGAAGTATTGATTGAGCACGAGATGATAGTAAATTTCATAAATTCAATACAAAGATCTAGCGTGAAATTTTGCAAGAGAACAATTTTTGCCAAGATGGAGCATTTCTTTAAAATATTTGTTGCTCATGATAAATTGCTGATCCTGACTTTTCGTTGTGGAGAAATATCGGAAAACGCAATTTTTAAAAAATATTTTCAATCCGATATGACTTTTGGAAGTAGAAAAATACGAGAAAGCAGAAATTCTTTAAAAAAAAAATCTTTGACCTTTTAGATTAAGCTAAAATTTAGCTAGATTTTACATCATCCTTCATATCAAAGCAATTGATCAATTGCCAATTACAATACACACAAAAATATACAATGTGCAAAAATACATTACTTTCCTGTCTTTCAGCTTGGTCTATGATATAATTACATCTGAGAGGTTAATTGGATCTCATACAGCAATGTTAGATTAATTGAATTGATATATAAAGCTAGCTAGACAGCTTAGTTCCCTAGTAGGGGTGAACTAGGGGGGGGGGTATTGGATCTGCATGTGATTCCTGAGTTTAGCTTTAACACAAGGCAATAGTAACGAGATTGTAATAATAAGATAACATGATAAAGAATCAAATTAATAATCGAAAATCCATAGAGATTCTACAATGCACTGTCGTGTGATCAATGAGAATAAATCGGTAGGTAATATCGAGGATTATTCTCTCTCGTATCTTGTTTGCTGGTACGTACGCGGACACATTGAACTCGAGTACTCTCGATTTCCTCAAGTCGTATTAGATAGCGTGCTGGGCGTAAAGCCTTTTACCAAAGAAGTATTTATTTATTGTGCGAAATCGAGGAGATTCGCTGTGAAACTAGAGAATGATCTATAAGCTTTTTTATCTTCTCGAACGTGCAAATTTTGTTCCTCAGCAACGATTCTTCCTGCTGATGCATTGATCGCTTTACTTGCACTGTAGAGTGCAGCAGCAGCAGCAGCAGCAGCAGTTCACCGATCACTTCACTTGCAACTAGGGGGAGAATACGCTGCTTCGATTTATTCGCCTTTCGTCGTCTCTCGCGTGCACTTGGTGCTCTTGTCCTCGATATAAATCCTGGCACACGCGAGGACGAACGAGCTCTGCGATCTGCTCGGTCTCTCTCTCTCTCTCTCTCTCTCTCTCTCTCTCTCTCTCGCTCTCTCGCTCTCTTGCTCTCTCTCTTTTATCCTATAAGAGTCTAACACTGAAGCAAGCTGGCAGGAAAACAAGAGCCCACGAGCGATTACGAAGATCAACTACAGAACGTCGCAAATAGGGGCAGCTTCAATGCTCCACAAGTGCAACCCATTACTGAAGAACGAGGGTTCGAGCTGGAAACAGAGCAGGATTGACTCGTTGGGGTGAAAAACTGCGTACGATAGTAACTCTCACAGAATTCCCCGTACTTCAGACACTGCTGAACGTATCTCGTTTATTCACACGTTTTTATTCACGTACGAACGTCAATCGCGAGACAATATAAGGCAGACTGCTGCAATTTCAAATAAAGTGGGTAATTTTTTTATCAAAAATCCTCAAAAGACTTATCCGTCTCGTTAACAATATATATATGTATTTATTGAAAATCATGGATCCCTGTAATAAAAATGTGTGAGTTGAGGGTGGGAAATAAAAATTCAATCATACTACAGGGGCACTTTGAATATTAAAATAAAAGATAACTATCTGATATAGCTCTCCATTTTTTCGCGACGTTTCCAAAGCGAAAAAAAATCATACGTTTTTCGAAAGTTTTGGAAGATTCGGAAGCGTCAGAATGAAAATTAAAAAAAAAATGCAATCACACTTCCGGTGCTCGGGATATTGAAAGAAATTAATCCTAATTAAATATCGCATCTTCACCTTTCGCAATGGTTTTAATTCGAAAAAAATTATTCGCTAATCGACAATTTCGGAATATTCTCATGATGGTTCTCAATGACGAATTTTAATTGGAAATTTTTCTCTCGATGAAATAATACTTGAATGGTGATGCTGAGAGAATAGGATTGGTCATACTTACAATGAAATCATTAAACGAATCGAGTATTTTCTTCGTTGTGCCTGTCTTGTTACAATGCCCATTTAAGATGGAGCAAACGCAAACTACGAAGGATGTAACGATCTCTTAGGCAAAATCAGGACGATTAAGAGTTGTCGAGTAAGTAATTTTTGTTCTTTAACGAGTGTCTGGACGATGACGGGATTCATTATTCGTTGAGCCAATTATTGTACGAGCAGGAAGAAAGATCGCTGGGTTCACCAAGCGCTGCAGTGCCAGCAAAGGACGGACGCTTTATCGAGGCGGTTTATCCTTAGTCGATAAATTCAATTTTTTTGCAGTCTACGAATATAGTACCGCCCCATTCAAACTATCGGCAACGTAAGATGCACTTACAGTACAGTAGTACACGTTGTGTATACCCATCCAGGCACGATTTCACAAAAGCTTCATCCATTCAAGAGCCAAATCTCGTTTAATTATATCGCAACAGGACGAAGCTAAACGTAGTCAATGAATTTTCACGCTAGTGTACAAAGTTTCTACCATCGGAGACTTTATTTAAGTTCTACTTTAACAGGGCATTTTGTGCGTTTGGCACTTTCGTATCTTCGAAAAGTTAAAAAAAACTGTTAACAATTTTTTTTCTCTTTCCACATGGATGATTTTTATTTGTTTGGATGAAAGTGTGATTCGTAATTAGCTAGAAATTTTTGAGCCCATAGGGTTCGTTTGGATTGTACTCAATACTATTTGATCAACTTCGATATCTCAATTTTTGTGGCTGTTTGAGTATTTTGAAAATTGGCAAGAATTGAACGGAAATGTAATGCAAAAAAAAAAAATCGATGGTGAAACTTAAAAAATTCGTTGAAATATTTGTGGTAAACGTAGACTCGCTATAGATTGCGAAGAAAATGAACGCTAAGTAAAGTGTCTACTCCATCCGATAGCAAAGTTTTAGCTGTGTTAATAATCCAACTCGTATTTCACCGAAATCGATCAAAATTGAGTTCATCAAATTTATCGAAGGGCCCTAATTCTGCCCTCTAATTATAAGTCGGTTGTCCATATCCTAGAAACAAAAAAAAAATTAAGTCATGAATCGAAATGATCCGTTAGCTTTGTGTGTATAATAAATGAAGATTCCAAAAATTACCTCGTTTAAGATCACGTCAATCTTACAATACTCGTTCAACAGAGCTGAAATTTTGAAAGCACAAAAATTTATGCCTCAAGAATAAAATGTAAAAAATTGAAAATTGTGACTTTTATTTTTGGGTCTCTTCTATATAAACGATTAAATATCTTGAGTGATAAATATTTCAACGCACACACTTCATGTGTGAATTTTTCAATCTTACAATACTCGTTCAACAGAGCTGAAATTTTGAAAGCACAAAAATGTATTCCTCAGGAATAAAATATAAAAAATTGAAAATTGTGACTTTTATTTTTGGGTCTCTTCTATATAAACGATTAAATATCTTGAGTGATAAATATTTCAACGCACACACTTCATGTGTGAATTTTTCATCTCAATAGACACAATGGCCACTGTCTTTGGTACAACTCATGATGCACGTCTCGTGACTATTTTATTACCCAGTGTTACATGTGCATCTAATTACAACATAACACGAGTCTAGACGATCGAAAGTATCTTGGTTTTCCTAACTCTACAGATGCTATCAAATACATTGAATACTTAACGGACGAACTTTCTTCTTCGTACATACATATGTACATAGATCACTTGTAAAATGATGGATAAGTTTTGTATCTTGCAAGTATTCATCGTATTATGCTCACGTATACGCTACATACAAAACCATACACTTTTTGCTATTAACAATCTTCACGTATACTTATAAGAGGAATACTTTATTGTTACTGGATGAAAATTATGGGATTCGTTATTGCCTCGTGGTAATATCTCGGTTATTTCGTTCGTTCGCTCTCTAAAACCATGAGTCGCATTATCCGTTTATTAAGCGGTTGTCACAAAGATTTACATCGGGTTCCCTTATATATAAATATATATATATATACAACTAAGAGGGCTCTAGCTTGGGCGAGCATAAGCACGAGAGGGTTCTAGTCAACGGGATGCTCACAGAGAGCGAGATGCATCGTACATAGAGTGGTGCGTGCATCGTTAGCAAATTCTCGTTGCGAGGTTTAAGGCTATTTTCCATTTCTCTTCCTACTCTAAACGTATATTTACATTTCAGCCAGACTATTTCTAGATATTATTTTTCCGTTCAGTCTTAATCCGTGTATATGAGATGAAACTTTTACATATATATGTAAAAGTGAATAGACGTGAATAGCTTTTCTCGATTATTGATATACATATATATATATATATATATATCAATAATCGCGAAAAGCTATTCACGTCTCTATTGTATGTAACTTTGAATGTGGAATTTTTAATAATGAAAAAATGGTTCATAAAACCAGTTAGTTATACTTATTCGTTGCAGGATAAATTAGACACAGCTCTGATAATGCACCCGTTAATTTTACGACCTCGTCCACAGACATAGTTATTACTTACGACGCATCCTTCGATCCAACCACTTCTATGTACATGCAATCTGCGTCGATCGACACGTCTTTCCAATAGTATTGCGTGTTATTAGTTTCAGGTCCAATTCTGCTAGAATTCACTACTCTCATGTCCATGATTAATTTCTGGTCAAATAAAACTTGGTGCAATTCGTCCTGTCTATCTTCAAGGACCTGTCCAATTCTCCTGCTGTCGGCGTAATGTTTAGCGACCAGTCACAGTGTGTTCGAGCAATTTTCCAAGGCTTGAGGATACTTTTGTATCTAATCTTGCTCCGTCGAATTGATTTTATATTCAATAATAATTTGATATCCACGCAGAAAAATTAAGTCTTGGAAAAAGTATTAAAAAAAGCCTGCGGGAGTCTAGCAAAAGTCCCGCGGATAGAAACCGTCTTTCCAATACTTTACATCCTTGAGTTGTCTTTTCCAAACGTTGTGGCAACCTTTGAACAGAGTTTAAATAACATTTATCCAAGACTCTTTCTTGACTTCATTTTTTTGCGTGGGTGTCACGCAGATCCAATGTCTTGCCGATGGATTAAACTCTCTCTCTCTCTCTTTTAATGAAACGATCACCATTGTATACGGACAATCAATATTTCTCTCTATTCCTTTTCCTGCTACTTCTTATATCACACCTATACGTATAAATAACTTTGTTTCACGATCTTTCCCCTCTCCCCTGAGCAGAATTGCTGAGATATCGCTGTTGACTTTTCTGCAGCATCAATGCTAGCGAAGTTTACGCAATTATTGGAACACCTCGTGTTCGTAATAAATGGCGGGATATGACCCGAAAGGTGTTAGTTCAAGATCATCCGGTGATACAAGACGCGAGACTGGACAGCATATGCTTTTCGCGCACACATGTACATTGAAACGATCTATCGAATCTCTACATATGCTCGTCTCGTAGTTCGCATTTTCTTCTCTTCGCGTCATACCAGAGCCAGAGATCAGGCAACATTCATACGTTTCGTCACTCTCCTGGCTTCTTATATCACGATAATTCCAGGAGAGATGAAATACCAAGAAAACGATACAGTAACGTAAAAAAAAAATTCTTTGCGTGCTCTCCTAATTATCTCAGGATTATCCTGTGAAATAATTACATTGGATGCTACTCAGTGAAAAATGTTATCAGAGCTCGAGCTTTCACTTAGCTCAGTAATTGTCCCGAAGTATTTCATTGATATCCTTCGAGATCATCATCCTCGAATGGTACTCTCTAGGATCAGCTGGAAGGCGGAAAATATAAGTGGCAAAGGATTGTTTCATGCTGGAAAATTTAACTACAAAGTCGTGGAACGTCACAGCTAATTTTGATAATTGGGATAATGAATGATGATAAAAGCACAGAAAATTAACGAAAACTGTCTCGTCTATTCTGTAATTACCCTATGTGTTGAATTTGCTGAAGATTTTTCTTCTTCTTTGCCTTATTCTTTATATAATTGCATGGTGGCACATTAGGGACAGATAATTCCGAAGGCTCATGTGATCGTTTCGCATTGAAACGATCGAGTAACGATTTTGCCCTACTTTGCATTATAAATGCCGCGTCTTAATTTCTCCCACCCCCTTTATATAATAGCTCTGCATCAGGTGCAGCGCATATATCGATACACAGCACACACATTAAACATCTCAACGTCATCGCAAACGTACGTCCATGAAATTCCTCGGCAAGAGACGTTTCTATGTCATGTCCAATATGCATGAGGTGCGATGAATTATCGTTATTCGCTTCAAGAACGAAAAACGCTCCTCTCTCGTGTTTTTCCACCTTTTTTTTTTTTATTGCCACTTTTTCTATCATTTCTCTTATTAGCAAGAACATGTAAGAAGTTAGAGATGAGCGACAAGCGTTGTGGATACTTCGAGTGAGCGTCAATATGAAGAGGGTGAGAGGTGATCGAGTGAGAAAATAATAATCGATGGTGTTCCTAATGAGCTTTAGTTTATAGAGTCAAGAGGCTGCTATTTGTATGCTACTTGATGGCGTCTGGGGGAAAAGAATGCTGCAGAACATAATGGCAGGCTTGGGGATTCTTCGTAAAGTGAACGTTGTACGAGTTTTTTTTTTTCGTTAATCAAGAGACGCGGTTGAGTTTTGACGTCAATAATTTTGAGAACTTCAATTGCTTCGCCGCAATCTCATGTACGCCAAAGTGGCCTAATAATCATAACATTCAATTATTTTTCATGCCTTCTATCATCCTCATGTAGATACTCGTTGACAAATGAAAAATGTGTCCGCACTTTACCAATGTAAAGCTATTTTTTCTAGGACCATCTACTAACTCGATTTGGGTTCACCCATAAACTTTATCTCCCCCCCCCCCCCGGCCGCGAATAGCTGACTCGTATATCGGTCACCCCACCCCAGCCCAAGTATTGAAATTGTTCAACGAAAAACCTTAAAGAAAGTCTTTCACAAAGTTAATTAATAGTTATGTTAATTTTAAAATATAAAGAGGATAATTTAGATAAAAATTTGTACTCGTGCAGAGAATTGTGCAGTCGACAAATAAGTATATATATATATACTGAAAGAAATTAATTCTCGACATAAATAATCCTTTCATATCTATCTCGTCTCCTCTGTTCTTTAATCCACCCCCTGCGTCAGTGCAATCGGAGATGAACGATAAGTATATAATATAAAATAAACGTGATTGCAACTTTGTAGAGGAGTATAAAACGCTCTTGCTTTCGCGAAGAAAAATTATAATATGGATATAAACAACTATAAAGAAATAAAAAAAAGCGATAACTTTGTGACCCCGTGCTGAAGTTTGCAGATATCTCTTGGGGTGGTTATGAGCGTCGACCGATCGACGTTCATATGGCAAGTGCAACGAAGAGCAAAGTATCATTACTACGTGTGTACTATAGCGATTGTGAAGTTGCATTTCACCGATCAACTGCAGACAGGAATTCTCATATACATATATGAGAGAGTGGAAAACTTACACAACGAATGGTAGTATAGTTCGTGCCTATATATATTTAGAGTATGTACATGTATATATGTATGTACAAGTATGTATAAATAGTTGCGAATCAAGAAGGATGATCCACGGAGTGAGAGGATCTCGTCCTTGGTTCAATCTCTACGACACTCTAGTTGATGCTGGAAGGAAAGGGGAAGGGGGAGTGCAATGCAATTGAAATGGAGAAGACAGGCTTCTCGGGATCACACTGCATAGATCAGAATCTGAGAATTCAATCGTAACAAAAAATAAGATGAAGAAAAGATTTTATTGAGGGGTTGCATGATTTTTGTAGTAAATTACTTTTGGATTCTGATCGGCGAAAGCAATTGATGTGGAGGTTCAAAAAAATATCAGAAATCAGCGTACACGCATGTGACGAGCTTGCAAAAATTAAATAGCCACGTCTCGAGAACGGTTTGGGTGATCAAGCTAAAACTTTGCTTTTTTTTTATCTCATTTAATTCCCATTTTTTATTTCCATTGTATTCAATTAATGATATTGAGTTAATTTGAATAGAGATTTACTTTTCTTCATAAATGAAATAATTTTTGAGAATATTGGCTACCAAAGTAAACTAAAATCTAGGATTGACATCTACAAAGTCCTATGAAGAAGCCAAAATTGTGGGAAAACCATTGTCCATATATAGGAGATTCCATGGATGGGCGAAATTCACGAAAAAGTAATGTGTGAATTTCTAAATTGCACGATTTTTTATTACTCAAATTGGTTACGTAAAATCAACGACATACAGACCTTAATACGCGAACACAGTAAATCTGCGATATCAGACTTATTATGTGCCATGATGCCATAATCAATATTGCGTGTTTAAAAAATACAATTTCTTCTGCTGCAAGATTCGTTTTTCTTGATTTTTATCACATTTCCAGATTTTCGAGGAAGCGTGCAAAGTAGGGAGAAGCAGAACAATTTCTATTTACCCTCCAATAAATGTATTCTAAAAAAATGCTTCCGTGAAATTTAATATTTGCGCTATCTATCCGGTGCTAGAGAGGAATTAAGTTATGAATTACGACTCACAATAAATGTTTAAATTATTCGAGCCTCGAGAATGGGAAGACACACACAGCGCATAGAAACGAGGAGGAGAGGTGAACTCCGCGAGTACAGGGAGGGTCAGAGGTCAAAAATGTTCTCCGGTTGGTTTTGCGCCAACTCCTGCCAGTCGATTAAAAGAGGCTTTAATCATCTCGCTCGAGTATGGTGAGCTTACGTACCCATATAATAACGTGACAGAGGTAGAGGAAGAAAATACAGAGGGTATGTATATATAGTTTGAGCATAGAGAGAATCCCTGTGGCTCTATGCCAACAACATATATGTATATATATGGGACCTTTCAATAAGCAAATCAACTAAAAATTATGATTAATTTTATTGTGATAGGAAATCATTTTGAATCATTTTTATAAATTATCATGTTCTCATCATTTTCACTCTTACTCTTCTTTTGTAATTGAAATACTTTCTTACAAATACATTAATAAAAAGATTAATTTTCGGATGGCACCTACGTTAGAACTATCTCCGTAATTTTGCTATATCTGAAAATCGGTATGATTTTTGTTTGTCTTGCTGTATACATACTAGAAGGGAAGCAGAACCAGCGAGAAAAAAATAGCATGAAAGATTTTCGTGTGAGAGTGTTTGGAAAGTTTTAAAAAGTCAAAAAATCGTATATAAAAATTATCATGATCTTATTACCCACGTCCTTCTTTATCGGCGATGTCAGCGATTCATTAGTTCACCCTGTTGGTCGGCCCTGTGGCCTAGGTCGCGCTGTTAGCTGTTCGAACCGTATGATTACGATCGCGCATCCGGCGTGCGCCACAGCGTTCACGTATAACATTTTTGTGATGGCGGTAGTTACATTTTTAAAAGTCTGCGTAATTTTGTTTTTTAAATTACTGCGAAGATACGTAAAATGTCGTCCAGTCGACAATTCGCGAACCTGTATGGACGCTCCTAGTTACAGAAGAATCCGAATCTGTCAAAAAATGTTCTGCCATTTTCACAAACATCAATTACAAATAATGAAGGTGCCCTCTGTTGTTCGTCGCTAAACGCATAACTCCCATGCTTTTTCGATGCTGGCAGTCGACAAAAAGAATAATGGCCATGGACGATCCTGTCGATTTGGCCTGGAATGCCTCATACCCTTGCGCAAAAGAAGTGCTGCGCGTGCCGTATCAGCTCGCGCATGCGCAGCAACTCCTGAAGACGGTCGAGCCTCTGAACGAATAGAATGACTAGCATGTCAAGACACGGCCAATAATTATTTATCGGCATATTACTATCTAGTTTCGATTCTGTATCTTGAACCAAGTAATTCGATGTAAAGTGGCTAACAAGTGGCAAAATGGCCAACGACCGTAATGCACATCGAGAGCAATAGAACGTGCGCGCGAGCGCGGTTACTCGCGCGGCGCAACTCCCTTGGGCCACCCACAGCGTGGATGCGCCGATCGGTCCCGGTCCTTTCTCGGGTAGCCTTTATTTCTCGAGAAAATATTATCATAACACCTGTCGTTTCTACACTGGTGTTGGTACCTACCGGTTTGCGCGTGCTGTGTTCTTCTCCGTTTCTTCGTTTTTTTTTATTCCTTTCGTTTTCTTCTTTCTCTTCTTCTTCTTCTTCTTCCTCGATCTCTTTCTCTACACGTTCCTATCTGTATTCTATAGTCCGTGAGCTTACAGGTGGGCTATGGGCTAGCTCGGTGGACGACGAACTCTTAACGATACAGGCTCCTGCCATATATATATATATATATATATATATATATATATATATATATTTACGTATGTATCTCTGTATATATAGCAGTGTCCGCATACGCTCGAATAATATTTTCTTCGTGACTATAAGATCGCATTCGAGGACACCGATAGCACACACAAGAGGGAAAGATACGAAAGAGTCCAGAGTGCTATTATATAGTGTATGGGGCAATCGATTTTGACCCTTCAGTATGTATGAGAAACATACCGCCGGATAGTTTATATTTCGTACACGCGCTGTACGTACTTTATATAATCTAAGATAACACACGAAGAAATCATACGATTCTTTTTCCGTGATAGATATATGCATACATCTACTCGAGTGTAGATCTCGAGTAGACAGTTTGATGGTTAAAGAATAATATATATGTATGTGAGAGACTCTCCCTGAGATTGTCACATTGCGGGTTACGCGAAGAAAGATATACATACTTAACATATTTTTATTAGACATTCATATAGGTAAAAGTCATGACGAGAAATGCGATCCTCTAACTATATGAAAGTCATCGATACTTGAGGACAAATAAGAAGCTGTTTGCCTAAGAAATGGACCAAATCGACCAGAACAGAAATTACAGTGAATCGAATCGAAAAAAATGTTGTAGTCAAAAGAATACACGAAAATTCAGCACGAAGATTTTATTCAATTAATATTATTATTATGACGGTTTATTTATTGTATTCATTGAAGATTGACTGATCCTGAATATCGATATTACTGATCCCTATTTTTTCCTGATGTTTAGCTCTATATCGTTATACACCGCAGATCTCGTTCTATCTCCAATTCACTCGAATACATTCGAGAGATTTTTCGTGATAAATATAGGCCCGATTCAAGGGAAAAAAGTGTAAGAGACAGAGAGTGAGAGAGAGAGAGAGAAAGATAAAGATGAAAAGTCTCACTGTAGTCTAACTGGACAATTACGAGAATAAAAGATTTCAGGCCATTGTGCTATTCATCGTTTCTTGTGCTGTTGGCCAGTAGCTAAAGAAAAAGGATCTCCGCAAGCCGTATAGCTTGGGAAAAAGGTGGAGGAGGAGCTCTCTCTCTCTCTTACCGTTAATACTAAAGCAATTCATACGATTCTCCTTTCGAGATGTTGAGGGGGAACAAACGAGAGGAAAAGGCGCCCATGGTCAAAAGACGCGCGTGCACCTTAGGTCAGGATCAAGACTAACAGAGAGAGTTGCGATCCTCCTCTGTGATTTTTTACAAATGCGAAATTTATCTGCGTAGATCTGGTCCGCCTCTGTCCTGAAGGGCCTCTCATCCAGTTTTCCTGATGGTCCTGAGCACGATGGTCACTTCTCTTATTCCAACTAAACGAGCGCTGACCAGCACACAGACACACACACATACACATATGTATATATATATATATATATATATATATATATATATATATATATATATGTATGTATATGTATATAATAGCACTTCCAATTCGCTACCACGTATATACACTGCATTATTTCTACTATATACTACCACATTATTCCACTATACATACACTACATTATTCCTGGTCCATTGTGAGACCGGTCAACAACGGGCAAGCCTATTGTCAATGTCCATAGCTCACGAAAATACGAAAATGGATGTTTTGGTTTTTATGAATGCTGCCCCGATACCTTCGAGTGGTTCCTGACGTTCTGCACCACTGGCCCTCTCCCACTTTTTTCACGATGTATTTTTTTTTCTTTTGATCCCTTTCGCGTTCACGTTCGACTTTTCGAGGATTCTCGTGCCACTCTCCCATTACGAGTGGACAAGCTCGAAGGCTCACGGCAATGGCCATTCCCATAGTCCAGACAAGTCGGTCATGAAAAGTTTGAGGGATCGTCGCAAGAGACTCAACGGAGAGGTAAAGAATGGGCCTCGAAGATGTAAAGAGTGCGAAGAAGATGGACGCGAACACCGTCATCATGTTGACTGGATCGATAAATTATCGACGTCATAGGCCCAAAGACTGAACAGAGAGAGGGAGAACTATGAAAGATGAAAATCGTAAAGATCGCACGTCCTACAAAATCAGTTCGCCGACCCAAACGATTTATTCCGTCCATATTTTTCATATATCTCTCCTGATCTCTTTGCTTCGGTGAAAAGTCTTTTGAAATGAGAGGTCCATGTGTATGAGGATAGAATGAGGACAGATCGTGTGTTATTGGAGCAAGCGTGTTCTGCGGTGTGCGCCGCCTACTCGACTCTTTGCCGTACTATTATTGCGTGAATTGACTGGACGGTCGGACAACGTGACCCCTCGATCGGCACGACACCTGCCGATATACAACGCTGGACATCCCAAGCGCAAACGAAATATTTTCTTAAGGATTCATTTTGAAAAAAAAATTCCTGCTGTGAGAGGGTGAAGGCTTTTTCATCCAAAAGCATTTTTTCTTACTTGATGAAGTATCGTGAAGATCCATGGAGAAAAAAGAAAAGACAAGACAGAGTAAGTGAGCTTGAGGGATGGTAAAATTTATAAATACAATAAAATAGAGGCCTAGTTTATACTTTTTTTTTCTCTCCTAGGTACATTGAGTAATGACGGATTTTCGTTCGTTGATGAGAGGTGATGTGGATTACTGGATATGCTTTTGTATCCTGCTGGTCTATTCATCAAGACCTTGTTAATTTTGGCTGCTTTATGAATCGATGTCGGGCAACTTTGAATGTCTCTCTAATAAGAAAAGAAACCAAGAGTGTGTATGTGTGTGTGTGTGCTGGTGTGTATGCTTCGGTATATAAGAAGAAGAACGAAAGATACAGATTACGGCCGATTGTGACCGGATGTTTATGATTAATCGGGATCGATCAACCTCGAATGTGAGTTCTTGGCTGGTTTTCAATGCTTCCAATCAAGAGGAGAATCTTGATGATCTTCTTCGGCGGAGTTTCGATGCTAGAGTTGAAATTTCCAGAGCTTTAGTGGGTCTTGAGAATGTGACCGGTAACATTATTATCAGTAGAGGCGAAACCGATCTGTTATAATCGCGTAAGTAGGGCAAAGTAAATTGTAATTAAATGAATCGCGTTCTTGGGTAAAGTGTATGAAGTGTCGTAGAATATCCATTACTTTTCGTTAGTTTTGGTATACAAAATAATAACTAGGTGCAAGATAAGTTCATCAGGATCGTTAATTAAGCTTTCTTTAATCGGTTGTAAATTTTAATTAATATAACCGAGTAACTAAATCACAGTTCAAGTGATGGTTATCAATTTGCTACTGCACTACATGGCACATTGTTGATAATTTATGGAAAAAAAACATATATGTAGAACAGAAATGTAATCAACTGACAGGTTGTCAAAAACTAGAAATTTCGAGATTATGATTGAAAAGGCTCTTCGATACATCGATTTAGTAAAATGAAGTTGACGTTTAAAATTATCTGGAATTATTTCAATGTGAAAAAAAAAAATAACACGAAAATGGAGAAATGAATCTCTATCAGAATTTTTATTTTTTCAGTACATCATTATTTATCCAAGGTGAAAGTGATTGTGTCGAATAACGTCGATCACATCACTCCATTATATATACAAGGCTCATTTCTCTTGCTCGAGGACTCTCCTGAAATCTCGTTATCCTTTGAATTCGTTCACCGCCGATGTCATAAATCTTGGACCAGAACGTCTCGGGCGAGATGGAAGAAAAAAAAATTGTACACAAAATCGTCGAACTGTTCATAATAAATGTACAATACTTAAGGTATATGAGAGATGCAGTGTATACAGACTGGATTCGTGGTTATCCGAACGAAAGAGGCCCCGAATTCAATAATCGGCAGATCGTTCATTAGTGATTAGTGGCTCCATATCAATCGCAATATTGAGGCCTCTTAAAAATGCCTCTTGTAGGCACTCATTCTGGTCTGATACACAACCGGACGCTACGTATGAATAATTCTGTCATCGATTGATGCCTTCATTAATTATTCGAAAGTAGAGTGTTGTGTGTATCAAAATGAAAGAGAGATGAATAGCTATATACGGTGGAAAGAGGCCTGGACTACCTATATATGTATCTAACTGGCGCTTATTTTTCATGCCAATCGAGATTAATGAATTCGTATTAATTTGAAACTGGATCAAGGAACCCGGAGATCATTTCCGGGGTAGCGACCTCTGATTCAACTGCTCCAATGGTCGATTAATATTTATCGTGGCATATTATTCTGCTATATTCGAACTTTGATCATTTCGACAAACGTGAGGCTAATTTTTAAAATCAATTTTTTTGAGCTACTTTTATTATCGATAAGTTTTAAACTTGTATCAAATTTATATGGCAGCAAAAACTACATATTGTGAAATAATTTTGTTAACATGGAGGCTTGTATTCCACCATGAAAAAAAAAATTATAAAATGTTACAATAGCTTTTGGCCAATTTAAAAAAACAATTTTTTTATATTTGCTGTAATAATGGCAAATAAATTATTAATAAGCTTTAGGGATGATCAATTTTCTTCATATTAATAACAAAATGAAGCAATCGAATGGAATAGTGACTCAATTAAATTAAATACTTTCTAAATGGTTAACGCATTACGTGGATATTTTGTGACCCCTTTGGAAACCTTAAAAACAATCAAAATTTTTACATTCAAGTCGTAATCGATGACCTTAACAGACGCCAAGAACCATTTTGTACAAAAATTAGATTAAACAAATCTATTTTAATGACCATCCAAGCAAAAAACCTCATGTATTCGTTGAGTGATGGAAAATGGCTCAAAATGGATGCACAGGAGATAAACATTCGAGAGAAAACTATCCTTAATTAATATTCATCGATATTCATCGAGTAAATTCATTGCCAGACCGTCAAGCGTCAAGATCGTAAAGAAAGTTAAAAAAAAAAAAAGATTCAGCAAAATGTGCATGTACTCGAGAGTGGAGAAGTTGAGTCTTATCCATTGGGAGCCTCAATGACAGACGCGAATATTGGGAATGCGATGCGATAGTGTCATGATGCCCGATAAATTCCTATGTAATTTGTCATGACGATCAAACACGATGTGTCTTTACGATCCATCGCTTCTCTGGCTATGGTCCAGCAGAAGCTCAAGAAAATCCATTTAGACTTTTTTCGACCAGCGAAGACGCGTCAATTTGCTCTGCGATAAACGATGGATCAGGAGTACCTTGAAGAAAATTGAGGCCTTGTCTTCCATATAAAATTCTTCATCTTGTTTATACATACACATGTACAAGAATTCTCGTCAAAGAATATTGATGGCTAACTAAACGACTCTCGCATCTGTCGCATGTCATCGTCTCTCGAGTTTACCAAGACACAGCTAATATATTGAAGAACGTTGAGGTCAACGTGTACATTGGTTTAGAATCTTTGGGTATAAAGTATTATTTTTTATTTTTTTAATACTTCTGAAGATTCTACTGAGAAGAAGCTGGATACATAGTATGGTTAGTATAAATTATATTTGCTGTGAAGAGCTCAAGTTATGAGAATCATATGTATCTTATGCTTTTTATGCTTCGTATAATGCAAGATCGAGAGATCACACTGTTGTGTCAATAATAAACTTTCTTTTAACGATTCAAACATCACACAGGGAATCCGTGCACGATGATGTGAAAGCTCCATTTTACACTGTGTATGCATAATAATAATGTACATTCGTATAATAATAATAATAATAATGCACAATAATAATGTACGAATGTACATTATTAATTGTAATTCTTTCTGTATGCTTTCCGTGTCCTTAGTGAGAAAATTGCATTTGTTATTAATATTTTTTTATGTGATTGGTTAGTTACGTCTTGCAAATTTTTCAATGCTGATCATACCTCACGATTTACAAAATTTACTCGCTTCTTTCTACACAGTTTCACCAGTGAGATAGTACAGTCAAATTTTTCGGTTCAGGATGAATACGAAGTTGACACAAAAATTTAATCGCCACATAAATTATAAAATTATTGCATAATAAGGAGGATTCGTATTTCCTCACGTGACCCAGACTACCCTGTTCATTTATGTGCCATACAAGGGTGACGACGGTCATCAATAAGATGCAGGGCTCAATGATCCCCAGGCAGACTGTATTTTGGGACTGGGAAGGGAAAAAGCTCGAGCCTCATGAAATTCGGGTCTCGATCTCGTTATGCGTAACCGTGTATACGGAAGTGGGGGACAATGCTCGTGAGAGAAAGAATGAGAATGATAGAAAAGGGTCTTATAATCTGACGGGAGACATAAATTCGCGGCAACGAGTCAGTTTAGTTGGCTAACAAATCCGGGTTGCCGTGCCTAAAAGGGTTTTGCGCCAGGTGTCCATCGACAGCAGTCACTGCAACAACCAAACGCATGGCAAGAAGTCAAATTTCTCCCGTTCGAAATCTTTGGTGACGTAAGGGAGGCAAAGAGTACGAGTTAGAGAGAGAGAGAGAGCGAGAGAGAGGCGATAGAGACGAGACGGACCGGTTAAGAAATCGAAGAAGTTTTAACGATTTGCAGAGTATGGACAGATAAAATCGCAAATCCTCTGGAAATTGATATGGATGCTTTTCCAAAGGATTTTAATAACAATGCCCATATTGGCAGGGAGAGGAGAATTCTGCAGAAACCTCCAGAAGTCGATTCAGAATGAAGATATGAGAGTGTCCTATAAGCATGAAATGGAAAATTCTTAAAGTTACCCAAATAACGCGTATTTAATGTGCAATGGCTGCACATTAAATGCGCAAATTAAATACGAAAATATTTTATTACGAAATTGCATTAAATGCGCAAATTAAATACGAAAATATTTTATTACGAAATTGCATTAAATACGAAATTGATATGGATGCTTTTCCAAAGGATTCTAATAACAATGCCCACATTGGCAGGGAGAGGAGAATTCCGCAGAAACCTCCACAAGTCAATTCAGAATGAAGATATGAGGGTCTCCTATAAGCATGAAATGGAAAATTCTTAAAGTTACCCAAATAACTCGTATTTAATGTGCAATGGCTGCCCAAAAGGTACTAAAACTTGTATTATCTTCCGGTGGGCAGCCGGTTATTTGATGGATAACATAATGTTATATGTCATTTTGAAAACAAATAAACCATTTTTAAATATTTCTGCTTGAAGAATTTGCCTTTTGGAAAATCCAGAAGACACAAAAAGTTGGACACGTAATGGGGTTGACTTCCTTTTTTTACTTGAAAGTTGCACCCTCCATACGTATCAAAGCGTGTAGGTCAAAGTGGCTTCTGACTAATGAAAAAAAAAAAAAAAAAAAAAAATGCAATTCCAGCATGCAACTTCTTCTCACCTGGCTGCCAAGAATCGAGTGCCCAAATTACCGGCGATTCTCTTGAGCGCCTTGAAAAATTGCTGTGACCAACGGTTACACAGTTTATACATATATATATATATATATAGAATGTGTATATATGAGCGCGGTATATGGCATTTTGATTTTCAAAGTTCTCCAGGTTTTTCAAGGGTGACAAATGTCCCGAAGAAGATTAGTCGCGCCGCTTAACGGAAGCTTCGGGGTTGCCGGTGTGAAACTTACCCTCGCTTCCGCCCATTAGTGAGCGTAATCCTCGAATCACAAGAGATCACTACATCCTCTACACGTCGTATATTGCTCAATACCATACAAGGGGTTGCTCGTACGCCCATGCCCATTCACACAAGTTCGATAAAATAGAGGTATCACGAGAACGAAAATTCGGTCATACGAACGAAAGACTTAAAAAAAAAAAATGTGAAGTATTCATCCCATTTTAAGTAAAAGGAAAGAAAAAAAAAACTTATTACGTTAAGTTTGCATATGACGGTGAATAATAGTTTCTTACATCACCAGTTTGCTACTAGCCAATTCACAACAAGATTTATTAACATTTATGAAACTTTATACTCAATTACCTAAATTGACTAATGACGAACTAACTTGATTGAAAATATATATATATATCAAAAGTTTAAAAAATTTCGGTGACTGATTATATTTTCTTAGAATAAAGTAACTTTGAATACAGTTAAATGAAATAAATTAATAACACCAAAAAAAAAAAACGCCGTTTTAAAAAAGTGTATAAAAGGTAAAAATGGCGACGAACGATGAAAGCTAAAACGTGAAAATTGTGCAACTCTTGGAACAAACAAAAAATTTATCTAAAAATAAATTTTATAATCTACGCAACTGACGCGGTATGTTTTCAATGTTTCACCTCCATCATAATTTTCAAACGTTCTTTTTTCAAATTTACCTTTTTTCCAACTGGTCATGACAGTGACCTGACCCCATTAAACACACAGCAGCCTGCATACCATTCTAGTGAGATACGCCGATTATACATGCACACGTCTTAGGGTCGGGAGGGGAAAGACATAAAACGGCGCGAATCATATAACTCGGCTGCGGTGTGCAGTATATCGCTTCTGCTCTAACATACATTCTATACGCATATACATATACATATATATATATATATATATATATTGATGTTATGTCCGGAATAGTTTGGTGCACACTATACGAAACATATATCTATAAACATATACACAGAATATTATGCGCGGTGCCCTTGAATTAAAATGGTAATAGAAATGTTGCATTTGAATTGCGAATGTCATAGCGTGTGCAGTTTGCAAGGCTCTCGCATATCTCGTTCTTGTCGCTGTGTCGGGTTGGTCCTCCTCTCCTCTCGATCGTTCCATCCTTGATCCAGCGCTATGTATATGCTAAGTAGCGCCTTGTTTTGAATTTAGAACAGGCGCCATATTGCCGGCGAACGGTTTGCTCTTTGGCCCCATGAAACTGTCCATCCCTCCTTTCTCCCTGGCGCCCTCTCATTCTTACTTGATGCCCAACACGGTTAATTCGTGCTCCTTGCAAAGATCTGGCGGCTACAACAGCCAATAATCGTGAACGCAGCATATAATATACATATATATGCTGCTTTCACAATTATATATATATATATATATATATCCTGGTGATGTATCGTCATGAACTGGCTCATGTACAATTGGTTGCAAAGCTTTGTTGCAATTTCACCACTGCAATTATTATTTCGAGTACGGCAGTCTGTACTTTGCTTCATGGAGCTTCCCTCGAGTTATCGTAAGCTAGTATGCATAGCTCACAATTATATATACATATATATC
This sequence comes from Dyspetes luteomarginatus, assembly GCA_963669185.1. Classification (NCBI taxonomy): domain Eukaryota; kingdom Metazoa; phylum Arthropoda; class Insecta; order Hymenoptera; family Ichneumonidae; genus Dyspetes; species Dyspetes luteomarginatus. The sequence continues at coordinate 5,707,667 of OY769903.1, forward strand.
CTGGTGACGTATCAGCATGAACTGGCTCATGTACAATTGGTTGCAAAGCTTTGTTGCAATTTCACCACTGCAATTATTATTTCGAGTATGGCAGTCTGTACTTTGCTTCATGGAGCTTCCCTCGAGTTATCGTAAGCTCGTATGCATAGCTCGCAATTATATATATAGATATCCTGGTGATGTATCATCATGAACTGGCTCATATACAATTGGCTGCAAAGCTTTGTTGCAATTTCACCACTGCAATTATTATTTCGAGTATGGCAGTCTGTACTTTGCTTCATGGAGCTTCCCTCTAGTTATCGTAAGCTCGTATGCATAGCTCAGGATGAACATTCATTCACTGAGGTAGGAGAAAAATGTGCTAAAAACGGTGGTCGTATAAATAATATTTATACAGTTTTTGCAATATTGCAGAGAATATTTTGTGATAATTCGAGATAAATTGAGAATAACGAAATTTACGAAAAAGAATATTTTTGCATCAAGACGTGCTGTATTACCTTATTTGGAGATCAGCCGTGGAAAAATGTTGATATTTATGCACTTTTGTATACAATGGATAGCATTTGGCTAAACCATATTTTAAAATAAATAAAAAATTACTCGTCCATATTCTTTAAAATCTAAAATATCTAATTACAAATTAAGAAAAATATATGGTGCTCTTGGACACCATACGAAGTTCAGGTAGTGTACTTGACGTGGAATTCCTCCTATATATATATATATATATGATAGATGCATTTTTAATGACATCCGAACGTGCCTATATGGACGATACTGGTAACTTGCATCGTCTATAACTGCTACTGGCATGCCACCATGAGACACGTTATTCGCCTAGTTCGGCTTTGTAAATGGTAATGCCATTGGTATATAATGCTGCTGTACTTCCTGACTCTAAGTTGTTGGTCAATAATCATCCAGAATCTATTTTGCAGAAATTGCCATTTAATTATTTCCAATTGCACATCACTCACCACTGACGGTTTTTCTTTCGTAAAAAAAATATATATATGAACTTGAACATGAACTAAAACTTTACAAAATAACAAAATTGTTTCTATAATAATTGCATGAGCAAAGTATATTAATTATTATTTTTTAATTGGTGCGAAGAATAGATATTTAATACAAAAAAAAATTGAGTATCGATTTACTCAGAGAACGCATAAATCTTGAATAATATGCAATTATTCCATGAAAATTTGTGGAAATAATGAATAAGCAATTTCTTGTTCATTCGACTGCAGCATTGATCTTGAACTTTCTCCAAAAAAAAAGTGCAGCAATTAGAGAATAGACGGGACTTTGTATTCAGGCGCGAAAAGAAGTCCAAAGGCTCGTCTCGTCGGTGGGCGTTTCTCGTGCCACACTATTTATCCGAAGTAAACAGAGCTTCGGGGGTGTATTTTCTTTGGGTGGCTAGGAGCAAAAGGCAAGAAGAAGAATGAGAAAAAAAAAGAAATTTCACCCCCGTGTCCCCACACTTGGTCACGAACGAGAGAACCTTTTTTTCTTCGCAAAGAATTTTTTTTTATTATACCCCCCAAGTGTCCACTTTTAAGGCCTAAGTCAACACTAAAAGTTCCCCTCACGCCATCCAGTCTATCCAGATTTTCGCGTCGGCCCCTTTCGGTGCACTCTTCGTAATATCTTTCAAGACGACGAGGACGAAACGAGAGCTCGGAATCTCTTGACGAGTAAAAGAAGAATAGGAAAAAAAAGGGGGTAGACCTCGAAAATTTGTTGGATTTTCTTTCGACGATGAATAAGAATCTTGGTTCCTTTTTAATAATTTAAGACGTCTCGTTCAGGCTCCGTCACCCTTCGATTATCAATCCTCCAATAAGGGTGAATCTTCCTGGACTCAACGAAAGGCGAGATATACATGTATAAATATATGTGTATAACCAATTCAAAGTAGTGAACGAAAGGCATATAGTATGCTTAACGATATACGCAGGAAAAGGAACTAAGTTCACTTTCCATATTATTATTATTATTTTTTAATTCAGTGGATAATCTATATTTTGCATTATGAGAGACCTCCGGTGTCATAAAATGCTGCATTTTTTTTCATATTGTCTGTGACGTTAAAGTAACAGATCCTGTATATAAACCATACAAACCAGAAATACGTAAAAGTAAAACAGCTGTCAACCATTTGCTATGTAAAAAAAATTTCGTAAATTTGATCCCCACAATGCAAACCCATGATAAAAAACATTGAAAAAAAAATGATCAATTCATATATTGGAAAACTTTACTCGTATTGTCAAATACGTTCGCAGTAGCAGTAAAAATATTTATAGAAAAAAAAATAATCCGTCAAAAAATCCAATCGTTCGAACCCTGCTCTTTCTCTTTTACATAATTTTTTTTATTCTTTTTTTTTCTTAAACATAACGTTCCGGAAGTACGAAATTTTCAATCGACATGCACCATCGATTTCTCAAATTTCCAATGTTTACACTCTCAGTCTCGTTTTTCTTCTCGCGACAATTCACAACTTCCTGTTGTAACATTTCATCAAATGGAAACGAGATGTGTAGATTTGATAATTTTCCAATGGGCAGATTTATCTCAAGCGTTTGTTTATTTCGATCCTGTGCGATTTACCGCAGATGGATCGTTTCTTTGACGAGACTCGTTGACGACGAGGACAATTCAATATATATGTTTTGTGGCAAAATCTCTCGGTTGAAACGAGCAGCTTCGGGCATAGTACAAACTGGTGTCGATTCCTATCTTAATTTCTCATTGTGATCGGTCAAACGGTTTACTGAGAGGTGCGATAGGATTCGCCATGTGGTCTCCTCTGCTGTTTATGTACTTCGTGAGCGTCGCATACTGCGGCATTATGGGGCACAATATATGCTTTACAATGCAATATATATAGCATCACAATGGAAGACTTTATCGTCGATGTTGTAGCAGCATCATCGAAAATCCATGGTACACGACGACCGAAGGGATGTCGAGATTCAAACGTAGCTTGTTCATCACTCAGCTCTCGTAACTGTTCTCAACTCTTCGCATTCTCTCTCATTCACATTAAGCCTCTCCCCACTTTTACTCTTAGATGTTTCTACGTGCGTGGCGAATCGGGTAATCATCGCCATAAAACTGGGCGTTACTGTGCGGTGAAATCGTGGGATATTATATTTTCCTCTCCTGTTTCCCTTTCTCACTGCCACACGTAATCAAGTTGCTTGATTCACAGTTTGTGAGAGTTCGATCTTAGTCCTCAAATAATCTCAATTTTTTAATTCACGAGACAATGTGCACAATATTTTTTAATTTGTCTTTATCGTACGCAGATATCTAAAAAAATGAGCAAAACCGAACAGTGGGATCGTCTGCATGCATTTTTGATTCTCATCAAATCGTTTTTGACAAAAATGTGTTAGGATTTTTTTTCTCCATTTCTTTCCTACTCATAGGTGTGAAACGGCGGCGGTGGCCTCCGCCGTTGATCAACCATTAATGATCAACCATTATTATTTTTTTTCATTTCATTTTTTGCTCCGATCCGCGGCAACGCACTTAAAAATTTCGTCAACATAAATTTTTTTACTGAAATTATGACATATACAAATTGCAGGCAATTAAATTTCAATCTCGTTCGCACTAGAAGACTGTCTTAATTCATACAAATGCTCATTACATGTGATGAAATTTTTACCAAATTCAATTAGAGTTATGAAAAAGATTCCAGCCTTTATAATACGCGTTGTAACGAAACATTTCAAAGGTGTGATTTCATACTATGATAAAAATATCCATCTGACGTGTCAGTGACTAATTTTATTAATACGATAAATCTTACACCAACACCTGGGTCAAGAAGCATTTTAAAAGATCCAATTCAGTACTTAAGCCACCGGCCCAAAATATATCTTTGTATCAATTTATAGGTGGTGGTTGTGGAGGCTGTAAAAAATTGTGGCTGAACGATGTTCCAGATATTCCATCGGTTACTCACTATACATAATATCTTCCTGGAATCTGCACCTCATGCTCGAATTCTTGGATGACGAGAGGCAGGTAGAGAAATATATATATATATATCCCGAGCAAATAAAGAAAGAGTCAAGAGGTTCGTGTAACTCGAAAAACGAGAGAGAGTGGAAGAGCAGTCACCATTTCGTATGGACCAGAGAAAAAAATAGTGAGAGCGAGAGAGAGAGAGAGAGAGAAAGGGAGAGGTGGGGGAAAGATGAGAAAGCAACGGGTCTTTCTGTGCGGGAAGCGCGACGCGAACTCGGCCACATAGTGGGCGGGTCACCACGATCAGATTAATGACATCATAAACCCAATAAAATATCACCGAGGATCCCAACAATGCGGGCGAATCCCCAGGGAATCTGTGCTCTCTCGCACGGCCTCGAACAGAATTCAACCGTTCACCACTCCACCTTCTTATTTTTCGTTCTTTCTTTCTTTCTTATTCCTCTGTTACTTTATCTTTTCTTTCTTTTCATTTTTTTCATCCCTTTCCACCCCTCTTTTGGTTGATGAATGATGCAAATAACTGTGCCACTCTATACGTGACTGTGTGCCCATTTTATGCAAGTCTGAAATGACCAAAGTGATGTACAAAGTTCCAGTTAGTGACTAAACATTGGTTGCTAAAAGTTAGAACTTCCCGGATCACTTAGCGGCACTCGAGCCCTTTTCATTCTGAACGATCGTTGTTGTGATTATTGACGAAAACCTGAACGATTCATTTTTTTTTTTTCAATACAGAACAGCCAACATTTTAAAGTGTTATCTACCGGTCTGTATCTAAGGGACATCAAGGATAGACATAAAAATTGATTACAACACCATACCCGACATCATCAAGTATTAATGGGTTTGTTTTTCGAGCGATGAGTCATTGTGCTTCGGTATAATTGGATGACAGAGGCTGGCTATGGGCTAGTCATAAGATTTGAATACTCTTCTCGAAGATTTCGGAGAACGTTCGGTTTTACCAGAAATGTATTTGGATGATAAATTTATTTATCAATTTACTCAGATCTTGTCCAAAAGGATATCTTGATGACCCTTGCAAAAAAAAAACCATGTTATATGCTTATACTTTTCGTGCTTTTTAGTCCAGCATTCATTTTTTTTAAATATTTGGTTACTTTTTCAAAATTTGCAATTTTATACTGATGCAGCACTGCACCTAACAAAGGATTTCTGCAAAGTTATTCAGTGCGCCAATACGAATACTATTAGACGACTCTATAAGAGAACGATAGTAATCATATCAGTATTGTAAGGAAATAAAATTTTATCTTGAATTTGTAAAAATCGCTTTATCGCATTCAAAAAAATGTAGCTCTTTAATCTCTATCGTAAGTCTCTCATGCACGCAGGAAACCCACAAAGTCCTCCGGTGTGTCAAACGAGCATGAAAAAAAAAATCCAGATTCGAATCGAAACAATCAACGGGCGATATACATTTTTTTTTAAATAATACAAATATTTAAAAATCTTGATGACGCTTGCAAAAAAAAAAAAAACCATTTTATATGCTTATACTTTTGGTACCTTGTAGTCCAGCATTCATTTTTTTTAAATATTTGGTTACTTTTTCAAAATTTGCAATTTTATACTGATGCAGCACTGCACCTAACAAAGGATTTCTGCAAAGTTATTTAGTGCGCCAATACAAATACTATTAGACGACTCTATAAGAGAACGATAGTATTCATATCAGTATTGTCAGGAAATAAAATTTTATCTTGAATTTATAAATTTAAAGTCAGCATTTAAAAATACAAAATAATGGATTCAATATACCGGATAAAATAATAAAAATCAAAAATAACTGAATTTGAACATTTTGACTATAAGAATCGCGAATTCAGTATTGCTGAACAAAGAACAAAAAAAAAGTATCTTCGTATGTAAGGTGGGTACTAAATTTTCTAAACTTTCCTGAACTCCTTGCATTGCGTTTTCGAATAAGACTTGTATAAAAAAAAAGTATAATTTCCAATCTGTTTCGTGCATATCGAATATGACACGAAATACATTCTCGAAGGGTTAGACACGGGAATGATCTGTTTTTGCAAGTAAATGTTTCTGTCTTTCGTAATGCAGTCACCGCAAAAACCGAGACACATCTCGCGTTGGATGCTTCGAGATATCACGGAGCAGTTTTCACAGCAGGTGGGCTGTCCGGAGGCTCTGCCACAGTGGCAAGTTTTTCAAGAGTCAAACTATGGCTAAAGAGAGTCAGGAAAACTGTGTCGAGGCATCAGAAGCAAAAAAACTTATTTCCCTTACAATCGACAGAGAGTGAGAGAAAGAGAGAGAGGGAGAGAGAAAAAGAGAACGTAGTGTACGCCCACGTAGAAAAGTCACTGTTACATTCGATGCTACCCTTGCGAGGGTGCATACGATGCCTCTGGACTTTTTTTTTGTCCCGGAGCCGACAGGATTGACGGATCGCACAGGTCAATAAAAATGAAAGTCGAGCGAGGGGACTCCGAAACTAAGGAATTCCATGGCACAGTTGGAGGAGTTTTCTCGATTCAAGAGTATATGTAGAATAAACGTGAGCAACTTTAAACTTTTCGAAATTTCAATGACCTCGGAAATTTGCTGCTAATTAGGTACGTAGCCCAGCGATTTTTTATTGAAAACTACAAATTTGTATCTTTTTATATTTATTTTTGTTATGAATTATGATTGTTGCTGTTCATACATCGAGGATCGATATCGTGAGTGGATCGACGAATTTGTGTCCCGCGGCGATATCGTCGATCCGTCACGTGTATATATATATATATACGTGGTGCAATCAGACCTGCACTCTTGTCATATTGTATCGTATATTACACTATACAGGTATACGCCTATTTCAGCCAGCGGAAAGTATGTCTCGTCCCGAAGACGTGGAAAAGGGTCGCGGAGGTCGGTCGTATCGATATCTCGAATCGACAGAGACGACGTCTCACATCTTGGCTCATCAGGGAGCGACAGGGGCAAACGTCAGAATGCTGCGTCATTCGTCGATGTACCTTATGTCGTATATCGATGATTCTTCGTGGCAAAATGTTTTCTACCGTTGTTGCACGGATATACGTACGTCGATGTGAAGATTGATGCTTGGGATTTTTTTTTTTTTTTTTTTTTCAAAATGATACAAGAGACATATATCTTGACCAATCGGCGATTTTACGTGACTTTATTTTGATCTTTGAGGTGAGAACGATTTGCATAGCTGAATAATCAAACACTTTTCAACTAAGGTAATTGAACTTTTATTTTTTTAAAATTAGTTTTCTTCAAAGTTTAGTTGTTTAGTTTTTTTTTATATTTAATTTATGATCCACGTCGAATGAAAATTCCGCAAAAACTGAACTGATACTTTTCTTCTTTGCACAGGGTTTAAATATTATGACAGATAAGTGGTTTTACAGTTTCCTTAAATATATAAGTAATATCGTAATTTTTGCAAGAGCGAAAATTTCGTTAAATCGGAAACTCTTTGACCTCATTATTTTTTAAGGCGGCGATTTTTGTAAGGTAATTATCAGGACATAATAATTCAATCTTTTTTTTTTTGTCGAAACTATCTTCATACAGACCGAAGCATGAAAAATGAGTACTGCCTCGAGTGAATTTCGAAATAACTCAGAGAAACATTTATCTTAAATTTTTCGAATATAAATTTTCGTTATCATTCTAGCCGTTGCTAAAAGTCCTATTTTGACGATAAAATTTCTCGATTAAAAGGTCAGTGGCGTTATCGCAGCCTATACAGTTTAAAAAAAATCATACTTAATAAATTCAGTCTACCTCATCTCTCGTTATACGAACTGACGAGAACTTAAATATATAGATATATATTATTTTCCAAAAATGTTCAGCTACTGAATTCCTGTACCTTATAAGAGCACCGATGATGGAAAAAATCATACTTAATAAATTCAGTCTACCTCATCTCTCATTGTACGAACTGACGAGAACTTAAATATATATATATATTATTTTCCAAAAATGTTCAACTACTGAATTCCTGTACGTTATGAGAGCTCTGATGATGGAATGCGAGAACACTCAGTCACAGAACACTCAGTTTAGTATCATAAAAAAAGCACGAGTAAATCTCTCGGTTTTTCCAAATGAGTCTGTGAACAAAACGCCCCTTATACCGCCACTTATACCGTGACGATACAGCGTAGTTTTTTTTTAATGCTCCGAATTCACTCTTTTTCCCCCGGCCATCGCGACTGGAATTTTAATCCCGGATAAACATAAAAAAAGATTCCGCTACAAGCAGTTTTACGAGTAAGGATCGTCTGATTAGGGCAATTTTCACCAGACCAAAATATATTTAAAACTCACCCTCATAATACCAAATTGGTATAGCAAAGTGGTAGTGTACCAAAATCTAGTAGCTGAACGATCTCTGGTTATGACAGTCTAAACCCTAATAACAGCAAAGAAAAAAATTGCGAGCTTCATACCGACGTAGATAGAACGTTATGAGCATTGCCGGATGCTCACAGAGACTTTTCAGGTACTCACAAATAGGGAAATGAAATTGTCCTCATGAGCCGGAGAGAGAAAGAAAAAAAGAGAGAGAGAGAAAATATGATGGCGCGAGGTCCACGTCGAAGCAGCGCAGAAATGAAAAAAGCCAACGAAAACGAGACCGGTTCCCTCCAGAGTGACAATCGAATCGATTATGGCCCATTCACGGTGGCCATTGTTCACCATTGTGCGTGGCATTAGTAATAACTTTACGACCCCCCCCCCTCCCCCCGCCCCTCACCCCACCATCCCTTGTTCTTAGTGAGGCGTACAAGCGAAAGCAAACCCGCACACCTTACCTCTCGTCGATGACGATGAGAGGAACATCTATCGTAAAGGAAAAGAATCGACGAAGAGAGAACGAAAAAAAACGACGAAAAAAAAGGTAAGGTAAAATGAAGAGCGCAGCAAAAAAAAAAAAAGGCCCAGGTAATGAAGTGTAGGAAAAGTAAATTATATTGCGACGAAGAGAGAGGGAATAACAGACTCGAGTGTGTCTAACAATTGAATGCTGCGTCGAACAAAATGTTAATCACAAAAGATATTTAAAAAAATATTGAAACAACAAGGGTCAGGATTGAATCGATATATAAAATGAATAAATAATAAAGTAAATGTTATATAATCGTAAAAACGGTGCATTAAATAAACTCGATAAAATTAAAAAAATTGCCTCGATTGAAGATGTAAATAAGGTGATACTTAAAAAAGAAAGAAAGAAACTAATTATTTATTACACTAATAATATCTGCTTGTGATAAAATGTTAGGGCTGGCAGGACGTAAAGTAGAGCATTATGTATCGAGTCTTGGGTATTTTGAGTTTTTATTAATGTATACAGATATATATATATATGTATATAATATCGATGATTCTGACCAAGATTGACTAGCGTAGTGACTCTCGCGATGGAAATTCTTTGAACCCGGAATCTTTACGATCTGAGACGCTGTGCACATATATATATATATATATATATATATATATATATACATATATATAGTAAATGTATACTTGTACTTCTAATATATAGTACTACACCTTGCAACGACACGAAATACCTTCTTCTTTTTTTCTTCGCACGAAGCTCAGCGGAAAACATCTGGGAAGAGAATTGCTGCGTACCGCGTGTCCAACGAGTAGAGAAGAGATGAGAAGACGTGGAACAAGTTCGTTAGTGTGTATTTCCGTCTGCCGCGAGGACTTTGCGGCATCGAGAAGAGATGCAGAAAGAGAGAGAGAGAAGCTTGAGAGAGGAAGAGAATGGGAGAGATAGAAATAAAGAGTGTTGTACTGCACGAGCAAGTGCAGGCGAGTCAGAATCCCAATACGACTGTACTTGCACCGCGTGTCTTTAAAAATGGTACTTGGCCTGCCACGTGTCGATGGACGAGACACCCTTGATCGGACCGATGAGACATCGGGCTGCATTTTCATTGTACAAACGAACATTGCGACCATTGGACACACCTCGTATAAAAATAATTATGTGCAAATATATATATATATATATATATATAAAATATATTCGGTACATACGTAAAATATATTGTGAATGATTTTTTTAAAAATACTTTTATACATATATTTTTCAAAATATATATACTTTTTTTTTTGAAACATATAAATGTGACATAACGACATACATCAGAGACGTGTTTTTCTTTTTTATATTAGAGATATATTATTTATATGGTATCAATGTTTGCATGTGGGACCATAGGCAAAAATTGGCCTTTTCTAAAACTATTCCCCTCGTTTTTATCAAGCGGTTGAGATTTCAATGAAACTGAAAGAATGATGCGATTGTCCTGATAATAATACAATAATTATCGAAATATCAAAATATTTATAGGTCGATCAGTATCTGTATAATCGCTGAAAAATCGTAAACTGATATGTCACTTAATTATTCACGAAAAAAAAATATTTTATCGGTGCAGTAATTGATTTGAGAAGTTATGATTCTGTTGTAGCTTTTTTTTTACTCATTTACAATTGGAAAATTTTCAGTATTGGCGTTTTATGTCTTTCTTTTGTGTCTTTCTTTGTAGGGGAATAAAGGTAATTCAGTGAGTCAATTTCACAATTGACAAATATTGATCTAAAATACATTTTATTTTATTTTTTTATGAAACGAATTCACCATTTTGCCCATCCTTAACAGTTTTTCAATGTTTACAGCTAAGTCTTAGTTTTTTTTTAATGATGCAGAACTCTGACGCGATCGTATATATGGTTGATGGTCAGAGCAATTTTCGATAATCCGGCAAAGTGTCCAAAAAGAAAAAATGATTGTTCGAAAAATTGTCACGATTTTTTTTAAGTAGCCCATATTTTTATTTCACCAATAGTCCCAGGTCTAGATATTTTTTTCCCCTGTATATTGTAACAGCCAAGCTCACCGTTTTATTTTAGCCATGCCGTGGCAGTGTCGTAAATTGTCGAAGAAAAATTCAACAAGGGCCCCCGGGTGACCAGCTTGAAGAGCGCGAGGGAGCTGCGCGAAGCATAAAAATTTCTTCCTTTACGAGATGGACAGTTTTTCTACACGGTCGTTTTCATAACGGTGTGTCACGTCTTTTTTCGCATCGGTAAAATTCGAGCTGGGTGCTTTCTTTATATATATATATATATATATATATTGGTCGTTTTCTTTCTCCACTTTTTGTACCTTTTATCCCTCGACTTTTTCCTTCGAAGATTGTTTTGACGTGGAGGATCTATCGCCACGGTCATTTCGTAAAATCTTACGGTTCTTGAATTTTTATGGAACACGTGCCCAATGCAGCGTAAAGTATAGGAGGCATTTTTTCACTTGCTATAGCGAGGATCGGGCGAAAAGCAAGACTACCCTCGTTTTTGGGTCAAAAAAATTTGGGGCAGGTCGTAAAAATGCTAAAAAGCCAAAAGGGGTTTTCACCGTGGCAGCAGGGGGTAGCGAGTGTGCTGCATTTCTCTCTCGAGCCTGTTTACCGTTATTTTCACGTCTCACACGAAGGACCTTCTATTCGTTCTCGCATTTTAATTACAAACGTCCCTCTACCGTTATTTATTCTATAGCAGTATGGAAGATGAAATGAAAAAGTCAAGAAAAATTCTTTAGGTCCTTATCTATGATAGAAATCGTTTTTCTCATTGAAAATTTTATGCACCCCTAAAAGTGATAAAAAAAAATGTAGGGCATGCCAAAACGACGAGTATTGGACAAGTCAACTTGAAATGAAAAATCAACCTCGCTTCTACGAGGACGTTGTCGAATATTTGCGATGGTTTGTATCAAAAGTTCAAAGGGTTTTAAGACATCACATTTTTTTTCCAATAAATCATACGAAAGTTCACCATATTTACTTTAATATTCTGCTCTATTTATTGCAATGTGACTTATATTAACCTAAACTTTGTTTGAATAAAAAAGTGTCACGGGGGTAACGTCAGTAAAATCGGAAAAATGTGCAAACAAGAGTAGAGAAAGAGATATATATATATATATATATATATACCGGTTCCAAAAATACCTTTGTGGAGAGTTCAAGGCTTCAATGTTACTATCCGTATATTGGTCTGCTACATGTACACAGTTTCGGATTTTTGTTATTGAATTTTTATAATTTGAGTGACTTTTACATTCAACGATCTACCTATACAGTTTTGCCGCCTCGAGAAAACCTCGAATGAAAATTAAATACCTGCATCTTCACTCGATAAAAAGAATAGAGTTCTTTTAAGATTCGCAATCGACGAAGATTTCTAAGCTGTCTGTTGTGTAATTCTGGAATTTCTTCTTTACATTATAAGTGGAGCGAAAGAGGAGAATGAATATTTGTATATGCCTGGTGTGCATGGAAGAGAAAGAGAAAGAGGGAAGGAGAGAAAGAGAGAGAGAGAGAGAGAGAGAGAGAGAGAGAAGGAACGAATTCGTAGCGTGAAATCGACTCATCGTTTTGCAGCAGAGCATACAACGCGAGAGGTCTTAACAACGGGCATTCAGAGCGGGCCCGTTTGCCCACGTGACATGCAAAAATCACCCTCGAACCCAGCCGAGAGTTCTCCAAACGATCATTTCATTCGTCTCTTTTCTCTTCAACTCACACCGGGAGCCCGTAAAAAGGAGCTGATCTATCTTTGCCCCGAGACCAGACTCACAGGAATGACTGGAGGCGATCGGAGCCCAGAATGGCCATGTGGAATGATGGCTTGGCACGCGGTTTTTACCATCGAGACCCCAACACGAAATAAAATCTCGACGCACCATGTTGAGCTAATTCAGCCAACAAAACGAACGTTTACCCTCGTTTTGCATAAGTGCAGAGTCATGACACATTCTAGGAGGGTGCATACACATATGGGATAGAATTTACTATACTGTGAAGGGATGCTGGCCTGAAAGCGCCATTGTTGACGGGTGAACCAAGAAGGCATGAAATATTTGCTCAGAATGAGGATGAAGCATTTTGGGGCCGGGTGGCCCAAAATCCACTACCATTTTTCTAGAATAAATTTCCCATTATCGATTCCATCGTCAATCTGGAATACTTGATTATTATTTTATTCAATGGGATTGGCTAACCTTATAATATGGTAGCATCGAATCATCCACTCGAAATGTCCTGAGCAGAAAACTGCTCTTTTTCCCATTGCCTATTCGTCGTGCCAAATATTGACGAATAGATCAAGTCACACTTTTTAAATGACAAATAACACAGAAATTAAATTAATCTTGACCTTGGTTACTTAAGAATTAAATTCCTTCAGTGTTAAAATAATCCAAGTGAATTTTAAGAAAAGTCATATATAAGGGTTGATCTATGATTAACGATTTTATCAAAAGTTTACCCCGAATTGATTCTCATTGGTGATTATCGTTTGAATATTTTTTAAACTTAGCCAATGTTAATCTCGCATTAGTTTAACAGTTTCGCTCTTACACCCGTCTTCTCTGAATTCGATGAGAATTTAATCTCTGCTTCGCCTATATATCGAAACTGGATGAGAAAAAAAAATTGTATCAAGCTCAAGTGGATTGGCATTTTAGAAATGAGGCTCTGTAGCCACTGATCTCTCTCAGGCTTCCAATACTTTGGCATCCTGTACTATTTATATAATTTCATATTGGTAACATCAGTGATATTCACAGCTGGTGGAAAGAAACCCCGATGGGATGAGCTACCAGTAGCTCGATCACGTTCAGGACACACAACAGGTATAATATTGCATTGAGAATAAAACTAAAGACTGTGGAAGAGACGCATATGAATGCAGTATAAATAATATAGATGGTTACTTGAACCATCATACATACATATATAGCATGACGAGTTTCGTAGCTTCCTGCACCAACACACCCGTTGGCAATCATTCATTCGTGATCGTATGGGTATATCACGCTTCACACAGAATGGCCGACGAGGATGGATAAATTATTGGCCACCGTACCGTTGAATATACCATTTCTTCTCCTCGAAACGAACCGAGGATCGACAATTTCAGACCAGTTCGCGTAGCAATGATGAATCCAATCATAATTTAGTTACATCTTATTAGACTCCTACCGCGCCCGCTCACCGTGAGACCGCCCGGTATATAACGTCCTTAATCCACGAAATGGCTATCGCTTCTACTCCCCTAGCCTGCTCGAGCTTTGCTTCTCTTGTTTCTTGCACTTTTTTTTATTCGCCCATCTCTCGCTCTCTCCCTCTTTCTTTGCTTTGCTCACTTTCGCTGGCCATCATCCACCTCGCTGAGCGGTAGACGCGTTCATCACTGTTTCGAGACAGATCGATCCGGGGATTCTCTGCTGATTTTTTGTTTCCCTTTCCTTTGTTCAGTGGCTCAACAAAAACAAAGTATTTAGCCATTTGCACAATTTTTAACTCGTCATATTTCGCGCTGGTAAGAACCGCTTGAATTACAAATCCACCCCAAAGTATTTCCACGCATTTAAAATGCACAAGGCTAAACTCGAGTATCAAACAAAATGGCGGTTAGAAAAAAAGGGAGAAAAGTTCAGCAATGAAGAAGCCTATTAAAATTAAACGAACCGCTTGACAGTAGTCAATTTGAAGAGAAGTTAAGGGAGAAAAACGACGGTAATTGCCGGAAGCGTAAGGGTATTTTCGCATTTTTTTTTTTAACACAAAATCAGAGTAAGTGAATTTATTGCTTTTCGTGATTTATACATATATATATACATATTTAAGAAATGAAAAAAATGATGGTTTAACTTATTAGACCGTTTCCGGTGTGACCACCCCCAGCCCTACGCCCCCAAGTGACGGCGAAATCATTGGGGGATGACAGCGATTTGATCATGCGGTTAATCTAAAATAAATAATAAAAAAAAACAACGATATATAGAGAATATTTCAAAAGGTAACAAAATGACGGACTGCTGAATTTTTTTAGAATCAATAAATTCGTTCACTCTGATTGTTTGTTTTTGAAAAATTCTCGAAAATACTTCTACATACCCGGCCATTACCGTAGTATTTTCCATTATAACAAATGAAAAGTTATACTGTCCTGAAAATATTTTACGAGCATGAGCATTTTTTGCGTATCCTTTACAGGAATTCCCACAGATGAAGTTTATAATCGAGTTAGAATTGTCCCGAAAACAACTGTGAAAAAAGTTTTCCGTGCAGTCATCGAAAACGAGTGCCTCGGGGATTCTTCACGTATGCACAAAATAGAGAAATAATATAATTGCCTCGTGGAGAATTATACGAAGCTGCGAATCGTTCTATGAGTGCGAGCCAGTCTACCTGTCACACTGCGAGACAAGCTCGCAATCACTTTTCCTCCGGGCGTTTCTCGTTTTTTACCCATCCTCAGGTTTAAACATTTAAACATATATGTATATATTCAACACAATAGACATATATATACTGCTTTGAGTCACGACGATCTGAACAAGATGAGACATTTGTTGGTTCGAACGCACACAGAGCTCTGGCAAAGTGCAAATTCTGTTATAAACTTTATTATATAAAATACATAATATCGTGACTTGAATCCACGCAATTATCCGTATAGATATCCAGAAAGTTTACCTTTTCTAGGATATTCCCGAGGGTATAATGCACACGACGCGTGACCTGAGGTGGCCAAAGTGTCGGGAGACGCATTTCTATCGATACTATATTCTGTATATATATATATATATATATACACATATATATATATATATATGTATATAAATGTATATAAATGTATATAAATGCATATAAATGCATATAAATGTATATAAATGTATATAAATGTATATTGTAGTATATAATGTGTGTATATTCCGCAAGGCAAAAGATCGGTAGGATTAAAGCTCGCAGGACTCGCTGAACACACGAGGTGGTTCTCTGCTCTCACGCACCCACGCGACCTTTCCGCGCGTTATTTTCACATGCGCGTCCAGTTCTCATCTTCGTGGGATAAGACACTCTCTCGTCTTGTTTCATACATACAACTCATATCTCGTGTTGTGAATTTCAGATTATTCTAGTTGGAAATCATCGAAATCGCGAATGTGGAACTACCACAATTCTCACCAATAACGCGAAAAAGAAAAATTATGATAAACTTTTTACAAGTTTCGATCCATCCATTAAAGATTTTACGATGAAAAGCATTCGTGCTGCAATGATAGAAATAATAAATTATTAAAATGCTCTTTGACCATTACCGATTGGCGGTCTTTTTTCTTCAGTAGTTGGGGATGGGATAACATAATTTTCCATGTAAAAGGAACATCCACTTTTTCTTTTTTTCAACACTGTATAAAATCGAACAAAAATATTATATAATGCACAATAAAATTATGGGTATTCCTGTTTGATCCCAGGCCGTGGCATTTTTTTTTTTCACGATTCTTTGGGGATAAAAAAAAAATTATCGAGTCTGGTTTTTTCGCTACTTTTTAACGAATTAATGAAGCAATTAAAGTTCATAAAAGAATAATAATGATACTAGAAATTTGATTTGCTTGCGAATTAAAGTTGTAATGTCGATAGAATATAAGATTCTAGGCGGCCTGTTTGGCTCAAATCCGAGTCGAACTTCGCCAAATTAACGTCGCTGAACACGATCGATCTGTAGACACAGCTAATAATTAAAAAAAATATCATGTTTGATTAGTTGTTAAAACTTTTTTTTTGGAAATTCTGAATTCCATTCAAGTTTCATTTTCGCGTTATAGAAATTAAGATTTAAATAGCAAATTATCATTTTTTCATAACGACTTGCCTCGACGTGGGAAAGATAATATTTTTCGCAGATACAATATCGATCATGCACGAGATGAGGTATACAAAAGAGAGTTCTCAAGCTCTTGGAATAACGAACAATTTGCCAAGCGTCAGTATAGATATTTTTTCGCTATGTACGAAGCGCACGTAACGTTCTCGTTCTTCGAAAGTCCGATAAAATTCTTCAGTTGACGAGCACACTGTGAGAGAGTGAGAGCGGTGAGACCAAGCACTTGGAGGTGAACAATGAGACGAAAGAGTGGTATGTGCTACGAGAAACTTACACGATGTATGCGCAAGCACGTGCGAATAATCAGCCATGACTAACGGTTTAACGAGTCGTACAGAGACCGGTGTTAGAGCCACACCAATATACAAATGTATGCAGTCTCATACACTATGTAATACACAAAGCTTTTGAAGACAGTGCGAAAGCCTCACGAACTATGTTGAACCAAAAAAAAAAAAAAAAAAAAACGACAATGAATTCCCACGACGCAATTGATTTTGAAGATTTTTTTAGAGCTCTTTGGAGAGCTGTCAGTATGAGATGCTATTTGGATAGCACCTCATACTGACCCAAAGAAGAGCTTCACGAATATGCTTGTATGCATTCTTGTTGCATTGTGCGTTCTATGTATTTTTATTGTATACTTTGTAGTGCAAAAAATTTTGACGACAGTGCGAGAGCATCACAAAATATATGTTTTGAAAAAAAAAATTAAAAAACAGTAGAGTCTAGCGATGTAATTGATTTGGAAATTTTTGCAAAATACTTCAATAATGACACCTCATATTATCGCAGAGACGAGATGCATGGATATAATTGTGTACATTCTCGTGCACTATATATATAGTGGGTGAAGTTAAATAAATAATAGTTAAATAGTTAGTTAATTAATACGATGAAATTTATTTCTGACGATGAGATTTTTTACAGCCCACCAATAACAGCACCTCGCTTCGGCACACCCTGCACAAATATAATTGTACGCATTGTAGTACACGTAGCTTTTGACGTCAGTGCTAAATAATCATAAAAAATCGAACCAAAATGTTGAACCGAACAAAAAAATGAGATAACACGATGGAATTAATTTGAAAGTTTTGTGCAAATAATAATAAAGAATCTTCTCGATGTTGCTATACAATAACTGCCAATAGGAAAATACCATTGGAGGATTGTAGGAAAATTCGTCACTGCAGGAATAAATTTTGATAATCTGTGGACTGTTCCAATCCAAATATCCGCAGAACCAAACCAACAAAACATAACAATTTTTATACCTTCGGATAAGTAGAAAAAAAAAATCAAATAGCCGCATTAAGGTGGAGAGCACGAGAACGAGATTTGATCCAGAATCGTGAGTCGCCAAGATGTGCATCTAATAAAGCCCCAATATATATACTTCTCTTCTTTCTCTATATGCCAGAGTCACATTTCCTTTTATTCTCTTTCTCTCTCATTTTCTTACGTAGCCGTTGCTCGAGCTCACTCTATTAGCAATTTTTTTTTCGCCCTCCATCCTCTTCTCTCTATGTTCATTTTGCTCTCTTTCGGTCTTCTCTCGATGCAGAAATTCGTTTCCACGTGGGAGGTGGGGTCATTACCGACGAGAAAGAGAGACCTGCGAGATGCTTTAGGATCATACAAGCATCGGCTACATCGACATTGGCTCTCGACCCAGAGCAAATATATACCTCGAGTTTTAGTTTTTTTCAGAAGCTGATTGAGATCACTCGGGATCATTTACCGGTCGACTTGCTCTTCGAACAGGCTCTCTCGCTCTTACTTGGAGCCCGCCGGAGACTAATCAGATCAATCAGAGGAAACGATCGTGCACCACGAGAAAGAGGGAGTACCATATCGATAGTTTAAATCCAGAAGGGCGTATCAACTCGGCTTATTCACAGATTACACGCTCTTGTGCTATTGAGCCATCGATATATATCTGCATCTATATGGGTATATATATTGATGACTGTGTAGAATGGCTCGATGGATATATATATATATATATATTTATGGTTTTTCCATCTTCCGATATACACAGATACATATTTATATCGATGTTTAAATCCAGAAGGGCGTATCAACTTGGCTGATTCACAGATTATACGCTCTTGTGCTATTAAGCCATCGATATATATCTGCATCTATATGGGTATATATATTGATGACTGTGTGTAGAATAGCTCTATGGATATATATATATATATATATATAGATGGTTTTTCATCTTCCGATATACACAGATACATATTTATATCGATGGATATACCTATATACAGTATATAATATACCGCCTATAGTACATGGCCCTGTACATCTAGGGATCATCATTTTCTGGTTCTAGTCCATCAGTACAGACCAAAAGGTAAGAAATGAAGCGAGAGATGCTTGGCAAATTATCTGGGATTCCTCTGACTGTCGGTCTGCACGTTTCAAGAGTCCTCCAGGCTCACCACGTGACCGCAAATCGAATTAAGGAATCGATTCCAGCTGACCGAAGCGGAGTATTCATTCCCTATGTGTCTAGATCATGTAAGGAATATTAAACTTTCCATGCATATACATACATATATATATATGTGTGTATATATATATATATTTATATTATATACATAGGGGAGAACGGGGTCACATGTACCAGGGGTGCGATCTGCCATACGCCGTAACGGACTGGCGGTCTGCGTTAAAAATTTGTAATAAATAGTAACAAGTGTTCTATCTGAGACCAGTAAATGTTGCTATGTATAAATGCTTAATGGGATCCTCGTTTCTATTTCGCACCACTCATACAATTTCAAACAGTAATCGTGAATTTTTATTATCTTGAATTCGATCGACTGGCGTTGTCTAACACGATATGCCCTCGATGTACGATAATGTTGGATCAAATGTATGTTGATGTAAATACTCAAGACCTTATTCAGCCATTTTGATTGACGAACAAAAAAGTTACAGCCTTTCGAATAGATAAAATGGTGCTGGGCATTTTATCCGGGGCTAAGTGACGATCTGGACTTCAATAACGAAATCATCGTTGACTTGAACTCTGAGATGAACCCCATCATTGAATTGGACTTCGAGAAGTACTCCGTCCAACCAGGACGAAAAAATTAATTTCTAATTGTAATTGTAAAACTGATGGACTTTCTAATTCTGGAGCATGTTTTTAAATCAAAATGTGCCTTGTGTAAAAATTAAAAGAGTGCGAATGGTTATTAAAATATTTTGGCTCGACGCATTTCAAATAAGAACTTCGCATATTTTATCATTTAAGATTTCTAATGAGGCGCTAACGCGAGTTATGCCCGGTCGATTTGGTTCGACCAAGTCAATTAACGAAGAAGTTAAGTGGCCTCCTCTGTATGGTACGTGAAAGAGAGTGGGAGGGAGAGGGAGAGAGAGAGAGAGAGAGAGAGAGAGAGAGAGAGAGAGAGAGAGAGAGAGAGAGAGAGAGAGAGCAAAAGAGAGAGAGCAAAAGAGGGAGAGAGAGAGAGAGAGAGGGAGCAAAAGAGAGAGAGAGAGAGAGAGAAGAGAGAGAGAGCGATGAAGCTCACTTAACGACCGCTTTAAGCGCACCGACACACACACATGGTAACCGGGACTCTCGCGATTCTCATCCATGTGCTTCCAATTACCTGCAATATATACCGAGAGCTACAGAGAAGAGCTGTCTGTTCCGTATACACGTTGGTGCGGTTCACCGTCTTCGATGTCTCGTCGCAGCTTCTATATGTCTCCTATATATACTCGCCCCCTGATTATTCGAAATCGTGCGCGATTTCACGCGTAGACACACGTCTCGTTCCGTGAGTGCGCTTGATGCGTCGGCGTTGTGACGGCTTTCATCGTCGACCCCGACGTGTGCGTTGGACACACATAGACACAAACACACTCTTCTCATCAAAATGACAAACATCCCATAAAATATATACATAGGACGATACGTGACAGACGCGCAAATGACAAATTGCATCTTATCCATTATGGACATGCATTTCTCGCGAGCTCTCACTTCTCACTTCCGCCTGATATTACTAGAATTTTTGATACTAACGATGAAAATTGATTACTTTGAATTGTATTCAAGATGGACCAAGAGATAATACATTTTAGCATCGAATCGAATATTATTTGCAATATTGTCAAAACTTCACGTGTTTTTATTAAATTTTGACTTAAGAAAAGTTGGCTTTTCTTAAAGCCTTTCTTAAAGTTGGCGATTATTTTTACCATTAAATTCTTTTTTGCACGCAAGAATTATTTAGACGATCGTAATTGACAAATGAATTATTTTAAACAAAAATTTTGTAGTGATTGTTGTCGCCATTTTGATTACATCTGCTTGGAAAAAGACAGAGAGAGAGAGAAATATTAATTTCTGCCAAGACACAAGCTGGATAGTATTTTTGTAATTTTTATTAATTTTCGTTCTATTCAAATGAAATTTACTAGGTTGGCGATTACACGATTTCTGGCGCTCAAGGCGCTTTACGGTTTATATATGTAGACGTTTTTTTTTGTGTTACCGGGACCGTTTGATATATCTATGGTACATCAATGCTGGGCCTTATTCACGAGTTTCCCACGATTAATCATTACGGGTCTCGACACAATTAGCTTGCCCATTAGGTACGGAACTTAAAGAGAGGCCTCGAACTTTTGCGCGCGTAGGCTCATCACATATACTGGCTCAAACTTCCTACGGTAATACAAACGCCTGCACGGCCAGGATGTAAATCTTTCATTTGGCTGCTCTGAATTATATTTTACTATGATGTCGTGAAGAATAACCTCAATAAAAATTGCCACACGTAGAATATCTGAGAAACTTGAATTTTTATTTTTATGGTCAGAAAATTATAAATGTGTGATGAACTTTTGTCTCTGATACAAATTCTCATCGTTGGTTTCATTTTTTATTTTTCAATCGGACATTTTGAGTTTTCGACAAAATAGTTATTGGCCTTGATGTCTAAGTGAAGGATAAATCTATCTCCTTTATCTTATGCCATGTAATTATAACTCCCCTGCACCCATATATATGTCACATCGCCTCAAAAAGGTACTCTATGCCCGCGATAGAAAGAATCATTTTGTGCAGATTATCCAACACCCCTCCACACGCACACAAGCATGCATGTATCCCGGAACGATTTCCGTCTAATAAGACATTAGCATGAAAAACTAGAATTTTTATTTTTATGGTCAGAAAATTGTACCTGTGTGATGAACTTTTGGCTCTGATACAAATTCTCATCGTTGGTTTCGTTTCTAATTTTCGTTTCGAAAATTAGAAATGTATTCGAGAGAAAGGAAGAACTCGAATGTTATGATATTAAGATCGTTTTAGAGACGTCTCCATGGGTTATAGAATGTGTCTGTCTGCCACTGTTCGCAATCCATTTGAATCAAATCGGAGAACGAACCAGAACCTGTAATCATAATTTTGATAATTTCTTTCATCCGGAATTGACCTCTGCACACACGTGGTGACTTAATGGCAATCCATTCTTTGCGAACTCTTGGTTATTAGCGAAAGGAAACAATTCGACTTCTCGTCAGGACGTGATTTTTAAATTGGATTGAATCATAGAAGCATTATAGCAATTTTGAATAATGAGTTTATAAAAATAACTAATTTCATGGGTCTATAGTTGAGGAAGCACGACATGAATCAGAGCTCAAGCTCTGCTTACTCTGTGCCAAAGCTAAATAAAAAATTGAATCAGGCTTAAACTACGTTGGCTGATTCGCGATTTAAGTCTCAAAATTATATATTTTTCTACAATTAACTCATAATATTTTGACTCATAAATTCTCATGCAAATATCGCTTGTGTAATCGTCTTATATTTCTCATTAAATAAAGAATACATTTTTTTTTTAATACTTCTGACTGCAAAATGTTAAATTACAAAAAAAAATGAAAAATGGAGCAAAATAATGGTAGAATACAATAATTGACATTATATCAATATAATTTCTTACTAATTGCATTTTAACTATTCATTGATCATTTTCACGACACTATCACTGTCGGTTACCTAATCTTACTGATACAAATTGCTACAAACACTGTCCATTACTCACAGAGTTATTATGTCAAATTATGTTAAGACATATTCATCCGGTTCGGCGAACATTAGATAAAAAGGAAACAGGTAAATTGACAGGACCACAGCGAAACTTCCTTCTTCCTCCCCTCTGCGAGCAGTCGGAAATAAATATATGTTCAATAAATTCTGTATGTACATGGAGAAAAAAATAGACAAGATTATTTTATCCTCGTCTTTGTCATATAATTCTGGCAGCAATCGAAACGCACACAAGCAGCTTTCGAACAGTCGACGTTTATTGCTCCTCTGCAGGCTTTTCGATCGTTTTCCGGAAAAACGTGTGCCTGGTCTGTAAAGAAAGTCATTCGATGAATGAAACAGATAAAAAGTTGGTTCGATACGATTCTCAATGAGCGATGTAGAGCCAGAAGACGATCGGTACGCGTTTTATAGTTCACTGAATTCTATAGAAAAAAAAAAAAAAAAAACTACAAACGTTTTGACTGCAGCACAACGAAACCGATTTAACTTTGCTCTGTGGGACTTTCACACGAGTTCGTCCAGTATTCTATATATTTTCTTTCTCGTTCTGACTGTTACGAGTACACATGCTGGTTCTCTCTCTCTCTCTCTCTCTCTCTCTCTCTCTTTCTCTGTCCTGTATCATTCTCGTCTAGGCGTGGTCCATATGCCCGCAGGTAAACCTCGAACCTTTTCATCCTATTATATAATTCTTTCGCGCACTTCCACCACATATTCGTGTCTTTTTCACCTTCCACATAAGAATTTTATTCTTGGTAGTGTACGACGCACGTCAGATCGAACTATTAATAAAATCCATTAATAATATGTCCATTAATAAAATGTATCGTCTATCAGTTCTCAAAGGATTCTCAATCAATAGCAACGATTACAATCGTCTTTCCACCTGCGAAAAGATCATTATTACAAGCTAATTCAGTTTAGCATCAGCATGATCGTTTTATATTTTTGCAATACCAAACCCGTGAGATATCGCTATATAATTATTCAAAAGGCATCGAAGAATTGATTTTTTTTTTTATCAATTTATTTTTCGCTACACGATCCTTAACTCTCGCGGTGGGCATTCTGGTGAGCCCGAGGTGCAAGGGTGCAATCGAAGACGAGAATAGTATCGTGCCAAGTTCAAAATATGATGGTGAGCCGTTGAAAATTTTGCTTGCATTTTTAAAATTGTACCTTACCTTTTGTTTCGTGTGATTAAAATAAAAAAATCATTGTCAAATAGGAGAGGGCCAAAAAAAATAATAAAAAACAGTATGCCTCTTAGTATGCAAGGGTGCAATTGAAAACGAGAATAGTATCGTGCCAAGCTCAAAATATGATGGTGCGCCGTTGCGGAATAGATTATGGGGGTCTAAAAGCTGTAATTTCGTTGACGTTGAAGTTTTCCAAATTTTTTTTGCATTTTTAAAATTGTACCTAACCTTTTGTTTCGTGTGATTAAAATAAAAAAATCATTGTCAAATAGGGGAGGGCCAAAAAAAATAATAAATAACAGTATGCCTCTTAGGGTTGTAACAACAATAATAAAAAGTGAGGCACGAGTTCCAGAGGGTAAATTCACGGACCTGTCGAGTTGGATGGGAATGCCCCATATATACATATATAGTAATGCAGATCATACGTGAATTGCTTCTCGCCCCGTGAAGCTGGCCCGTCTCTGGCAGACTTATTTTGATTGATCAGGCAATATAGCCCGGTCACCCCCCGCGGTTTATGCATTACTCGGTCGACGTGGAAAAATTGCCGGATTGAGATGCACTCATTAATCCTGACTGCGGTGTGTATGCCAGAGAGAAAGAAGCCTCTTGCTGGTTTTGTATCTATGCGATACGTGCCTCGTGTGTTTATCGCGGGAGAATATGAGCGAGGCAACGCGGTTCAGAGGTGCGAGAACACTCTCCGAGCAGGATCCCTAAAAGATTAAGAGCTGAAAACTTCCGTGGTCTTTGACACCTTGATTCTTCATCGTTACAATAATTTATCCATATAGATCCATACTGAATATATACGACAAGTAAACGAAAATTACTGTCATATATGAATAAATTGTTTTTAAGTATTAAAATAGTTATTACAATTGAAAAAGCTGTCTAGAGATCAACATTACAGATAGATTAAGCAATATAGAGATCAACAGGAAAATATTAAAAAATCGTGTTTTTTTTAACGGCCCTAATGAATGTATCAAATATCTAAAGGTAAAGTATCACCACCCCGCCCCCATCTCGGGACCCTATAAAACACTTTGTATCAGGAGAACACTGTACAGGCAATAGAATGTAATTTTTGTTTTTTTTTTTCAAGGTACAGTCGGAAGATATAAGTAAATATGTAAGAACTCACGAGGGAAGGAATGGAAATTCTTTATAGTTTTGCAATTCTTTCTCACATTCGGAAATGAAAAAATAGACAGTTTATCAACCCTTTGATGCCTGACGCGATACCTCACTCGGAGGGTGAAAGGATAGTTTTATGCGAGGCCTCTGCCTCCTTCGGTAATGCATTTAGCCAGGCACCAGAGAATACACAAGCCAAAGAAGAGAAATACTCTCCGGGGAGAAGTAAGAGCAAGCACCCGCGCTCGCGAGCATAGTCTTAATATCCTTTGATTTATCTTGGCTGGGTCACGGCGCTTCGGCCTCCACGCAAACCGCAAGCGCACATGGGCGGGCCAATAAGTTTTTAAATAACCATAACTTCTGGTTTTATGGGCGCAACCAACCGGGGCAGGGCGAAGATGACGACGACGAGGACGACGGGGATGACGAGGACGACGACGACGGCGAGGAGGAAGATGACGAAGAGGAGGAGGAGGAGACGGAAGATGACGACAATGATGGTGAACCAGCGCAGTGAAAGAGAGAAAGAGTAAGAAAGAAAACCAGTGTACAGAAATACAAGTGGAATATGAGAGAATGCCAGTCGATAAGCCGCGTATAACAGCAGGCAAGAGTATGAGCACAAGATGAGCAAAGTGTAGCGAACAACTTGTTTGCACTCTGTTCGCCGCTGCCAAGTCAATGCTCGCTTCGTAATATTTTCACAATTCCTTTCTTTCTTTTTACTACTCGATATATCAACGCTTGGCGCGGTGCTCCTGCAGCTTCCGCCCCAGCAAAGCGCGGTCACGATAAATTTTCGTGCTGCTACGTTTTTGTTTCAGCAAATAAAATAACTGCTATGAAATATCATCAAAGGGAGGCTGGAAAAAAAAATCGTATTTTGAGATTGAACGGCGCAGAGTTTGCGTGTAAAATGGGAGAGAATGGTAGCTCGTCCACGTCGTGTAACCATTAAGAAATGGGGAAGGTACAACATCGAGTGAGAAACAGAGCGAACAAGAAGCTGTGTCCATTTATTCAACTGGGCGAAACGTCGAGATATGTGCGTTCCACATCGAGTTTGTGCCTTGTAGACCAAGAACTCTACAATGTGTATGCAATATATTTTATATAGCGCAGTAAAGTATGCAGTGTATATGCTTCGTGTACGTGGAAGCATTTGCTCTCTTGGCTATGTCCTGGCGAGAACCGAGCGCGGTATTGTTCTAGTCACCGGCTGATGGACGACTGTCGTTTGTTATATGACTGCCCTCGGGCATACGTCATCATGAGAGAACTCCGTTTGTGCTTCTCCGCCAGCTTCTCCTCGGCAGAAGACGATGCTTCGACTACCTTGGCTTCAGGGGGGAACTTTGTGTTATTTGCATGCAGGACCAGTTGAGATGCTGCGATCAATATGTGCCAACTTCCCACTCGGAGACTAACACGACTATGTACTAGTTCGTTCTGTCAACTCTTTCTCTCAGCATCCTCAATCGGTGATAAGACAGCATTTCTCATTTTCTTTTACTTGGCTAGTAAAAAGTAAATCTTTCGAAAATTATTTTCTATTTATTTTAGGCTGTTTTACCGATTTTGCTGCTAATAATAAATAATTGTGTAAACACTATTATTTAATTCCAAACGTTTTCTCACATTTTCGTACTTCGAGAGTATTCGAGAGCTGAAGTCTATCCCTATGGAATACGATGACTAAAACTGGATCAATTAATACGAGATTCTTTAACTTTTCATCCAAGAATGTAATCGATATTACGAAATATACCCGAACTAATCATTTATTGTCGTATACTCAACGCGCATCTACTCTATTTCATTATTTATTCATTATAACTTTTTTCCTTATTAATTGTTTTTTTTATTTATCCACCTCTGCTGCTGCTACGAGTACCCAGTACTCGAGTTGTTTTTTTTTAACTGATACATTCACTTAAAATCTGATAATAAAATTTGGTACATGGTCTATCGATAAAAACCATTAGACTAGCAATGCATAAATCGATTTAATGACGAGCAACACCCGGCTGATTTTTTTTCCCGGTGAACGTCCGTCAAAAGGAAGGAGCAAAGGGCGCGTGACCTCCGCGACGAGAATTTCACATCGCTAGGTGGGTGGCACATCTGAATATGAAGCTGGAAGGGTCTGGGGGACAAGAACTTTTGCAAAGTAGCAGCCAGTCTTTGAGCGAGTACAAGCGCTTTCCAAGCGAGAGAAAGAGAGAGAGAGGGAAAGAAAGAGCATCAACGACAAGTAGCTGTGGTGGCAAACGAAGCAACCGAAGTACGCGCACGTGAGCGTAGAAGCAAAAGGACTTTGCTCATGGATATGGCACCCAATAAGTTTAAATCATACATGTGTCAGCAGAAGTTCTCTGCTCATGAGAGAAAAAGAAAGAGAGAGAAAGAGAAATAGAGAGAGCCAGAGTGATGGAGATAACAAAGGCGCGAGTGTTCCGGCCTTAAACACCGCATTATACGATATAATATTCCAAGAGTCATTTGAGTTCACAGAAATGCTAAACGATGCAGTCCGAAGGGATTATTGATGCTCGTTTCTAAAAATAGCCCCAAAATTTCGAATCTTTTACCGTGATCGTCTCATTCAGAAATTTGACTCAACCTTGATATTCCTGAGTCTCCGACCTGCCAAGCCTGGATGGATTAAATGGAAAGGAATCGAAGAATAATATCATCGTTGTAATGAAAATGATCGGGAAGAAAGTGACAGAATAGAAGGTGAAATGGTTCTCTCTTCCGGTTCTCACCGTGCCCATGAGATGGCCGTCATTCTGATCTTCCTAGAATGTAATCGGGAGCAACTCGACGCAACACAATTTGACTTTCTTTCCTTAATCCTAACAAATCGAGTTTAACCGTCATGCCGTAAACCGGCAAGCAAAAGAGTACGAAAGACAGAGCCAGAAACAGATACACCAGGACAAACGGAGAAAGGGCAATGCGAGAGTGACATGGAATGAGAATGAGGGGGATGAAATGAAGGCAGAGTTAGAGAAAGAAGGTGATAAAAGATCCTCAGAGCTCCAGCATGACGGAAGCAGATCGTGCGTGTGAGTGAGTGAATGAAACGACCCGATGTATCAAGAGAGATAGAGAGAGAGAGAGAGAGAAAAGGACCTCGCCTGGATACGGATGAGAACGAGAAAGAGGGAATAATAGAGAGTCAGTGCCAGGTGCCAGGTTGGCATAAGAAGACGAAGAGAAGAGGCGACCAAAAGCAGTGCGTGTCATTAGAGACCGTGAAAGACGTGACAAATGACAATCTGTCCGGGGACTGAATGAACCAGAGGCGCCCCCTATCGCTCCGCGCTCGTTTGTTTGCGGTCACACATTGTCACTGCTCATACATAGAAGAGCGACGTGCGTTGTCTCTCTCTCTCTTTCGTTCCTTGTCGAGCAAAGGCTACAGCAGCTCACACATGGTACAGCTATAACTCGGACAAAAAGTTAAACGTTTTAGTGGTGGAGCAGTAGTAGTCGTCATCGTCAGCGTCGTTGCTCGGTACTCCATTCCGTGTGAGAACCGTGATTCGTCACGGATCCTTGGGGATGTTTTGACGGCCGGTTGACGAGCGATTGTCCTTCGGCTTTTGCGGCTCTCGAGTGCTCCTTTCGCGGCGGTCCTTTCTCTCTTTCATTCCGCGACGCTTTTTTTTTTTTTGTTGCTCCTCCGTTTCTCTTTGATGTGTATGATTATATATACATAGAGGCATATATTTTGCCTTTATCCGGCAGCGCTTTATTATTATTAACGTCGATTACCCAGTGTCGCGTATAGCCCCAAACTCATGGTGAACCTCCTTGAACTCTAGTTCGGAGATCCACCATATTCTATATTGATTGATATCCCCCCCTTTTTTTTTCTACCTTCCCACCAACGACGATTAATCTGCGTACGAGATTGTATGGGAGCAAATTTATTCCTGAATATGTACTTGTTAATGTGTACGATACGTTGGTTATTTCATTTGGCTCAGGTATGTGACTATTCACTCTGTTTACACCGACATTTGATCCTTGGGTCAAAGGTTGACGGTTTTTTAACCATGTTATTCAAAAATACACGTATTCAGTAACAAGATACTTATTCACTACAGAGTGCAAACATTTCTCTATGGAGGGCTAAAAAGATATTGAATATGACGACTTATATATAAATAGGTTATTCGATAATAAAGTTACATAATTTTTTATTTATATCAACTAAAATGAACTAAAAAATATCTGCTGACCTCATCGATGACCCACACAACATCAGCCCCGGCTCCAATTTCTACAATATCGCCAAGGGCCATTCAACAGCCTAAGATCTTTGCTATCATCTCTTCTATATCTCTCTGTTGCCTGCATCAAAGGGGCAACACATACCAGCCACGTTGTTTCCTCCTTTATCCTCACTTTCGCACATCCTGTTCTACGTTGGTTGAAGACAAATAAACAACAAAAAATAAAAAATAAAGACCGTACAGAAGGGCTTCAATTTATTGGATTGCCGAGCGACTCAATCGAGCATCTGCGGTGATTTTGCAATTACATTGGGTGGACAAACGCCCGTCTGGCTATGAGGCTGTACTGGTTACCACCGTGCAGTATCAAATAGTATCAATGCAGTCGAGGCGTGCACACCTTGGAATCTTAGGGTCTCGTGTCTCCTCGTTTCTGTGTATAGACACAGATCGGCACTAATCGTTCACGTTTTCGCCATAAGAACTGATTCACTGCCAGTGCCAACTCTCTTCTTTACGGCATTGTACACGTTCACGTTGGATTGCTATCTTAACTAGCCTCGTGCTTTCGATGCTACTGCTCTTGCTTGTTCCTCCACCTCTGATGTTTCTTGTAGCCAACCCCAACATTAACAGCAGCCAGTATACCTGTACCGTATACCATATATCCCATGTATCAGTATCTACGGTTTGTAAGTTGAAACGCAATCAGAATCCAACGAAGCGTGTAGCCCAAAAAAAAATCTCGAGTTAGAAGGGTTATTCGTGACCATTGGCGTCCAGTTCCATCAAAGTATCCTTCAAATGGATAGACTTTTAAAATGGTTGGGTGATAAGGATGTTTCCAAAAAATGCTCCTTCATTTCGATGCAGCGAAATTAATGCACGACATCTGTTTAATATTTTCAAGTTTCTAAATATACGAATGATCGAATCTTTGAGTTAATGAATCCGTCATGTCCTTATCTTGTATTAAGGCAATATGACACACCATCTCGCTTGGTATCAAAAAATATGGACCATTCTTTTCAACGAAAAAAAATTGTTTATAGTTTTTGTTATTTTTTTATACCGAGCAAGAGGACTTTATTGGCACGTTTCCATGCTCAATACGATGACAATGTAGGGTTATTCACGATCATTATAAGTTTAAGCATATAATTTATGGATGCTGTAGACTTTTTTTCTCCACGATTGGATCATTTGCTGTATTGCCAATACTTTATAATAAATACTTTTATGCTCAGTCTGAAAATACACAGTCAAAAAACACAGGATACAGTCCTGTGGTATTTCTATCGTTTCGCGATGCACTTGTGCGTTCACCAACTCTCGATATGGTTCTTCCAGCAGTGCCAGGCAGTAGCGCTCGTTTGCTTGTATTTCACCCAGCCCGAGAGTGCGGATCTTCTCTGCTGCCCCATGGTACATCGAGACTTGCGGTGGCCGGTTGTTACACGTGACGCCAGTAAAACAAACTTATACCTGGAGCAAGTCTGTTGCCTTGCCCTCTGGCTCGTTTTTATTCGCGGGTAAAACGTTTAGATCAAGATACGATAGCGACATGGTATAGCATCAGCCACCGGGCAAGCTGAAAGGTGCGAAAAGATGGGATTTGCTGTGCACGAAAGCGGAGCTGATACAGCTTTGCGACCGCAGCTCCGAGAACGGCTTTAATGTTGTTCAAAGTCGATGAAAGCTCTCATGGTTGTTTGTTTTATTTTTTCTCTTTATTATTTCACTTCTACCATTCGTATCTCTCGCTTATTTTCTCTCGAACTTGTAAATAAAATGATATAAAAAATACAATAAAGAAATTAATAAAATAGTCTCGTCATTTTCGTCCACCCACATATTCCCTTCAATGGCTTCCTCATACAGGATACTTTTCTTCAACATTTTATATTTTCCACGAAAATTACACAATCTTAAAATTTCTTGGTACTCATCTCCGGTAAAAGCCATACAGATATTCATTGTGGCAGTATATACTTATGTACGATATCGAATAGAGTATATGTGCACGCTGTCGTGCTCGACTCCTTTTTTCTTTACGTCGCTGTAATACCGTTGCATCGCAGAGCTGGTGTGTATGAGTGCTCCTCGCCAGAGTCCGCTGCTGGTATAATACCAGTCATCAGTGACATTACCCCATATTCATTTGTTTCTTCTTGTACTTTATCCATAGTTACCATATACAGTAAACTGTCTACATATATATATATATATATATATATATATATATATATATATATATATATATATATATATATATATATAGTATAATAATGTATGTAAAACATATATACAGATATATATGCATCTTGAGAGAATTCTCCGCGTGAGAAGTATCTCGGTATCGAGACCTACGATCTTTTACTCTCTCAGCGTGTCTACTATCGATCTAACGGTTAATCGACCCCACGCAGACACTGGCTCGCGATACAGATTAACGCGATGGCTCTCGACCATTAAGATTCGACATATATAATAATAATAATAATAATCTATAGTATAAGAGTATATCACTGAGAAGGCGCTCACTCGAGTCTATAACACGTCTATTGTGACCGAACCGTTTAGACACGCATCTCAAATTCATTAGACGTCGAGGATCGTGCGTGTAAAATAGCCGAGTGATGGTACATATATATATATATAAGTTCATCTCTCTTTCATGTACCTCTCGGTACGCCAGTCAATTGATTATCAACGGCTGAATCGACGGCTAATGAAACGATTTCATCAATTAATTATATCGACGTGACTTCGAGAGATCATTGAGTGTGAACGTGAGTTTATCTATCTCTAATGATCTTGATCCTCGTGTGCGGTCATGCTGACTCTAAATCTCACCCAGTTTTCAGGTCGACCGGTAAGTCTTGAGCAAAGATCTATAAATTTGAGTTTTGACATTCTGAACGAGGTTACAAAGGTTAAACTATATCATCAACTTATTGTGCATTCTGTCAATGGTATCGGGATTTGGAATCAATATAATGGTTTCAGTGTGCCCATCGTCGACATTTAATCTTTATTAAAAAAAAAAAAAACAAAATATTACGCGCAAAGAAAACTGAATGTGTATTACACAAATTTTACGAAAAACATTTGCACATTTTTGTAGAATTTGAAGAAAAATTTATCATCTCAGCAGTTTGCCAATAATGAATTTATTAATTTTATAAATAGTATATTTTTCAGTTGCCCAAAAAATATTTTTCGCAACCTCAATAGTAAAATTTCAACATGTTCGTTCAACAAAACTGTATTCACTCTACGTTGACAAGTTACATTTTGCAAAATCACCATTTCGTAATGTTGGATACAACGTACGAACAAACTAAATTCGAATGATAATCGTTTGTTTTAACAAACGAGAATTTTTTGTTGTTAGTTGCTATTGGTCAATTTATTGACTAATGGGACTTCGTAAAATTCAACAGATACCAATTTACCGATACAAGTTTCGCAATTTGACGAAATTTTTTTCAACTGTAAAGCATATACGGTAAGCCGGTCAACTTTGCTGTGCAGGATCAGTAAAAGTAGCGATGGCTTATGGCACAGTGTACACGCAACCGATCCATCACTCTCATTGTCATCGCTCCTTTTACATTACACACCGTATGACGGCGATCACTCCGTTATTAGGATCGTAAGACCCGAGGATCGTAGCTCGCTATATACCTAAATATATGAGAGAGGATCATGGCCGGACTTTCTCGTTGACAGCGAAGGAGATCCTATCGATTATAATAATTCTCCTTGTTTGCTGACAATGAGGATAGACGCGCGTTTGACACTGCGAAGCGCGAAAGTTCCTATATATTTCTAGGATACTCTCGTACATACACATAAGGGAACGAAAGTATTTTAATCTGTGACGCAAACATTGCCCGGCAAGCGCGTAAATATACAAAATCGTCATCTCACCAAGCCGTATCTATCTCAATCGATTAACGATCAGCCCCATCATCCATCTTCTTTGATGGACGAAAGAGCTCCGATGAATGACCGGTTCGACAGTACTCTGTCGCGTTAACGTTAATTTTCATTCGGCTTACGTAATATATCTATAAAACTTTTGAGAAAAAAAAAGAGCGAGACGACTTGGATAATCGTGTGAAGTATCGATAGATTTTTCTTTTTTTTTTTTTTTATGATTGCTTGATTGGGCCAAAGGGAAACTTCTACACTGATGCTGGAAAAATTGATTTGCGTTTCATACCATTTTTAATCCAGACCGAACAAGAAAGGCATATAAGGGCATGAGCGAAATATATTCGAGCATTTTCAGTGGGCTTGAAACAAAAATGGATGGATTTTTTTATGGAACATTTGTTGCCCCAGTTGACAGTCATTTTCATAAAACTTGTAATAAATAATTCTTACAATATTGTCGTCACAATAATACAGTTTGTACATGTGAAGTAGTCTCATAAATTTTTAAGTCTTTCTACACAGTCGCTCAGAATCGTACGCACACTCGTGACCTCGTGGAATAGGAGGCCATGTTGAATTCACTAGAAAGGACGAGGGGTATCTCATATATATAGTGAGCTGTAGTGAGCACTACATGGATGAAGAAAATCAATGCCTGGACAACATCCCATTAAATTGTACTTAGCATCAAACGGTCCAGAGACGTTAGAGTCTAAGAGAATCGAGTTCATCATCGTTGACTGATCCATTTTTTCGTTGTGTTCCCAAATCATTACTTCCCGTTATATTTTCTTACTTTAGGTATTTTTCATCAAGCCAAGAACTAAGGCCAAACAGCGATGAGACGAAGATGAGAGAGAGAGATGGAGATTTCACAGAGGATACCGCAAAGAGAAGCTCGGTAGTTAATGGAGAGAGAGTGAGACCAATTTCGTCGCGAGCGAGCTCGGCGAGCTCAAATCTCCGAGAGCAAATGATCACTAATGGAACTTCTGGAACTTCTAGTGTACCGGTCCTTGCTGTTGTTTTTTTTTCTTACTCACTCTCGGTTCCAAATCGTCCAGATCAATCATTTCGTATATATATACACGTAACTTTTACTATACACGCACGGAGGAGGTGAAACTTAGTATGGCACTTTGCCCAGATAACGACGCAAATGTAGCAGAAGAGATCGAGAAGTTCCGATACACATATATATATATACACATACGAGCCAGTCATTATCTTTCACCTCTATGTGCGTACATAACTAATGATCATAGACGACAGCAAGGGTCATCTATGCATCCGTGTGTCGGTAATCTCTTTCGTAGAACCATATTTTGAATTTTGAATTCGATCGTCGAACAAGTTTCAATAGTATAGAATAAATTACCAACATGGATTTACCTTAGAACGGATAAAATGACCATAAAACAAATAAGTGCCCCATAATAATTAAGTAACCATGAGTGTACCAAACGACGCAAATGTGACAGAAGAGATCGAGCAGTTCCGATACACATATATATATATACACATACAAGCCAGTTATTATGTTTCACCTCTATGTGCGTACATAACTAATGATCATAGACGACAGCAAGGGTCATCTATGCATCCGTGTGTCGGTAATCTCTTTCGTAGAACCATATTTTGAATTTTGAATTCGATCGTTGAACAAGTTTCAATAGTATAGAATAAATTACCAACATGGATTTACCTTAGAACGGATAAAATGACCATAAAACAAATAAGTGCCCCATAATAATTAAGTAACCATGAGTGTACCAAACGACGCAAATGTGACAGAAGAGATCGAGCAGTTCCGATACACATATATATATATACACATACAAGCCAGTTATTATGTTTCACCTCTATGTGCGTACATAACTAATGATCATAGACGACAGCAAGGGTCATCTATGCATCCGTGTGTCGGTAATCTCTTTCGTAGAACCATATTTTGAATTTTGAATTCGATCGTCGAACAAGTTTCAATAGTATAGAATAAATTACCAACATGGATTTACCTTAGAACGGATAAAATGACCATAAAACAAATAAGTGCCCCATAATAATTAAGTAACCATGAGTGTACCAAACGACGCAAATGTGACAGAAGAGATCGAGCAGTTCCGATACACATATATATATATACACATACAAGCCAGTTATTATGTTTCACCTCTATGTGCGTACATAACTAATGATCATAGACGACAGCAAGGGTCATCTATGCATCCGTGTGTCGGTAATCTCTTTCGTAGAACCATATTTTGAATTTTGAATTCGATCGTTGAACAAGTTTCAATAGTATAGAATAAATTACCAACATGGATTTACCTTAGAACGGATAAAATGACCATAAAACAAATAAGTGCCCCATAATAATTAAGTAACCATGAGTGTACCAAACGACGCAAATGTGACAGAAGAGATCGAGAAGTTCCGATACACACATATATATATATACATACGAGCCAGTCATTATGTTTTACCTTCATTTCACCTTAGAAGGAATAAAATTACCATGAAACAAATAAGTGCACCATAATTAAAATATATTTAAAATATATTATTAATACAGTTTTCACATCGTTCGATGCGACAAAAAAATGCTTATGAGTATTCAACCTGAATACATTTGGCCGCTCGATAGTAATCGAGCGGTTAAAAAGTACAGCAGTGGCTGCTCAACACAACTTTTGTTTCTTCCCTTCAGGACTTTTACCCTTTATATTCTACAAAATAAATGACTTTTGGGCGATTGTTCAAGCAAAGATGAAGTCGTAGGAGGACACTTTGGTAGAAATATGAGTAATGATTCGGACGAATATATATATGCGCACCCAGCGACGTGGGGAAGGACGGCGAGGTGCAGGGGGGGGGGGGGGAGGGGGCTTGTGTTCACTAAGTAAGAAAATACAGTTGCGACAGTTCGCAAATTGCTCTTTCACGACAAGTCGTAAATAAAAGTTGCGGCTCCGGGAGATTAGCGTTTCCTAACCGCGAAAGTTACGGTCCTCTCTACCTTTTCACCTCGTTCATTTGCTCCTGGGAAAAATTGTACAAGCGAAGGGCCAGACTCGACTACTGTGCCATGTGCCTGTCGTTTTTCAGTGGGTGGTTTGGCCCTAAATAAAATTTGACCGAGCAGCATGTTTCATGAAACATAATGGTACCCTTGAGACTTTTCGTCCACCCCACTCTTTCACTCATAATCCCTGCCCCGTTTCGTTTTGCCAGCAATGCTGTTGATCGTTGATTCACGGGTTTTGGTACCCCTTGGATGGACGAGAGCGATATTGCGTTGAATGCAGCATACCGATACCCGGTAATACCGCCTCTTTGTGTACAGTTAGAACTCTCTATTCTTTTCCATGTGTCCTGCCCTCCTCATTCTTTTCTTCATTTCACGTTTGACCGGGGTGTGCGCTTCGCTGCGTCACATTTGCGACCCGCAGCGAAGTCTGGGCTGCATTTAACAATTACCTTGGCTGTTTATAGCCTGAACCATTGTACGACGGGAAGAAGAATTTTTCTCTTGCTCTCCTTCTGTCTCTGGCTCTTGGCCGATCTCTTACCGATGAATGCCCTCATAGCCCTATAATATTTATCAATGTTAGGATAACCATCATGGAAATAAAGTATATTCGAAATTATATAACGGATATCAAACTTGTCGCCACAAAATATCTATACGATATATCTGCTGAAAAATATAAGAGATATATATCTTCGATATACATTGGACAATATAATATGGGGGCAAAAAATTCCATGTCTCATATACATATCGGACATATTCGTCGACTTGATCCACTTGGTATGTCCAATGTATATCGAAGATATACATCGAAGATTTTTTTTTCAAATTTATGCCAATTTTCCTTCATAATTAAATATCACAGCAAATAATCCGTAAAATACTTTGAAACTTACAGATATTTTATGTCAAAGTAGATTGAGAAAAATGTGCAATTAACGCAGAAAAAACTTGGACCTTCTCATTCTATCTTCATATTAACATCGTACAAAGCC
Organism: Dyspetes luteomarginatus; assembly: GCA_963669185.1. Lineage (NCBI taxonomy): Eukaryota > Metazoa > Arthropoda > Insecta > Hymenoptera > Ichneumonidae > Dyspetes > Dyspetes luteomarginatus. Next base: position 5,745,130 of record OY769903.1, read on the forward strand.
CAAAAGTCAATATAATTTCCCCTTTTAAGGCATTACGTATCTGGTTTCACGAGGCAGACAAAACGAATTTGGCGAGTCATTGCCCTCAATTTACATGAGGAAGAAAAATGTGCAGAAAGTTGTCATTTTATTCGTACAAGATATCTCTAAAATTATTTAAAAATTATTTCGTTATCTGATCATTATGAATATCTAATATGAATTTAGATTTATCAGAATCTAATATGGAAATAAAAACGAGTCCCGTTCATAAATTTTTTTGGCTCACAGAATCCAGCATCTTCATGCCGTTCGAAAAAACTGATTCTATGACACGTATCAATACTTGCAAAAAATATGTATATATAATCTATGGGGAATTTCAGCCTAAATCGACAGATTCGTGTACCTTCACCCTCTCGGATTTGGTTTCTATTTTTTCATATGTTTTCTACGACCCCAATAGGCATGAATATTATTGTTGTTCATTTTTTGTAACTTCTTGAACGAGAAGGTTAAAATTTAAAAATCATGAACAAATTCATACAAACTGCGTTAGATATCAAAAATTTTAAGCCATACCTAAGAACGGCACAACCCTCGTTTCTGTTTTAAGATTTAAAAAAAAATTGAAATATACTTCGTATAAATAATCCCGTATGTGAGCGCACTGCGTAATGTACGTTATAAATTTTTATATCTACCACAGGATTTTTGTGTTTTTTTTTGGATTTCTTAATTACTCATTATTGAACTCTGATGCTTTGAAATTGCAAAATTTCTGTGTGAACAATCTGAAATAATTGTAAAAAATCCTCTGTCAGATATAAAATTTTTTAATAAAATCTTGCAGTAGGCCCGTATACGGTTCCATTTCTTCCAAGTATATTACAAAAATAAATAAAAATAAACAGAAGCGAAAAACGAGCCACTCTGGGATGTGGCTAAAAAATGTTGATATCTAACTCACAATTTTTATAAATTTTTGTAGAATTGTAAATTGTACACGACCTTATATTCCACATATATTTTTTTTCAGAAAATCATTATCAAATAAGGGCTGACCAAACAATCTTTAAAAAACTGAATGCCCATTAGGATTGTAACAACCGTATAAAAGATTCGAGACCAAATCCCAAAGGGTGAGGGTTCCGGAACTGTCGATTTGGCCTGTAAAGCCCCATATATATGTATACACAGTGGAAGAATTAGATAGTCCCAGGAGAAGGAAGAAGCGGCCTCCACGTGCTCTCCCGGCAGGACACGCGGACTCATCTGTATTGAAAATAAGGAGTGGCGATTTACGAGCGATACGAATTTTTTACAGCCCACCCCGTTGCTGGAGATCTCACGACATTTCGCCGATTTCAACACCCGTATACACGGCCATATATATTTATATATATATATATATACACCTAAATATATATTGCCCGGGGACATTATTTGACCAATAACAAGATTTTCGAAATGGTATAACGAGCGAAGAACGACCCCCGAAGATTTTTGCGTGTTTTCATACCGTTTTTAGTTCACCATCAACCACATATCAGATACCCGATAATTCTTCGCCATAATTTGGCCGCTTACGCGGATCAGCACCGATGTGACGAGAAAGTCTCCAATCCCGAGCTCGTTCGCAAATTCGTTCTTAATTTATGTCCTCTCTGCAACTATATACATATGGAACGGTAAGGCCAAAGCCGTCGCTGGTGCCTTGTGCTTTCCGAATAGCAATATCACGAATAAAGATCTTTGCTTTTAATCCACTTTTGGACCCGTCCAAGGTTCCATGCGAATCTCATCGATTTATCTTTTTTTTTCTGAACTATATGAGTGTTTCTCGTTCTCGAGTATATTTGAAAAGGTCACGTCGGGTCAGGATTGAATAACAAAAAAGATGGAGTGCCCTGTATTTTTTTATATATGTATATATATATATATATATATATATATATATATATATAATGCGTGTGTTTGTATATATATATATATCCGTATCTGTGTTCCTCATCCTTGTACTTATCTTTTGGACTTTAACCAGCAATCTGGTTAGCTCTAACGCTCCTCTCACGTTTAATCCTAAATGCGATTGACCAAAAGTTTTGCTAATCCTTGTGCGCTCGAGCGCAATGAAAAACTGTTTTGCTCCCCTCTGAAGATATTTCTATTGCCATTGATGGTACACAACGCGAGGGCAAATGCTATACTTATAATCTTGGTTGGTCATCAATATCGGAAATTGGCAATGAAAGAGCCGACAGAGTGCAACGATGCCGAACACAAAACGATTTGCCTTTTCAGGGGAGCACAGAGCTGCGAGTGCGAGAGATCAATAGATCGACAACCTGTCCTCGATGTAGCGTATCGAGAGTATCGCGGTGACCCCACGCCGTGAACAGAAAACCTAAGCCTAATCCCAATTTAAATGAATTCGTCCCACAAAAGCGATGACCAGAGACCGAAGTAATATGGCAATAGTTTGAAGAGAATTGAGAGAGCTTGGGTGCGAGCTAGAAATAGAGAGAGAGAGAGAGAGAGAGAAACGAGGCAAAGCAAAAGTGTGGGCGGTGCACTCGTAGACTCGGGATTAGCCGTTAATCTCACGGTTAAGATCTTTGCAGACCCGCCGTGACATCGTCAACAACGCTAAACCACGGGAGACAATTTGCCATCTTCAAACGAGAGAACCCTTTAAGCCAATTTTTTTCTTCCCACTCTCGTTTAGCTAAATTTTTCTCGCGCGCATTTCACCTCAATATGTCATCAGGCTTTTTTTTAATTTGTCAAGGTTTGGGGGTGTGCAACAATCGCGTGCTTGTTAAATCAGGATCGAATGATAAAAATTATTTGTTTTCGTTTTCAAAATTTTTTTAACCACCCTATATTTTATTCAGACAACGTACCACTTTTTTATGTTACAAATAAATAGTAACACGTCCATAGAACGGGTCGTGTGTTTTATAGTAATGCACAAAAAAATACATTCAATATGCATTAGAAATATATACATATATATACATTTCGAGTTCATTTTCAGCTTCTTTTGTTTACTGAAATAAACTCTTTTAATTACCAGAAGAAGTTTGTTCATGACATTTTTAGGTTCAAATGAGACAGCTGATCTCTTACGAAAAGAACAACTGATGATCGATTTAGTAAGCTACAATAATTCATAATGAATTTGCATTTAAAAAATGGCTCGACAATTACACAGAACGGTCCCCGATAAACAAAATTAATTCCAGGCTTGAACACTTTAAGGATCGAATGAAAAGTCTATGCTCAAGTTTATGTTCAAGCTTGAATTAACTTCGATATTTTGTTGTTCATTGAAGTATTTTTGTCGGCCGGGTTACATGTAAGTCCATGTATTTAAAAAGGTAGAGAAATGAGTCTTAGGACGATTATGTGACACAGCTCGTGAACATTCGTGGCTTCCGGTAGTGACATCCGCATATGACTGTGTAAACACTCAAGTGTACATAACTGTAAGCCAGTATCGTCTGATATTCATTGACACGATCGTGGCACTATCAATGTAACTTCCAGTTTCCAATCGGTTAACTGTAACTATAACTAAACAGACCTGACGTATCAAACGACCGAACTAATAGAACCCACAGGACTTGGATAACGAGAATACAGAACTGAAATATGAACTCAGGAGTTTCTGATTCGAGAAGAGCGACACACACGGTAAAATAAGTAGAGAGTCATGTTCATTATCAAGCGCTGATTGTCGATATCAGAATCGTCAGCGGAAAACTGTTGGACAATGGACATCAATTAGCAGACTATAGAAAAATTGAGCCTCCAACGACACGTGCAGGCGCTTTTTTCCCGATGAGCACATATCCGTGCAACGGTATCGTGCGCATGGAACGTGTCCAACGGATATTGTTAAATCGCACTTTGCACTTCCAGGAAGCGACTACGCCTCTTCCTTCTTAGAGCAAAAGTGGACTTCAACTTATCGCGACCGGAACATCGAGAACTGATTGCAATCAGCTATCGGCAGTGCAGCGGTAGTTTTGTCATTCGCAATCTTGACCCCGTTTCCGCCAACAAATTAAATCTGTTCGTTAAGCCTTCATCGGATCCGATTTTCTATAAATGAAGAGGTCATAAAATAAGTCGAGATGAAGAGCCATGTCACAGATTTTTTTCCAAATTTTGACCCTGTTTTGGTTTCATGGTGATCATTAGAAATGTTTATGACGAAATAAATTTTCTTTAGCGCTGTAATACAATATAATAATTTTCATCAACGCTGTAGGTTAGTAGCTTCGCCTCTCACGCGCCCATTTTTACACTAAACGCAGTTGATCGAGATTTAAATAAAAGCTTGTAAAAATTTAGGATTTCTGTGGAAAGGAATTCTGTGGGTTATGTTCACGCAGCTTTACAACGCTCGTAGATTTGTGTGAAATAGTTTGTAGGTGACCGGGAGAAGGGCGTTCCTGAGAGTGTCGGTGCTGAGTATCGGTGAGAGGTGTGTCAGTGACTTCCATTGATTGTCCATCTAAAAATATGCTTGTGTCACGTTGATTGCAGTGCCTGTGCGTGTCCGTGTGGGGTTGCGTGTCAGCGATGGTGAACATCCGACAGTAGGTGTTGGTGAGAGCTGGTCAGGGTTAGGATGTCGGCGAGTGTCTGTGAGTCCCCGTATGAGTTTCTCATTGTGCGGCTGTCTGTGAGAATGACTGGTGATGATGGACTTTATTAATAAATTAGCTTCAATTCGTCCACGTGATTTGTGTCCTCACAATGGGTGTGTGTGTGTGTGTGTGATTAGCTGTGTCAGTGTACGTGTGAGTGTCTGCGAGGACATGAAAAATGTCCATGCAAGTGTCTGTGAGGTCGTGGCAAATGGCCATGTGTGTTTGTCTGAGTTTCCATGAGTATCTGTGAGTGTTTGTGTCAAGCTGAATACATTGTCCTTTATTATAGTGTAGATAAAAAATGATTTCTTGCCACATGGCAAGTCCATTTACAGATAATATATTAATATTGCCGAACAATTTTTTCTATTCTCAAAATTGGTGAATAATTTTACGTCTCTCCCTCTACAAAGAGGGACTCTATTCCCAGGGGACACAGGGAGAAAACTCTATTCCCAGAGACCTATAAAGAATGAATTCTTTAAGAGTCAGTTTTTGTGTTATCACTGGGCGCGAGACACAAGATCACCATTGATATTTGCAAGACGATTTTCATTTCAATCACTCAAGTCCTCGCTTCTGATATGATTAAAAATTAACAGAAAAATGTTAATTTACCTTATCATTTGACATGGGAGAAAAAAGATTTACAGAAAAGGCAGAGCTCCAGGCTTGAGGCGAGCGTTTATATTGAAAACTCGAACTACTCCACCCACTTGGGATCACAGGGTCGCATACACACCCTTGTTCAGTGTCCTCTGGATGAGTATATATATACCAATATACCTATATATATATATATATATATATATATATACCAATATACCTATATATATCTATACCAATATACCTATATATATATAATCTTTGGGAAGACACAGAATTCAAAACATTTGGTCAACCCTCTTCGGAATCTAAACTTTCTGAGGTACATACATTTAACCCTTCAGAAGGGCCGAGAATAAGCCAGCGGGATAGGGCAACTATTTTTCGTACGTACGTGAGCTCGCTATGGGCCACCTACAGCGCGCGTGCCCTGCCCACTTCTTAATTTACGATATACCATATCGCACGCGCACTTGCCTCGACCATGGCGGGGGCCATTCCCTCACTGTATATGTATGCCAGAGCATGAATTATTGGTCAAAGTAGTGGGTGACCGCATCCTACTGGGAATGCCTCAAAATGTACCACGAATTGATCATAAATCTTTTTTGTTGTCTGGTTTTTCGAACCACGAAAGAGTAGCTATTTGTTTTTTAAATTTACCCTCATATTGTTGTGTCATTATAGTATTAGAATGATGAAAAGTTTCCTAAATACAGGCACTAAATTCAGTCTCAATGAGGGCAGCATGCTGCTATTATAGTCGTGGAAAATCGCCAATCGCATCGCTCGAAATTATCAATAGGCCACTCTTGTTACGACGGTAGGTTTTTTTTTTTTTTTTTTATCCATAATTGGAAAGTAAAATGATAAAAATATTTTTGAAAGACATCGAACCTTCAACCAAGTTTTTCCAAAATGGCGATTTTAATTAATCTGCATATAATTCATAATGTGAGAAATTCACGAGGCTAATTAATTTTTCATTTTGTTTATTTCTCGAGTTGTTCATCTGTTAATCTTCAGTCATTTTATGAAGACATATACAGGTCTAAGTCCATTATAGAAGGCTGAGATATCATCCGTCAGAAAATATTTATAAATCTTTTTCTCTCAAATAGTCTTATTCGCTCGTTCTATATACCTATATTTGACCAAAGATATACGTTTTAATGCGCTTCTATATAGAGTTTATTCCATAATGCTTTATCCAATTAAACGCTAATGGCCGACACAAAATACTATAATCTAGCACAGTTTTACACAACCGCAGTCGAGGGCAGCTGATGAATCGTTAGTGATGCCAAGGTGAGAAAACTATTTCATGCCTCCATACGAGCATAAGAAACCCGGCGTGTTTGCCCAATCGGTCGGGGGTTTTATACAACTGGGTACTGGCCACATTTATAAGTAAAAGCGAGACGGCTAGAGCTTTATTAAGGTCGAGTGGGGTTCGTGCCCGAGTACCTCGAGAATGGTCACGAGATATCGACATTAGAAAGAAGGGTCTAGTGGCTCCTGGTGAGCGAGAACTGAACAACAAAAAACAGCACTTTGCTCTTCGGAAGCGTTACACATCTTTTCTTTAACGTATGTATAAAATACATATATATAGATATATACTAGCTGGCTAGCATTCATAGTCCAACTCACGTAGGCTGGATTCTTGCCAAGGTGTTTTCAAGTGGTGGGTAACCGCGGAGCTCGCTCATGCGTATCTAACATTCTAGCCCAGTGAGCTTCTATCTCCATAACTCGCTTAGTGCGTTGTGGCGGCTCATTCGTTCTCGCGTGTCATTTGGACTATATATATATATATATATATATATATTACGTATATACAATTATATATGAATGCTCGTATACATATACTCCGAGCATGAAGATATATATATATAGTTTTATATGATATATTTTTTTATTATATGTCGTATTTGTTCATGTGCTGTCATAAAAAACGATCAATAATAATAATTTTGTTCGATAATTATTGTCAATAGTTTTTTTTCTTGACTGCATACAGTGCCTATTATTCAGCTCTTCATTTTTAAACGCTGTCGTTGCTCTTGTCTTGCAATTAAAGTGTTAATTTAATATAAAATAAACGCACAACCTCTGACAAGTAATAAGACTACGAAGAACCTACAAGTCTGAGCTACGACCCCTCATAAGTTTCATTTCCCCGATTTGTCTCCCAATCCACCATAAATCGAGCGAGGGAAAAATTATATTCTCAATAACCTGTTGAAATTATTATCGTGTTTTGAATTATTTCACATTCAACACGTTTCTTACATTCATTTTTTTCCTGTCAAATATTTCCGTCGGCAGATTTTTTAAATTTTCAATTCTATTCAAATGTGTCATACTGTCGAGTTAAAAAATGGATAAAGATCATGGTCTCGCTGGTTCGAAAGTTTTATTCTCATTATGTTTCGAATTATTTCACATGTTCAATATATTTTTTTTAATACATTTTTTTCCTACAACATTTTTTTACTCAGGAGGTTATTTTAGTTTTTAATCTGTTTCGAATTTGGCGTTGCCATACAAAGGGGAATAAAATGTGGAGACTACATGGACGTAATATTACTGTATGTACATTTTATATTACAAAGATTCGTGGGTAGGCTGAAATATATATTCATCTGCCTTCTGGATTCTCTCGGCTCATCTTCCCCAGAGAGACTTTCGTAACTCAGCGGCCAATCTCTATCGGTAATCAGCCCGTAAATTGATAATTCCGCAGCACCATGTCATTCTCTCCTCGTTGTATATAATTACGTTCGTAAAAGTGGGATATATTCGAAGGTGATGAGTAGGCGGGGAGGAACGACTTCTCTCGTTCTTTCGTTCATTCTCGTGTATATGCACAAGTCCTATGTATATATTTTTCTTCATCCATATACATATATATATATATATGTACATTGTGCCCTCGATCTTATACGTTCGTATATTCGTTATCGAAGTGAGAGATACAGGGAAAGGGGAGAGAAGCACATTATACCCCATACATTGGTCCATTCGAACGACTTGTCGGCCATTCGTGCTCGCTCAAGAACGACACTCTTATCGATGCCAGACCGGAGTGTCACCAAAATTATGATCGTGAAAACGCGTCCGGTTCCGTCCGAATGCGATCAGAGCGCGGTTATATTACGCCTGTGATGTCGTTAAAGTCTTTTACCTTGTCGCCTGATTTTTTTTTATCGTTACCTCGTCGCCGCCGTCATGGAGCCACCCCCCGAATGCTGTACAACCGTTTCGATAAACGTTGATCGTACTGCCATTAAGAAAAAAAGGGCCACAGTTTCAAAAGTGATCGTAAAGTCCGAGAAGTTGTCCTTGTCGTTTTCGTCGTCGTCGTCGTTGTCGTCGTCGTCGTCGCCGAGGTTTTTAACAATTTACGAGATGAAAATGTCCCGTAATTTTGACTACAAACGGGCTCTCTCGTGGATATATGGATAATTTATGGGCATACTTTATACTCGATGATAAATAGATCTTTGAGACGATTAAGTAGCCTAAATTTAATGCAACCACATTTTTAACTTGGTTTTTCACCAGATTATTTTTAATTATCAGTTGCCATTTATAAATTAATCCAACCATCATTTTTCCATGAACCTGCAGAATTTTTGAAAATTTTGCCATTAGCACTGGTTGAAAAAACTTTCCGTCAATTATTCCAGATTTTAAATCCAACCATTCAGAAAATGCTCTATTTTCTTTAAGCTACTGAATGTTTGAAAATGAAGCCCGAATAAATAAAATATCGTAACGTGATAGTCGTATTTTTTTTTTATAAACTTTGTAAAGATTTTTTTTATTCATAATTTTGTTAACCTCGTAAAATTTATTTCCTAAAAATATGAATGTTTTTTTTTTTCATCGAGAAATATCTCTTATATTTTTCCACTAAATTTACTGAAATCTTGAACGTATGTGTAGATTGAGTGAAAAAATCGCGAGAGTGAATAAAATAATAGCTGCTCAAAGTAGCAAATTTGGCTCAAAATTTTGTACTCTCCAAAAACTATTGCAGAAAAAAAATGTGTGTTTGTGCGCTTGTGGTGAAGTTATTGTCGATTCGATTTCCAACTTTAACCGTCATCAACTTCACTCTCGTTTTGACAACTCGTGCAATTTTTTTTTTTTTTTCAATTTTATTACTCCATCTATGTCACCATATCGCTGAAAGTCTATTTAATCATCCGAGCTTCACCAAGTCTATTCTGTACGACTATATCGTGGATAGCCGTCAATCGTAAAGACTAAATGACTCTCGACGCGCCGGAGCATCTGCTTCGATCCCTAACTTGGTGTTTGCTCGATTCATTCTTTAATAAAACTTCAGGCTACATGAATTACACTCCAACTATCGTAGCTATATCGCTTTACTTTGTACAGCGAAAAAAAAAAAAACATCCCAACGGCACAGAGGATAAGCGATAGTCAGGCACTCCCCCAATATTTTGACTAACGTGTCAACGACAAGAGCAGCTACGCATCGTGCATTCAGCATGCTCGCTAGCCCGTAACGCCATTCATTCTGTGGTGCGTTAGCACACGCAGAGACCACGCAGATTTATCGAACGACGTGTCGTTGGGTTCAACACGAGCACTTCGAACTCTCTCTCTCTCTCTCTCTCTCTCACTCACTCACTCGCTCACTCTCCTTTTCGTTTTCTCTCTCTCTCTTTCCTACTCCAGCAAGCACAATTGCTGCTACTGTTGATGCATTTGCCGTTGAAGCGCATCCATGCGGTCAGATTTGTGGCTTTTTCTGTGGCTTTGTGTTCCTGTTTGGTGCAACTCACGATCCCTGAAGGATATTAAAAGGGAGCCTCGATATTTCTCTCCGATTATTCTCAACAGTTTCGCTCGTTTCGTCTGCCAGAAAACTCGACAATTACGCTAACTTTGTTCGCATGTGATCATTCACGTGAGATCTTTGATGTGTTAACGCATGCTGGGGATGCTGGCAAAGCTGCATGAGAATTATTGACTTTTAAAATCGGATCTTACGATCTGTCCTAGACCGCCGGATCAATGCTAGAATTTCTAGGTAAGCGAAATTCACAATTCACTCTTTTGAGACTTACACAATTTATACACGCGTGTATATATAAGCACGAAATCTCGATAACACATCTCTTTCCATTTTTCTGCAGAGAGAAACTTTTTCTTTTCTAACCCCCGATGTTGGAAAGCTCGGACGATTTTATCATTGGAAATAATAACGAAATATAAATCAGAGTCAGGATTCTCGAAGTTTGTTGCTTAGAAAAATAACTCCGCGAATGATTTCGTGATTCACGTATTTTTGTGAGTCTCTGTATGAGCACACAATAGAATTCAATGAGACTACAAATTGGCGAAAAACATTTCATCCTCGTTATATATTTTATTGAATATTTTCTTTGGGGTGACGAGGACTCTGATGAAGCCAGATAACTCGAGTTACATTGTGTAATCCTAAAACGAGTCCTCTCGAATCAGCATATTTAATTTTCTTAGCCGTTTTATTTTTTATAATTTTGAATTGACATTTGTTTCTGGTTCGCTGAATTTCAGCCCTGCTGTTTTTTTGCTGCCGGCAGTGCTGGCGATCTTCGCGTTAAACGTGACTATATGCTGCCTATAAGAGGAAACTTGGGAGTCTGTTTCGATATGCTTGAAGATTTTTTTCTCCCTCTTTTTTTAAGGGCAGATTATGCTACTGCTCCGAGCATACTCGGATCTACCAACAGCAGCAACGGCTACTTTGTATCTGCATGCACACTTCGTCGATGGCCCTTCTCCTGAACTCGCTAGAAATAGTACCGAAAAATATATTCATGGCACTGGCTGACTCGTGTGGTCGGAAACCGGAGATCAGAGGGTCGTCGCCTCCACGTGTATATATATATATATGGATTAAAGTCACAAGGATGTACAGGCTATGTTTGAGCACAGCTTGTACGCCTTTCTGGATTTAAACCGCCGATATATACGACGGGGAACAGTCTGGGCCCTGCTAGAATAGAATTTCCTGGCAACCCAAGAGAAACAATGGCGACCGGTAATGATGGTCTGGAGGGGACGGAAAAAGGGTCAAAAAGAACCGCAGAAGAGCCAATGAAAATGATGAAACCTTCAAGTATTCATGTCCTAGGACAAATCCTTGCAGAAATCGTGGCAGTCCTAAAAATACCAAAAACAATTCGAAGTAGAAATGTTGAAATTTTAAATGTTTCAATCGTTCATTCGTTCCCTTTTTCCAAAGGCTCAATTATTTTTTCTTTCATTAATCGTTTAATATTATTTTCGTTAATTTATGCATCTCGATTAAACCCTGTTATGTGGATTGCGCTGCTTATAACCAAAAAGTACGTATTGTAGACAGAGTATCGTGGAAGTTTCTCACCGGATCGAGCAGATTTAATTGGATGCCAACATATGAACGCTGAACAATTTAAATATCTGAACCCAATGCTAAGGGTGGTAGATTGAAAAGTAGACCTCACAGACCTCGTAATTAGTAATTAATATAAATAAATAAAATTATTGTAGCAATAAGTGTAAGAACGAGGATAAAGAATATAAAATAATTTAATGGAAAAACAGGGCACAGTGTCTCCAACTTCAATGGATACGATAGAGTACTCGACAGATCGAGAAAACCCTTTTTGAATTCTATACACTAGACTAGTATGTATTGCCCTCCATCATGAAAATTCAAAATGGGGTGCTCAATCGTCCGGAACCGATATATTCGACAATAGGGCACTGGTTGTGGTTCCGTCCATCACAAATGGGCATTCAGGCGCGTATAGACGTACACGCTTTATAGATATTCGTTAGTCAACCCTCGATCCCGCCAGTTTGTTATGGCGAGGGTCTCCTTCCTCATGGTTACGACCACATAATCCTGTATATCGTATGAAGGACACGGGTGATTACAACAAGGATCATTTTGCAATTCGACAGCATCGCGATAGCTGTGAGATATGTACGTGGCTGATTCATAAATTGTTATGAAGAATAAAAAGGGGGTGGGGGGGGGGGGCTGAAAAACAAACCGGTGTCAATGAAGCTTGAGGATTCGCATGAGGCTTGAAACTGAAAAATTTAATTTTATATTTCTCACTGGTATGAATTTACGGGGCATACGAGAAGAAAATGATTTAACGACAATGAGCTACACCCTATGAGGTATATTTTGTAGTTGAGATATTACCCTCCTTACTGCCAAGATATACCATAGGCTAGTGCAATATTTTTGTTCTCAGAACTTCCTTTATGACATTCCCATCTGCCCCAAGCTCGTCTCAATCTTTGTAAAAAAAAAAAAAAACGAAGTAGGTTCTGGTTAAACTATATATGTAATTTTTTGGTAGACTCCGATTTACATAAAAAATAATTAGCCGATTCTGCAGAAAAATTTGTGTTAGAGCACCAAATGGACTTTATCGAGTCAATTTGATGAATAGAAAAGTAGTGAAAAAAATACTTTTTTTTTTAATCGTTTTATTTGTTGAAGGAGGAAGGATATGTTAACCTCCATATTAATACGTATTTGTTCAGAGCTCAAATTTTTATAAAAATTTACCCAAACTTTACTTTTTAGGCTGAACTTTGTTTAACTTTAAGATTTTTTCGAATAAGAATCAGTTTAAGTTACAGTCTATGACATAAGCCTATGGCGAATTATGCTAGAGCTTAATAAGCACTGCACGTTTTTTTGTTCGTATACTTTGACCGAGTTTTCCTGTGCAACAGGTCGAAATGGATTGCCTGGGATTTTATAGGGCACGCTCACAAAATATTAATTGTGACTTTGGCAGATGTGTCTCATTGATAATGATATTTCCGTTTTAATAAATAAATAAAAATGGCTTGGAAAAAAGCTTGGTTTTTTTAAATCTCTTTATCGGATAGCCGTGAGAATAATTCCAAAATAATCGAATGAAATTGAATTAACTGTGCCAAAATATACAGGAAACCATGGGCTGACTTAAAATATTTTCTAAAAAATACAAGTCATATCGTAAGCCAACGAAGCAAGCAGCATTTTGAAGCTCAAATTATTACATAGGAATTAAGCCCAAAGTGGAGTTTCAAATCTACTGGATAGCAAAGTTCTAATCATTTTAGTAAGATAATTTATTTATTTAAAGACAATATTCACTCACATTATACTTTTTCACATCCTCTGTCGATCTATTTGGTTCTGATCGTCGCGAATGTTCTATAGAATTTTTTTCCAAAAGTCACAAATTTCTTTCAAAAATGTCTAAACAGTTTTTTTTTCCTCTTCAAGTGATTTTGGTCAACTGGGCTCGCTATATAAGTGTATAGTTAATTTCAGGGGCAGGGACAGTGAGTAATAACTGTAGGGCGTGACAGGAACTTGACAGGTGATTTCGTTGACAGGTGATTTTGATTTGACGTATCACAACTTACCAACGTATATATAAGAGAGATTCTGAGTTCTGGAATCGGTTGAATGTGAAATTTCAGATGAGAGATGTGAGAACTGGTCCGGCATGTGAGATTTTTCTGTAATTAGGTATATTATAACTAACGTGCGTCCCGCAATTCGCAGATAACGTGCGTGGGTGGCTCAAGACCCTCGAGAACCAAATGTGAACGCTGCAAATGCAGACGCTAAAATCTCTCTCTCTCTCTCGTTCTCGCTATCCTCACAACGCAATAAGCACCGCGATAAAGAGAAAGAAGGAGAGAGAGAGAAATCTTTAAGGAGATATTAAATTTCCGCGGAGTGGACACGGTCGCTTGGTAGTCGCGGTACGCAGTATAACAGCGGGATATCGCGTTTCAGGCGTGCCGTCTCTTCGGTGAAAAAAAAATTTCCATCCAACGTTATAAGAGATTAAATTCAACAACAAGGACATACATTACGCTATTTTCGTGTATTCTCCAGACAGTCCAATTTCCTGGTCACATACGGAACTCGATGCGTCAGAGTATTTTCTTTATGGATAATTTTTACCGGTTTTACCATTTTTTTCTGATCTAATTTAAAAATTATAATTTTTTGAAGTGAAAGTAGACAAGAAAACATTACACGTTTCGGTGATACGTGATAAAAAATCATTTCGTAAAGTGTTTTTGTATTTTATTTTACAGAATTTAATAAATTTAATTAATAAACTGTTTCTCCCTTTTGCATAAATATCGAAAAATCTCTATGTACCAAAAGAATTTTTAATTTCAACAAATTTTCTTTCTCTATAGTAAATGATCAATTTAATTATCCATTCGTTACTGGTAGATAATTTATCAAATTCATTCGTCAAGATTCTCTCAATATTATGATACAAATTTCGTGATGCAAATAAAAATAATGTTTATTATCGTTTTTTTTTTGTTATTTGTAGAACTGAAAAATAAATTATTTTCAATCTCATGAAAATCGTGTTCGGAATTTAAAATGATTTTTGATCTGTCCCATACAAATGAATAAATACTTTCAATAAATACGAGAGAATTTTACTCGTATATCGTGAAAAATCGATTTCTTTGCTCTTCGATTCTCATTTCAGGTTGATTAATCGATCGCACGAATGGACAATTCATGCGAGACAGATACAAAATACTGTATATATCTCATGTGCTTCACACAGCTCCGAAAAACCGCTCGAGCTTCCACGCAAATTCGACATGGTCGATGGCCCGGGCGTGCGCTTCTATATATATATATCCTACACATACAAGGTTTGCATAGGGTATACGTAGTTGAACATACATATTTTCAACTACGTGTAACCCTCGAAATGACTTCGCACTAGAGTCTCGTTAGCGGCATTCAACGCAATTATTCACACGCTTGACTCTGAAGTGGAACTTTTAGCTTCAACACCGCGACTTTTGATCGTTTCGCTCTGCGTTACATATGAGGGAAATTACAACCGGATATGCATTTTCGAACTAGCTAACCGGAACAAATCAACAGATGTTGATGGCTAGTTAGTAGCTAGTCGATGCCAATATTTCGCCCCAATATATAGGTGCTATATTATAAAAACGTTCGCATTGTATTTTTTTCTAATACAGTTTACAGTATTTATGTATTATATAGATACACATACACACACACACACATATATATAATATATACCTATATATGTGTGTAATGGAAGATGGTAATACCATGCTCTATTCCTATGCTACTTTCGTCTTTGATCGATGTCGATCCGCCACGCCGTAAATCGCGCTCATCAATTTCCTCAGCTCGGTTAGGAAAAAAAAAAGCGAAACGATATATACGCGCACATAGTATAGGTATAACCCAAGCCCAACCTATGACCCGACGAACCACGCACGCGATTTTTCTTCAACATTCTCATGAATACTCTCGCGTGACTGGAAACCGCTCGCTGCTTTGTACATACTTATGCCATATATATATATATATATATATATACATATAGTATATATAGAATAAAGTTACATACGTAGAATAGCTACGCAAAACCCATAAATGAAATCAATGCTATCCTAATATCAGCAATTTACTACAATCGTAATTTTATTTAAGGACATTACATTGCAGGATGAGTTTCTGCCGTATTGAAAATCTTGGTATTTTCATTAATATTGCAATATATCTCCAGTTTAGTTGAACGACCGGGAACTGCAAATTTTATAGCCATACTGGATGAAAAATGTCCTTAAAATTGTATTTTGAAAGTTGTTCGTAAGATTTATTTTTAGTTGCACTGACGCGACTAAAAATAAACTCGGGGACTATAAATGTGCAAATTTTTATTACATAAATCCAATCTTTCTGTATGTATGCAGAATCATCAGCATCCAAATAATCAAAATAGTTAAAACATGAAAAAGAAATTAATTTCTTTTTTATATCTCGTACCCTACATTGAAAACTTATCAAATGTCTGAAAAGAAGTTACATATTTCTCCTCGATATGCGTAAGCCAATTCCGAAGAAAATCTGAGACCATTAAGGCCCAAACGCATGTTGGTATTTTAGTCAATCAGGAAACTGTCAATATTGGACAGTGACTGTATATACAGGCAGTTAAGTGTAGACATTTCAAGATTACTTTATCTGGTCTATATATTAGTAAGCTCGATGAAGCTTTTGTTACAAACCCCCCTCTACCTCTACCCTCCCCCCATCTACCGGATCTTCCGCAGAGGGGCAAAAGTTGATCTGCCACCGGTGAAGGCATCGTCGTATTCGTTCAGTGGAGCGCGGGGATACTTCTCAGAGGTCGCACACTCCGGTCATAGATCATTGAAATCTATCTCCGGTTGGCGTGCGTTTGCGCAGTCGCGAACACGAAAGCGTGTAGCCTGTAAACTGCGCTCAACAGTTCTTCGCTACAGGATCAGAGAACGCGCGATTGCGAACGCTGGTCAGCTTGGAGGGACATAAAGCAGATTCGAGATATGCGACTGCTGCTTCCACAGTTCCCGTGGGGTCGGGTCCTACAAACTGCAAGAATAAGAAGGAGAGAGAGAGAGAGAGAGAGAGAGAGAGAGAGAGAGAGAGAGAGGGAGAGGGAGAAAGAGAAAGAGAGAGCGAGAAAGCGAGAAAGAGAGAGAGAAAGAGAGAAAGAGAAAGCGAGAAAGAGAGAGAGAAATAGAGAAAGAGAGAGAGAGAGAGAGAGAGAGAGAGAGAGCTTTACTTCCACACAGCTCTTATGGAAGACTTTTCAGATCGGAGATTCGCCCACGCCCCGGTCTCACTCGCTTGCTCAAAAAGTTTCTGTCTCCTCTACGTATACACTCTTAGACCGGACCGGCAGCTTCGTGCACCACACTGTAAATGCATATGAAGAAGGACCTGCGTTACTCTTTCACCATATCCTGTATCGACTAACCGACACATTTGTTCAGGCTAAACTTGAAGAAATATATCTTGGCTAATCGCAATAGGCGTTAAGTATTTTGAAGATAATTCCATAAACATTGAAATACCAGCGGAAACGGAATAGTTGCAGCTCTTTTGAACAATTCGATTTATTCGAACGATTTCTCAGGATCTTCTCATTATTTAATAATTTTTTGGCTTTATCCTGTATCGACTATCCCCATGTTTGTTCGGATCTAGAAAAAATATATCTTTCAGCTAATCGGCAATTGGCGTCAAGTACTCTGAAGGGTAATTCCAGAAACGATGAAACATCAGCGGAGATGGGACAGTTTCTACACTTTTAATAAAATTCATCTATCAGATCGCCTTTTTCACGATCTCATTATTTTAAGACAATAGTAACATATCATTTGATCAGAAGAATATATGATTGACGTACCTCGATTGGAAAAAATGAATTAACGACGGTTCTCGTTTTGACCACATGGAAAAAATGAGGAGGTAAAATTTAACGGAATCCTGTTGCATAACGGATGCCTGAAGGTGTTAAAAAAAAAAATGATATCTCATCATGGGAATATCCCGTCGCCCCTGTGATGTTCAAGAAAACATACAGCGAATCCGGCGCATTTTTTATTCGAAACTCAACAAATTTTAGTTATAAAAATCTTCTACAATGTTCACGCGCTATTTGTCAAAGTTTCTAAATGTATTTAACAGGATTGGACGATGGAGTAATTATTTCTTGTAAAATCAGTCTTGTCCCTAGCCAGTCATCGACTCCAATGCACCGGACAACCTGTAGATTAGAAATATAATTTTTCACAAGACTACAGAAACTTAAAGGGGTGATGGTAAAGAAATTGAAAAAGGACCTTAAGCTTAATTCTCCAAGGGTCAAGTTGCCCGTTGGCGCAGCAAAGAGCCGAGAGATCATTCTTTTCCCGCGGTGAGAGTCATGAATCGTTTTACAAGTAACTACAAAGTACTGCGATGAGAACGCAACATAAGCTCAACGCGAAAACTCGATCAGCCATTAAAGTCTCAAGCATTCCTTGAAGGACAATGCAAAAGCAAACTCTTATACATCGACGAAGCCAGAGCAAAGGGAACATCAGTATATACATATATATATAGTTAGAAGCTAAGCAGCAACATAAAAACTGACCCATCGTTTTTGTGACATCATCAGTCCAGAATCGAATTTTGTCGAGTTACACTAAAGCTAACAGTCCGGGGACAGAAAATAGTCTTTAAATGATTTTAAATAGGATCGGTCCAGTGGGTAAGTTCCAGATCACGTCAAGCTCTAAGAACACCCATCCAATCTCGGTGAAAACATCGTTAGTCGACAGTGACCACCATGAAGCAAAATTTTTGCAGCCCACTCTCTCTCTCTCTATTTTTCTCGCATTCGTTCTCTTTGTGTGTTGCCGTTGGATGCAAAGTAGCAAAAGTAACAGTAAAAGAGCGCAGCAACTGCTTTTGGCACTGACAAATGATGAAATGTACGAATATCTCGAGAGGTGAGATGGAAAAGTGAATACAAAAATGTGAGTGAGAAAGGCGGGATATGCTCGGGGAATGAGGAAAATGGAGATGAAGATAGAGAGAGAGAGAGAGAGAGAGAGAGAGAATCCACGGGGACCCTGGGTCATCGAGTCCTGAATGGCCACTCGACCAGGGGTGACCGTAGCCAAAGGATGTTTGCCCACAAAACCATCCCCACCGCTCATCCACACTGATGAAGGGTGCCCAACACTCTGACAAGCATTTTGCTGCTTTTTGAGACACACCATAAGCGAGAGATGCCTCTCGTTCCACTCCAACACTGACTGTCGTCTCTCATCTCCCATCTTTCTGCGTATATACACACACTCACTGTAATGGTCAGAAAATTCCCGTTCGTTGCACTCGTGCCTGATTATATGAACTCTCCGCGGGCGCATGTACAAAAAAGAACGATCCATATTCTTTGGGCCGTATGAATAATTTATCCCATCATATTGTAAGAGCAAAGGATATGCAGGTACGTACAATATTCCAGAGGGTGACCAGTCCAGAGTTTTTAAGTGACGAAGAATTCAAAGCTCTCATTAAATCTGTCACTCCCGGAAGTCAGGAATAAATAATAAACCATTTTTAACTGCTCTCTTGTTTCGTAGCCAAATGAATTAAATATTTTCTGGCTGCTACAAGAATCATTTAGCTCAAATCTATTTAACGTTTTGTTTCTTAGATCGAGAATCAAAAAGTTATTGGTATCCACATAGATATTCTAGCAAACAGAAAAAATACATTTCATACATAATTATTGTGAGAAACATAATTTTCGTGATGTAGAATTTAATCGAGTCATTTTTTCGTCAGGTAGTTACTGACGTGCGAGCATTTTACTCATGGTAAACCGCCTGAATAATTTCAGAGCTTAAAGAATATTCAAATAATATATTTTAGTTCAAGCTCACATTCTCGTATTGGAATAATATTTTATTTCCCAAACCCATGCGATAGCAATATGTATGTAGTTTGAAATAAACGATTCATTAAGTCGATTTTTTGGCTGCCTCGAAAAATTTAAACCAAAAATTGTTCCACGCTGTACTCCAAATTAGCAACTAGTGAATAAATAAAATTTAATCTACAAGTCTCTCCTGTACTATAAATGTCGATGCCGAGGAATATCGTATGAAGTCTGAAAAAAAAACAACAAATTTGTATATCAATTACATCTCCGTAAGCAGCCCGGCGATAAAGATTTGATTCTTTGCCACCTTTCCCAAAATCCCAAACCTCAAAAAGGATAGTTTAAGCCGTGACGATAGAGATAAAAAATGTCGGCAAGATCTGGATGTACCAAAAAAAATAACCAGGCTGATTGTTAAACTGCGTGAATGAGCTGCTCCATGTGTGTATAGGAGCTTCGGTACACACAAGGTGTCCGGTTGAGGGAAAATAGCCGTAAAGTCAACTGTCGTACGAGACTGGACAACTGGGGATATGTCTCTGTGCGAGGGTTCGAGGATTTAGGACTCATAAAATTTGAAATCGGACCTGGAGAGTTGTGCAACCTGCATTCCATTTTGGGTTTTTCGATCTTCACCGCCGATGCTCCCATTGAGAGAGAGAATCGTTCTGCCTCGTTTTCTCTTCATTTATTTTTTTATTTTCGTTCAACTTCTCACGATGTGTGCACTGCACACGGAGAGAGAGAGAGAGACACCTACACGCCACCTTCTGTATTTTCTTCATCTCCCAAATACACTGTCACACCTCTTTCAACCTCGTTCCTCTTGTCCATGGTCGGTTGATTCATGTCGCGATGAAGGGAAATGCGCAGCCTCAACACGTTTAATAAAAAACATTTTATTATATTTTCGTTTATTCTTGGAATTGATCGTAGCAACGAATCGCACCAAACAGAGCTTGGCCACTTTTTATTATAAACATTAAAATTATATCTTGGCAGTCTCAACCGCGAACACGATGACCGGTTTAGTGAGTATAGCATCTTGTAATGCTCGCATCCGGACATTTCGCGGCAAGAATGGGAACACACAAATCGAGCTCGGCGATGACGTGTCCTGCGTAACGAGTTCACCCTGATCTGTGTCGCAGCTCGGAATGAACGAAATTTTATTGCTGCTCCAGGACGAGAAGGATATATTCTCCATGAATGTACAAAAGTGACATTTTGGCTTCCGGTGAAGTTCTCACCTGGTTTGACCCAGAGGCAAAACTTTTCTTTTTCATTCCGGGATTCATCGTCAGTCATGCGGAAACATCAGCGAGTCTAATCGCTTGGGCAAACATTCGTTTTCGTGTTACTTTTCTTTCGAGAAGGATAAGAATGTGGGAAAAACATTATGGATACGCCTTTGATTATCGACGAATGTAATTGAATTTACAAAAATTTCTACGCATTGACAAACGCACGTAGACCACAGCAGTACTGCTCATAATTCCAGGAGAGTTTCGACACCAAAGGAGAAAGGACAGTTTCATAATTATTTTTCAAAATTACATTATTATACTTTATTAGGGATTTTCATGAGTTAAAACTCGTTGAATTTCATATTAATGTATGCTCGTAATGTAATATAGCCGGTAACAGTAATAATTAATGGTGATAATAATTTTATTAACGATGTACTACTAATAGCATTAATTACTCTTCGAGTACCTTAAGATCCATCCCCAAACAAAGTTCGATCCAAAATTTATTTTATTCAAAATCTCGGATATATTATTGGCTTAACTCAATATTCTGTTGATTTTTGTCTATTTCAATTAAATGGCCTATTCCTGGCACTTCTGTCTTAGTTGATTGAACGAAGAATTTTAGGGAGTCAAATATTTACAGTGTTTGTAAGAAACAACCAGATATTTATCTACTAACTGAATACTCTCTTTTGGCAGCTGGTGACAGCCAAGGCTTAGTCCGGCCAATCGATTTATTTTTAATCGAGAAATATTTTTTTATCAATGATAATGTCAGTGAAATGAAAGGAGAGTTGATTGTTCCAAACATTTTTGACGTGTGTGTTATTTTGCAGATAAAGTTTTGTATTTACCGGGCGATATCAATAAATGAAAAAAAATGTTCCAACTAGTTTGGATTTATCCTGCAGATAGGAATTAACGATAAATCTCGTTTTCTTTTCGTGTCGATGCACAATAGAACTCACATAGTCGAAGCACCAGCTACGTGTGAGCACAACGTATGCCTCTACGGTCTAGTCGATTCCTCTCCTCCTCTGCCCTGTGTGTCATTCCAAAAGAACCCGAAGAATGAGTTCATCTTGGCAGAACGCAGAATCGAGTCCATATTATGCCCATCTGCCTTAACGTAAGCATTTCTGCATGAATGAACGAGTACACTGGATACATGATGTACGAAAAAGCAGAAGCTACGACCTTGCCTATATCGGGACATTTTGCTACCGCCATGACAGACAAACGGACGTGTCGCTGCAGTGTTTTTCCAACTCCTCCCGTGTGTGATGCGTCTACATGAAACGAACACACGACGTTTCGTCCTTCCAGATCCGGATTACGTACGGCCAATTGATCACGAATCCACTTAGGGAACCGGGACGCGCCTCCCGTGTTTGTCGTATATCGTTCTATACGTACCAGTTCCTCTCATTCACGTGGAAATACCGGCGCGATGCTGCTCTGGCGCGCCAGCACCCTAATAAATAAAATCATACAAGAAAACTCAAAGATCGAGTAAGATAGAAGATATATTTGGAAAGCGTTGAAACATATTTTTTTTATAGGAGAGATCAAAGTCTGCGATCCATGCGGGTATCCATTATAATGAAGCATCTTAAAACTAACATCGAAAGTAATCTGTTGAGCGTTGGGGCAAATGACCGAATAGTTATCTCTACACTGGCTAGAAAGCTATAAAATTTATATTTTCTTAAGAATTAATAAACGTCGACGATCTTGATAATGTCGAAAAAAATTTGTGAATTTTTTACTCTTCTGGAATGAGGAATGAAAGGACCGAGGAGTGATGACAGCGAAAACTTGTCATACATCATATTGTTGAACCGTCACGATTTATCTTCTCTCTCTCTCTCTCCCTCTGTCACCAAGTAGGCTAGGAAATTATGATCTACTCATAAGATTATATTTTCTATAACGAGCTATGAAAAGTACGAGCACACAAAATTTATCAGAAGGTTAGCTATTAAATTGTTCAAATAAAATTAATTTCTCATTATCACGATGTTTCCAAACTTTTTGCTTTCCGAAAGAACTGAGAACAATGCATATTCTTTTTTTTTGTAGCCTTTCAATCGCTAGTAAATTTGTATTCGCGTCTGGAAAAAGTAAATTCAATCGGGTATAGAAGCTTGTAAAAAGTGAATGAATATTCACAAGAATGTGCCAAGTCACGTGTCCTGTCTCCATAATGAGGCCATTTACGACCTCTGACACTCATCGCTCGCCCGCAAACTATTCTTGAAGAATATGTAATTTTAGGCTTATATCCTTCTCGGAGATGTAAAAATTATCTTTAATGTGATTATTCTGATCTTCACAATATCGAAAATAAATTTTGGCTAAAAGAGGCGATGCTCCTTTCCTGTTCGTTACCGTGTTGTGTCCAGCAGCAAGGGACGAGGATGATCACAAGATTTATATGCGATTTAACGAATTGGCTTTGGTCTAGTATTATCTCTGAACCGGATGAATTTTAAGGCGGGTGAGGTCGTTAAACGCTAAAGTAGAGACAGTATTGAAACAAAAGGAACAACCATGAAAAAAAAGTGTATAGAGTAAAAAAAAAATGTTATCTTACACGTGCGAGCATCTTTAAGTGTAATTGCCTTTCGTATAATTTTGTGTGTATACATATATATAGGAAAAAAAATTTAGAGTGAATACGACGGATGAAGAAGAAGAGGAGGAAGATGAAGAAGAAGAATGAAAAGATGAGCCATGTGCGGAGGCATGAGAAAGACAGAAAGGAGGAAAGAGTCGAACTGTTGATACTGGGAGCGTACATGCACACACATACATGAGGAAGATTATCTTGCTCTCCATCTCTCTCTAACGAGTCATTTTTATGCTCAAAAAAAACCAGTTTACTATATATCGTTTAATTTCTTCGGGTGGACATCATCCTTAATTTATTACGTAGTTCTCTCGAGCGCCTTTCGACATTTTATTGGATCTACCCAGATTCTAAGTCCTAGAGTGTATATATATTCTATATATACATATATGCACATACAGTTTGTGTCTATATAGCATCGCACACACACACATATATATATATATATATATATATGTCTAAAGTTCCTCGAGGTTGAACAGAAAAACGGTTTCGAAATCGACATACGAGATTCTTCTAACGGCTGCACACGTTAGCTTAGCGATCGGACGATGCCGCATTTACGTTATAATAAACATCGAGAACGATAAAATGTGTGCTCTCCTCTCTCTCTCTCTCTCTCTCTCCCTCTTAAGATTCGATAAAGGTCGAATACAAACATGATCCACGTAGTATTATGATCGTTCAATATATGATTTCTGCGATTGCTCTGTATGGTGGCTGTATTAATCTTTGCGGTTTCAAGAATGAAGATTCTATACGGTAGCTGACCTTAGTGTATGAATGCAAATAAATACACAATTGTACACAGTGGAATTGTCGAAAGCTGGGCCTCTCTCTCTCTCCTCGAGGAACTTTTCTCGCTTCACCTCCGAATGTCGGTCATTGCTGAAGCCTCTACCGCTTAATATTGTTCTCCAGCCTTTAGTTTTTATCAATAAAATAATTGCGATACACAACAGTCGTCCAGGAAAATGCTGACAGTTGACAATTCTCGGAGGGTTCAAGAGTAACGTCCATTTTTGTCAAACCACTCAAACACAGTTTCATTCATCAAAACGTAATAAACTGCCACTGAAAAACCACGAAACTGGAGCATGCGTTCCCTGAAAACTTTACGGCCTTCTCGTCCAACGTCGTCAAGTCTTCTAATGAACGCAAAAGAAAGAGGGGTGTATGCGCGAAGCAAAGGAATAAGGTGAATGTAACGATCCGAGCATCATGGATTAACGAACCCACGGTCGAGCGGATGGGGAAAAAAGAGAGGCGGGGCACATCACGGTTGACACGTTGGGAAAATATGACTGCGTTTTGACGAGAGACTCGAGCCAGCATCGATTTACGATTTCGTGGTAACAAAACGTGAGTAAGGACAGAGGCGTTATTGTTATGGAATTAACGGACAATTTGTATCGTTTGACTGTGAAAAGATACTGCAGGGAATTCGTTAAGTTTCAACTATAGATTGCGAAAATTTGGTAGCTGAATATTTCGACTCTGTGTTCTGAAATAATATCAGAGATTGTAAATTAATGATCATAAGATAAAGCGCAATACAAAAAATAGACGAAACTTTCGGCAAATGCAACGTTCCGCCACGCTGAGGATCATTTGTTAGTCTCCACTAATGGCAACCAAAATCTACACAACAAAACAAAAACGCGACTAAAAGTTCAAGTACTATTTGGAAAAGCAGATTCGTTACGTCAGAATTTACCTCTCTCGTATCATTTCGTATTGGCCTAAAGAGGCTTCCTTGTTCGGACTTATTTGAAGTTAACCTTTAGTCAATTTTTTTTTATGAATGTTACTCTTATCAAGTTTTTAGTTCGCTTCCGGAATATCCAAAGGAAGAAATCAAACATTTAAAATAGAATGTAAACATTTCTTCGATGATTCTTCCAAATATTTTTCGTTTTATACCTCGCCATTTTGTACTCCTCGTTACAAAATTCTATATTGCCATTATAGAATTTCGCTGTCTAATTATTAACTATCGTGCAAACTTTCTTCTGTGCTGCCAATAAAAATTCTCAGCTCAAAGTTTCATAACGTGAAGTACGGATAAAATTTGAGATTAAATTCACGAGATGTAAATTTATGAAATTAATTTTGTAAGTAAATGGGTGACACCATTTTGTCATACTCTAATTGCTTCTCATATAAATTCCACTATAGAAATAGTGAAAAAAATTACTGGATCTTGGTGAAGTTTTTTCGAAGATAAATGAATTTGAATAATCATAGATTTCCGCACGACAGCGACAAAACCCATAATTAAAACTCGGTATGCGGAATGAATTGTGTCGGGATAATGCGAAAATATAGAAACCGATTTTTTTATCGATAAGTCGTTACAGGAAAGACAGAGTTCATGAATAGAAGCCCGTAGTATATCCCAAGAGAATAACATAAACGTAGTCAGCGGCAAACACATTCTTGATAATAAATCGTTCATTGACCGAGAGCCTCCTTAATTCGTCTACGATCCGATGTTGGCTGGATGAACAAGCCGCGAGTCCACTACCAACATCACTATTAAGAAATTCTTAATCCCGTTTATGCGTATTGCCGCGCATGAATACGACCGTTTGAATCTTCGAGGAAGTGTATATAGGAATATACACACCCGACAAGAGAGAGGTCGCAGCGTCGGCTCTCTCGATGTTCACCTGGCATCAGAGAACGAGAGTCGAAGGGGCCCTCTCAGGCCCCGAAGATCAACATCGCTTGAGCGCAGACAGTTCGTGTGGAGGGGGCAATATGGGCCGTAACCTTACGGCGGTCCTGCGGAATGGAGTCACCTGATTGGTCGTTCGTTCTGTTGTTCACTGTTACGATTGGTCCGTTGACAAAATGGGCGGTTATTCGAGGGGGCAGGACACGATGCCCCCGCCACAGGACCGGAAAAATCGGTACACGAAGCACCGGCTTCAAGCACGTTCGCGAGAGCCCCCGCGGTTGAGACCAACAGGTCGCGGATCGGCGTAGCGCTAGTCCTTTCCCGTCCATCGACGTGGCCGCACCGGTGTGTCCTCGTGCAGCCACGGCCGTATTATAGTTCACAATATATTCACACACACATTACAATAGCCATATTTATATATATACTCATTGATATATATATATATATATATATATATACAAACACACACACGTATATAGATATATATACGTGTATATAAATCGCGACATAGTTACGCAGTTTGAGATGTCGACATTGCGGAATTGAGCGTGAGAATCTCCGATCGGAGATTGGGATCTTTTTGGCGGTAGTGAAAAACATCGATACAGCGAGTATCGATTTTTGATCGTGTTTTGTAAAAAGAAAGAGATAAAAAATTTGCATCCGGCACCGTTACACGTGGTTCGTCGTATCGACATCCGTCAGTCGATCCAACGTAAATAATCAATCATCGAGGTTAATCGTGAGTTCGTCGAAAGTCGGAGAGATTTTTTTAAAAGAAGAGAACAAAGTGTAATAAAAACGACACTTCCTGATTCGCGCATGTGACGTTGATGAAAGGAATCTTTGCGACGATTATCGAAAAAAAAATTATTACCGGAAGTGCTTGGATCGTTTCATATATACGGCGATCTGGACGATGCAGTTTTTGACAACGAAAGCTCGGGGACAAATCGAGCTATAATCGACTTAAGTTTTGATATGGTGTTAAAGGTGTTATAACGAACTCGACGAAGATTTTTTTCTCGACTCTTATCGAGATTTTATACAAAAATAATTCATTGCGGCAAAGTACGTTTGAGTGCGACCTCAACGAGATTCAACGTCGCTGGAATAAAAGATCGTTAAGGTGAGTGTTGTAATATTATTTTTAAATGTATAAAAAGTATCTTCTGTCATCGAAATTGACAATGTCAGATATATTGAAATTCTGACATATTCGAGCGTTGAAGTCTCTCAGTCTGGTTAAAGATTCCAACATACATTCGTTCTCGCGTGCGTTGCGGCCACCCAGTGCTCCTTCGCACATCCACCCATTGAAATCACTGGATTGTTCACGCGTTTAAATTGTCGCAACGTGGCTCAGCGTTTATGCCGGCGTTGAAATCCTCGGTTTGGCGAGAATGAATCCGTAACTTTTCTCTATTCCCAATTAATTTGCTATAATTTTGAACTACCAATATTACCAAGTGGTCAAGATGAAAAAAAGTCTTTACACGAATATAAATAAGTCATGGATGACCGTAAAAGTTATAACATATAAAGCAGTAAATAGAGTCATCTATTTCCGTTTCACATAAAAAATATCTTTTGCTACACCAGCCTGAAACCACTTGAGCCAAATTATCGTTTTTTTTTCTCGTCTCTCAAAGTGCATTCTAGTCCGACCACATTGAAAGAAGACACAACGGTGAAGTCATAGTGTCTCGATCGCTGGAGAGCTGCACACGTGCGGGGTTTATTCTTTTATTTCGTTTGCTATACAATTCTTGCAGTGTTCCTTCTTATGTCTATGTGTAGTAGGTACATACAGTATATATGTATATATATATATATATATATAATACATAAGTCTGGTCGCCGTGGCCAAATGAAAACATTATATTGTCACCCCTCGGCGGTCGCCTGTTGCTATAATATTTGCCTACCAACGACAGTGGCGTAATTCGTCGACACAATGGATCACAGACCGCGTGCACGAGTTACACGACCATGCTATATATATATATATGACATTTAGCCCTGGTGAAATAACCCTTTTCCGGTATGCGTGCGCGACACTTCGCAAGAAGAGAATATAAAGCGTTACAATTATTATGCATATGTGCCTTTGCCAGGCTCCCATGTCAAAATATATTTATTGCCCTGTTGTTTTTTCTTCTCGTTGCAATTTTTTTTTATCGAACTTCCTCATATTCACCTCTTCACTCCTTCGTCCGCTTGCTCCTTGTTCGCGTTTATAGTCCACACGGGCTTGCGGTTTGTCGAGACGTCCATTGTGACCCCTTTCGTACGGTTATTACGCGTTATATACCCCACATTTATAACTCGCGGAACTGATGTTTGGGCCACTATCCTGAGCCATGAATGTGTCGATGCAAGGGGGCAAGATGGATCTTCTGATTTAGAAAATAACCGCGAAACATCGAAATTCAATCAAACATGATTATTTCACAATTTTCATATGACAAATGAGGAAATGTCATATAAAATTACTGTAGATAGTTGACAAAAAGATTGTGTGGGTTTCAGTTTTTGGAGGATCAGAATATGCAACAAAACGTGAAGGGCATTTGGAAAATGTTGAATTAATTTAATTATTTAATTTTGAATGTGAATTTTTCGAACTTCTTTCAAGGAGTTCGTTTCCAAGTTATTTTTTCTTCATAAAAATAAGTGTTTGGATATATATCGACCATTTTTCCGAAAGAAACCAACATCCACAGGATTCGCGCTCAATTCTTTACGATGTTCGTAACTTTCGGACAATAATTTTAGTAAGCTGCAAAAAAAAATTAATTCGCAATTTCCACGAGGAACGATCATTTTCACTCGAATTCAAGGAGAAATAGGACAGTCAATAATAATGTAACTCATATATATATTTCAATGTAATTTTGTGGTATCCTGGGTGTTTAAAAAATATATTTTTTATTTCGAATAACATTTATGTAAATTTTTTAACAACTTGAAAAAGGTTTTCCAATCGATTCAGTGTCTTAGCGAAAAAAATAACGGTTCGAATTTTAAAAAACATTGCTTCATGTAGTAATGAGCTGGGGACTCTTACGGACTCTTTATGACATACAAAAATGGATATTTTGCCAAAAAATTACGATAGTCCCGTTAACAAAAAGTGTCTCATCTATCCTGGACTTTCCCTACATCTATATCCTACATCTCATCTATATAGAGATGAGATGCACAATATCGTGGCTTGCCCGCTGCGTGTTCGCCGCGCGGAGCGCTCTCGTGGGGCCCCGAGGCGCTCGGGCCTGTTTCTCCCCCTCGCCATTTGCATATTAACCCCTTGGCGGGGCGAGGCCCCGCGTGCTCCGGAGGGGCCTTAGGGTCGTGATCTGACTTAACGCCTTTTCGCCGATGCCCTTTTGTCCCGTTCGTTCTGTACTCCCATTTCTTCTCTCTTCTCCCTCCCTCCCTCTCTCTCTCTCTCTCTCTTCCCCTTTCCGTCTTTATTCCGTGGAATAAGTGCTACACACATCGACGAGACCAGCCAGGCATATTCTGAAGATCGTGCGCACTACGCGCGGCGATCGGTGTCGCAAAAACGAGCGGGCAGCACGCAATCTCTGATGTATATAAACGTAGATATTATTCCAACTGTGAGGGGTCAACGGGTTGGCTACAGACTTTTATTCATTGCATTGTAGCTAGAGAAGGCATTTCCGTATCGTGCAAGTCGATATGGAAAAAAAAAAAAAATGTGAATCTCAATTTGAAAGGATGTAATCTTGGATATTATTCAATCTCGTTAAATCCGTTGATGGCTATTGCAGTCACGTATTGTAGCATTTAAATCTCTTCTTGGGAATAATTTTCATGCTACGCAAAATTCAACCGTTTCGAGCGTAAATGAAAGCTGCGAAAGATATACACATATATATAGTACAATTTCAGGGGTAGTTTTTTTTTCTGAAGGTAAAAAAATAGCAATTATTCGTCGTGTGAAGCTTCTGCTGTATGGGGGGCGGGGACTTTTAATTTAATGTTTAAGCACCCTTCAGATATAGAAGCAAAAATGCGAACTTTAATCTTTTGGAACTCACGTTTGTTCGCCACACGTAGTCGACGAAATAGTCGTATATGTGTCTCGTTATCTCACGCAATATTACGTGTATGTAAAAAATCTACGTGTGACACGCGCTGCTGGGGTCGAACACGTTTTTTTCCTCGAGCAAAATGTTTTTGGCTCCGCCGTTGTTGTGGAACTCACTGAGTTATGTACACAGTGTTCTCTTCAGTTGGCTTTTCAAACATACAGCGACATCTGACAGTGAGCGCGAGCAAAAATGAGATATGACTGTAAAATCGCGTTCGCTCGCTTGCTCCTCGTAAGAGTTAACGGTCCACGCGCCCCGTTATCTCGATTCCTTATCTTTTCGTCGCCGTGGAACGCCACCCGCGCGACCCACAACTCCTCACTTTATTTCTGTGACACGCGACCAGCCCGAGAGGGACAATGCCCCGACGAGCGTGTGTGTAACAATCTATCTATATACATGAATGATAAATCCAGTATAGTTGGGACACTTTTCGTTTAAATATTCGAATGAATTTACTGGAGACTTATACACCGTCATTAAATTCGATGAATGCAGAAATTCTTCGATTATAATTAAGAGAATTAAAAAAATCATTTTTCGACTAACTGCTAATTATGGAATGGCACAACGTAATTATTCATATTTTTAAACTAATAATTAATATTCCAGAAAAAATGAACTATGTCATGGGAAAACAGGACGACTATGCTTGGGCTGGGTATATTAATATGTTTGTAATAGCATTGCTTTAGTTCCAGCTCATTTAATACAACTGCAAACTTCGATAAATCAGTTTATTCAAAAGTTATACAAGTCCATCTCTCCTGGCATCCCAACTCTGCTGGAAATACTTTCGAACGACTTCCGGGGGAAATATGGTTTTCGCCCGCCCACGTACCAGTGCCATTTCCCTATGATCGACTATCGTATCGAGGGACCAGTTCATTTTATTTATTGCCTATCATTCTTGCACTCAAATTTCCATTACAGGTATTTTTTTTTCCTATTGGGTCCGAAATAGTCACTTCATTCCACATTTGAGCACTTATAGCTAATATATATATATAGATATAGACCGGAAGTCGTCAATTTTCGTGATTCAACAGTGCGAGAACTAGGCATGACTCCTAATCAATTGATCCCCAGATCTTACAAGGGAATATATGGGGCATCCCATGCCAAATCGGCCGGTCAGCGAGCCTCGCCGTTTGGGATTTGATCACCAATTTTTCATATGGCTATTACAACCCAAAAGGGCATTTGTAGACTTTTTGGCTGACCACAATTTGATAGTGATGTCTTAAAAAACGATATAGATGAAACAAAAGGTTGGGCGCAATCTAAAAATCTGTAAAAAATCCCAAAAATCTTGTATTAGATATCAAAATTTTCAAACGATATCCCAGAGTGGGCTGGCTTTCGCTTTTATTTTTTTTTCGATTGCTTTTGTTCGAAACGTATGAAAAATAAATGGAGCCGTACGCCGGCTCACTCACACGGCTGTGGTTAAAAAAATTTCATATCTGACAGGCGAATTTATCAGAATTTTCGAGCCTGGAATGCCCCATACATATAGTTGCACTTGTGTGGCGCAAAATGCACTGAAAGCCAGATAGGTGCAAATTTCAACCCTCTCGAGGTTTTGCATCTCACGGGCATTTACGAGATTGTAAATCAAACGGGCGAGACGCGAAGCCCGAGCTCGCAGTTAATCGCTGAATAAAAGAGAAATATATGTTGAAGATTGCAAGCTCACTGAAAGCTTCGGGTAATTTTATACGCGATGAAACGGCGCGTACGACCGGGATGCATTTTACCAGTCACAATGCGGTGAATCGAGTATTTATAGTATGAAGTTTCCAATACCGAAAATGTACAGGAAGTGAGCTAAAAAGTACACAGTGGCTGTTGCAGATCGGTAACATCGCATTCACTGAAGGGTAGAAATTATATCATCCGACGAATATTAAATCCTAGCTAGTTCGCTTGAAGATAAACTATAGCAAGTTTCGCACTAGACCCATAATGGATGTTCCAATCTACGAAGTGTTTATGTTTTTTTTTTTCAAGCATCAATTTTCCTACTAAATACAATCCGATCGACACGAAGAATAAATATTTTGAGTATTTTTATTTTGCTGCTTTCTCCTGAATAACGTCGAAAAAAGTATTTAGCATTGAACACCGGGTAGTTTTCATATAAATCTACAAGACTATTTGCTCCACGTTTCTCGAATAATTGATTTCAATTACAATTTTATCGTTTATAAAATATCAATTGAAATTAATCCAAAGTTAGCCAAAACCAGCACATTTATCCGAAATACTTTAAATTTTCATCATCCATATGAAAACTAGTTTCAATTTTATTTAAAACCTCACGAACTTTTCATACGTCACGAAAATCCACTGCGCACAGTCTTTTTTCAAGTACTTTTGATCCCCCCGCCTAACCGGCTTAACTAACATTTGAAATAATGATAACAGATGATGGTTCATCATTAAAATGGTGCTACCATTTTCATGATGTCATTTTCACTCATTGTGGTTACACGAAATGAATTTACAAACGGGCAATCCACATGAATCTTCAAACATCCTGCACAGCGAGATCCACCAGAATACCTAACATACATATATAGATATACATATATATAGCGCAGCTGCCCGGCGCACTCATTCAATTTATACGAATCTGAGGCAGAACGAATCTCAACGAAGACGTTACGAATGCAGAGACATTATGTATCTCATGAGTTTTTCCCACATCCCACTTAAAGGGTTGGGCTCTTACCGATCTTTCGCTGTCCCGTCGGTTGTATGAAAAAGTCCACGAGCACACTTTCATATATAAGTAGATTCATATACATACATACACACATGTATGATTTCGAGTGGTTACTGCATGGAATTCTAATGCGAGATATTCGTCGTTACAGAACTGTGTATGTTCTGTTCTGTTAAAAAATCGAATCGGTCACGGTTCGAGGAGTCGAACAATGTATCCCACAGTTGGGTATTCCTTATACACGAGACACACACACACACAGAAACACATACAGAGTCATCCATAAACATATAGTGCAATAGAGGATCGAGAGCGTTCTGCGAACCTCAAGTGTTGCCATCACGGTGGCCCTTCTAGCCTCATATCTTTTTCCGCCTCACTCTCTCATATTCCCTTTTACTTCTTTCATCATGTTCTTCTCCTCTGTGCCACTTTTTCTCCGTCACTCCTTGCACAGGACTAAACTGTCGCGATAAATGATCCTCGCCGTTTTGAAGTTTATTAATTGTCTTTGACTCCCGGCGAGAGCGCATTGTTGGATGGATCGCGAAAACATTAACCGAGTTGAGGTGCCCTGGGTTCCCCGAGGATCATTTTTCAAGGACTCGAGAGAGAGAGAGAGAGAGAGAGGCATGGAGGGACACGTCAGAGATATGGAAGCATCATCCCAGCAAAAGATGAAGAAAGAAATGGATGCACATGTGTGTGTTTGCGTTTCGATCTGAGCGCGGTCTCGAGAGCTCGAAGACCCCGATGATCATCCATCAACGCGATCGTTAAAAACGCATCCACCGATACAAATTGCGCAAAGCCCATGAGGATGGTGTAAGCGTGTGTGTGTGTGTGTGTGTGTGCTGCGTTCCCGTGTCACGACGGGAGTGGAACGACCGGCCTTCATATTTTTCCATCGCTTCTCACTTTTTTCCACACTTTTTCTCCCCATTTTATGGGTCACGAAAGAATTCCATATGGTTATATAGGTAGGAATGGCTCACGGGATTGTTCTCATTGTGCATGATGAACATAACTGAGAATTGAATACACTTCGTGCAGATAAATTCTACCTTTTCAATATCCTGAGACTTTTTTAAATGCTTCATCTTGAGGATGCAGCCTTCAATGACGTTGACACTTTTGCGCGAAAGAAAATTCTGATTTTCCATTATTCGTGTTTCAGGACTGATGAATCATTCTAGGAGCGGCGTGTAGAAAAACTTACATTCGTTTGGATTTTTTTTGTCATCAGTTGTCATCAGTATGGATTTTTTGTTGTCATCAGTTGAACTTCTGATTAGGATCGGGTCAACGACTCTGCAATCGCTGTCTGATTTTGTTTTGATGACCTTTCTCGTTTTCACCTTTTTTTTTTCCAACACCATTTTCTGGCTCCTCCGATTCTGTGATAGTTACAAAATAATCGGCGATTCGGTGGAGAAGACACTGTGGATTGATGGACGTCAATAGAAAGTGGAGATTGATCGATTATTTATCCAACGACCTATAAATCAGTCCTGATGATTCGAGAATGGCATGGTAATAAAAACAGAGGAGATTTTATAAATAGACGTATGTAGGCAGAAAGCTTCTTACGGGCTGTTTCTATACAACTTTGTCGAGATGAGTTACATACATATATGCGCCGGGGGCACCCAGGAGGGGAAGAATCGACTCTCACAACGAACTAATCCAGAGGCGCCAACGGGCCATTCCTAATTTAAAGTTAATTAGCCTGATGATCGAGAGATCAGGATGCTTCACTCCCATGCGTTACGTTACCACTTCGCTATAGGCCTCCGTTTTCTGCTTTATTCTTTTATTATTTTATTCTCCTCCCCCTCTATCTCTCTTTCTCTCTTTCTCTCTTTCTCTCTTTTTCTCTTTCGTTCATCGACTGGCTGCATAAATCACTTTCTTGCACAGAGAGAGAGAGAGAGAGAGAGAGAGAGAAATATCACGATCTCCCGTGATATCTGGTCGTTACCAAATCCTGACCGATCATTCTCCAACACACCACTAAAAAGTTCTTACAGGTATCGGCCTCAAACAGCCTCTTGCGTAATAATTGGTGGTCGCCCTCTGCCTCTCCATCCTCGCCCCTCTTATTTTTCTTTCGCTTCATCTCCTTCTTATTCCTCTTCGTCTGGCTCTTCTTCTCTTTGATCGACTCAAGTTCAGAGTCCAGCACCGATAAAATCTGAAGCGTGTGTGCATCGATTCCAGGCCTGAGATACCGAAAAGAGCGTCGACAAGGGTCCCAAGAGGGTGAAAAAAAGAGAGAGACAGGGTTACATAAAAAAGGCTCAGTTGATGATGGCACGTTCAAGACTAAGGGACGATAAAAGGGTTGTTGAGGATCGAGATTGGTGCTTCGGACATACAGGAAGCAATGACATATAAAGGGAGTGCGAAAGAAGTCAAGGCGACAGATAGTCGTCAGCCTATATGGGGGGATGAGTTGGAGAGAAAGAGAGAGAGAGAGATAGAGCGAGAGAGAAAAGGGTCATAAAGGGATAAACGTCGCACGGGACTCGGATTTAATGGTGCGTAAAGTGGAAGTGGGGTGTGGTGGATAAAGCGCATCCACGTCTCGCTCTTTTTCTTTTTTTTTTCCTTCTACATGGATATATATATAGACATATGCAAACTCTCGAAATAGAATATGCCCCGAATATTCTTTCGAGACTCATGCATGCCCTCGTTCAGCTTGTTTGGCAACCAGTGACAAAAAAAAAAGGTTGAGGGTTAAAATGAGCCACTCGCTTTCAACGTTAAAGCCGAGGAGAGAAGGGGTTTGTTGAGCCCTTATTTCGTGCACGAGGCCCAGCAAGGTAAGTCGATATTTGGGAGGGGAAGAGGGAGAATCAACGCCGCGAGTCTATCGACTTCATTAACGAACAAGTGTCGACAAATATTGACTTTGACATCAAGAGCACCGTGGAAACTGGGGTAACATCGACGAGGCCCTGAATATTATAACTTGGCGACCCATCAGAGACACACAGTGAGGAGAAGGGGATATGGAAAAAAATGTCTAATTCAAGATGTGTGACATCGCAGAGTTTAAAATGGATGGTTCACAAGCAGTCGTCGAAAGCTGTTGTGGAATCATTTCGAAGAATTACGCGACCTACTCATTATTATTACTTCAACTCGAAATAGCTATCTTGACAATGATTGGCCATTGCGATGACCTATGACCTGATTTGTAAATTAAAAGAAACACGTTGAAGATGAGATTGACAAAAAAATATTACGACTATCTCTATTTTATCGAAAAACAAGGTAAGAAAAACGAAGCAACGGAGAGGAGAAACATAACGAATTGAAAAAAGCACTTACGCATCAAAATACCGAAATAAGAGATTTCTTTTATTTTGCCCCGAGGT
This sequence comes from Dyspetes luteomarginatus, assembly GCA_963669185.1. Classification (NCBI taxonomy): domain Eukaryota; kingdom Metazoa; phylum Arthropoda; class Insecta; order Hymenoptera; family Ichneumonidae; genus Dyspetes; species Dyspetes luteomarginatus. The sequence goes on from OY769903.1 coordinate 5,781,509, forward strand.
AATAACGTGCTGTGAATCAACCGTATGAGAATGATTTTTGCCTCTCTCTCTCTCTCTTTCGCTTTTTGTTTCTTAATATTCTACCGGCTAATGTGCCACCAGATTTTCGTGCGACCTCTCCTCGCTAAGAAAGTTCGAGAGGTATGGGAGATGAAACGTGCAGGTCCGATCTTAAGATTTTACGTACGGATAAGAACTCGCATACATTGGCGCACCTAGTGTACGTGAACAAAGCGACTCTTCTTCGAATCTCACATGGTCGGACGATCTATATTAAAAGCATCACAAACTGAAGAAAATTACAGTAATAATTGCCCAATGAACAAATTAAATGCTTTGAAAATTTGACTTTTGCTTCCTACCAAAGATTGAAAATTTCGTCGAAAAAAAAAAATAGTTTTGAGGCTACCAAAAGTACATTTGGCAGAAATTTTCAATTTCAGCAATGGAAATAATAATTACTGACCTCCATAAAATATTAGTTGCCAGTTAGATATAATTTGGTACGTCAAGCGCTAGTCCGATGACGCCGAGCAGACGAAATTCAAGCAAAAAAGGAAAATAAAGCTCGCATTTCGTGAGTGAACAAAAGCTACTCTAATTAGAGCTTCATTGAGGTATATTAAAAAAATGGATCTTGTGTATGCACAAGCGCAAGCGCCGTTCGGTCTCGTCGTCAGAGCCTGAAGCTCATCAAGGCGAGTCGAGGGCACTGAGGGTCGCGTAAAACAATCCTTTCTCGTGCGCGTTAACCTCTTTTGCACTCTTTGTACGGGAAAAAAAAATTCTATTCGACCGTTAACGAAGCCCTGGCGCTGATGCATTGAGCATGCGCGGTCTGTCTCGATACCGATCGAGACCGGCGCTGCGCATACGCCGTTTCTATACGGATATTCTTACTTGTGCGCGCAGCCTCAAAGACATATCGTCGCGGTTTTGTGTTCACGCACGCGTTCACACGACTTTGACGCAATTATCCGAGCAAGTGTTGGACCTATATCGTTGCCCATAAGACGACTCTTCTTTGTACGTATGTATTTCTCGCTCGGAAACTCCTGAAGAGACTGAGCAAGCTCTAATTATCGTCGTTCTGAATTCTCGTTAAAATATCTCTCGGATATTGAACGAACAAAAACATCCACCGCTTAACAACTGCGCCCCGCTAAGAAAACGTGATGAGGAGCTGGGGCTAAGCCCTCACCGCTCAGAGGTGCGCAGCACTCGTAAAGTGTAAGCACCTTTTCTTTTGATAAAACAACTACGTTGAGCTATACGGTATTAATTTTCTAGAGCCGAACGCTCTTTTTTATCTCCTTGCTCGAACGAAAAATTCTTTCTTCCTCTTCGTACAATAAACAATCTAATTTCTACTTCGGAATAACGGTGAATTTTCGTTGTAGAACAGATAGAGATAATTTCATTCATTTTACTTAAGGGTGTGTGAACTTTTTTACACACCTTATGATTTACTATATTAAAAATTGACTATTATCAGTACGAATTTTGTCATTCTACAAAACGCAATTTGGTACAACACAATTATTACTAAAAAAAACAACAAGTACAAAAAAGCTTTGCGTAAGATTAAGTAGGCTGTAAAATTTTCGGACCTCCTCCTGAATATGGATCACGAGACGATTATAATTCACTGATCAACTGCGAGAGGTACAAAACAAAAAAACTATCATATTTCGATGATAATTATTACGAAAAAAGATCTAAGCTTGTCACTTAGTCCTGTTTTCGAAGTTGAAAAATTCGTGCGGAATTTCGGGTTCCTCCTGAATATGGATAACGAGACGGTTAAATTTTTGTAACTACTCGAAGGGAGAAAAAAAAACTCATGCGTCTTCCAAGGGCGCACAGATGTCGGTGAACTTCAACTATATATTCGTATTAGGCTGGTCATAAAGCAGAGAGATCGTGGTGGTGTGTCCGACAACGGCAGAGGCTCGCGCCTTATCTAGATTGTGGCCTAATTTTATTTCAGTTTACGAAAGAAACAAAGAAAAAAGAAACAGGAAAAAGAAGCATCGAGAGTACCATCATCAACTGGCAACGGCGCATATAGCACCAAAAAACGAAAAAAGTATATTATAGTGTATTTTAACGCCCCGGCAGATGGCCGCGACGGTGAGATAGCGCTGATTTATGGAACAGTATCAGAGAGGGGAGGCCGAGAGTAGGAGAGCTCGATGCCTCGGAACGGGTTTCCGTTCTGCCTATAAACGAAATGTAGAAGAGAAACGAAAATACGTACATAAATATATATATATATATATATATATATATATAAAACGACAACGATTCAAAGTGGTGCGAGAAAAAAGAGAAACACCCTAATGGTTTTTCGGACGCGTTTCTCTCATCGGCATGGGAGACTGATCGTTTCGAATCCCGCGCCGTTCTCTTGTTTCCACAGAGGTTAATTCGTCTTGGCTCTTTCAGCCTCTCATTCTCTCTATCCGGACGACGAGCGGGTGAACGCTAATATGTGGACACCATTAGGGTAACGGCAATCTTTACTCACCAATGAATGACTCTGTGGCTCGACGTTATACTTCTTTTTTTTTTTTTCATTTCATTCTATATAATTTTTGCCTTTTCTCTCGAGATTATTCCACTCGAGCGCGATGAGTCTCTACCCTTTACACCACCCCTTTAACGATTCTCTCGTTTCGAGATGTTCGTCGAGTTAGTCAGGCGCTCTAAAAGATGAAGAAATGGAAGAAAAACTTCCGTTGATCGCAGTCCTCGAAATTTGGAGTAAAGTAGCATTCGAAACGATTTTAAAAGAGGAATTAAAAAAAAAAAAAGTCAGTCTTTCGGCATGTGAAAGAAGATCCTCGCATGAGAGGAACCGGTTGACCTCCTCCATCTTTATTTAATCTCGTGTATATCTGTTTCTTCGGCATCACGAAATAGCTATGTGTATTTACCGATCTCTCATGTCTATATCTATATATATATATATATATATATAGACACCTTTCTTTCCCAGGATATAGGCCATATGTTTTATCTGTATATAATTCACTCTTGCATTCGGAACTTCAAGGATAACGTGAGAAGTTTACCGTATTACTATATGTAACTCAACTATTTTACATACATATATGTATATGCGTGCATATATAAAATAAATACATGCGGATGTATGCGAAATCCTCATAGAATAATATAATTTCTATAATTGCAGATGAACCAACAGTGCAAGGTCTGCGGCGAGCCCGCGGCGGGTTTCCATTTCGGGGCGTTTACGTGCGAGGGTTGCAAGGTAAGAATCATCCACAGAGCTCACTGCATAGAATCACCTTCGTCCCATCTGTGCGTATAACATAACTCTTTGTGCGTTTGGTCAATTTTACGAAATGGTGACACTAAGGGTTGCCCAAAATTATTGATCCAGTTTCGTGAGAGTTCCAAAATTTTTCCCAATTTTTTTAATTAGCTTGGGGTTTGAATGATGACCATATGAAAAAATAATTCGAAAATATTATTGAGGAAAAATTTTCGGTAAGGTCAAGAGTTCGTTTTCAATTTGAATTGAAGAGATTAATTTTTTATACTAAATCTTATTAAATTCAAATTTTTGATTAAGAATTAAATTTATATTACGAAATTTATCTCAATTAGTAATTTACTGGTCCATTCACCCAAAAATGGAAAAAATTACCGCATCTACCGTTGGTCATGCTTCCCCTCTCATCGCGGCCTCTTCTCTCATCAACCAGCCCCGCGCATCCAATCACCACAATTTAGCTCGGAAAGTGTAATCGAACACCACTTTTACCCAAGCACTTCAAGGAGAGAGAAATTAAATGTTAAAAAAAAAAAAAAAAAAAAAAAACAAAAATCACGTTAATAAGGCGAAACTAATCCTGCCGAGAATATCGTAATTCGTACAGTGTATACACATTGATATAATGAGCCGTTGAAGAAGTGCCACGGTGAGAGGGTAAAGCCCGCCGGGAAGCCCGAGAGATCGACTTCATCACTGCGAATAACCAACCTATATATATATATATATATCTCCATAACTATCATTGCTATACTTATAATATACCTAGTATATAATACTCTTCACTTCCACACCGTACATTCAAATGCGGACTCTCGCGAATACGAGTGAAGCTTAGCAAAAAAGAAAAAAAAAACGTAAAATAATCCTAGAATATTAAAAAAAAAGGAAAAAAAATTAAAAGAAACGAGAACGAATCCATAAGTGGACTCGAAGCGAGAATCAACCACGACGAATCGATTATCCTCGATCGTTCTAGCAGGTTGCACAGAGCAAGACGAGCATATAGAAAAGCATGAGTAAAGACCTCGGCTCGTATTATCTGTATATACATATAATGTATAACTGTTTGTATGAGTATGTGTGTGTGTGTATACATGCTTGAACACTTGGTAGACTGTAAGTCGAGGAACTATCCTTCCGATCGGTAAAGAAGTAGCCTATCCCGAAAGACCATAGCAAGGAAAGAGCTGAAGAAAACGAGTAGATACATAAATGAGCTGATTCCAAGTAGCGTGATTCCGACTTTGTAAATAAGTGTCCGCAAAATGCATTGAGCCATGATAGTAATCCGCAATATATGGGCAATTCTAAGCTGCTTGGACCATTAAACAAATGTCTGTATCACGAAATCTTTCGCAAAATTCGCTAATACGAATTCAATCGCTTCGTATAATTTCTACATGCCCCCATAAGAACAAATATTGTCCAATTTATTTGAATGATTTTTAATTTTGAAGAAAGAAAAATTGTTCACAAAATCTAAGGCCAAGTTTTATTCATAATATTTTTGCATCTCTTATTTGACCAGTAAAAATGAATTTTTGTGCAAAGTTATGTCATAAAAATCCCATTCGTTTAAAAGTTACAGCGATTTTTGAGCAACAAAAAAATTAAACTGCAAATTATATGGTTCCGCACAGATGAGTTATTACTTGGCAACGATAATCATTATCCTCAAAATAAATGGCTACGTATTTCTCAATTAAATTTGCTATTTTCGTCTCTACTTTAATCCTCATGGATGTAACTTTGTATATTCGATAATCGCGTAAAGTTTTATTCCTCGTTCCTTGAACTTTTGATACAAACACTCGGGCATGTTTATAATGCACATTTATGGAAAAAATATTGAGGATATGTGAGATTTGTGAAGACAGAATCAAACATCATATATATGTATCGTAACAAAAGCGCACTTGGTGCACTACTCTTGCTCCGATCTTTACAGTTCGCGTAAAGGCACTTTCACGAATCCTTTCACCGTGACTTCGCGCGGAATTCTCGCGTTCTTTTGCCGTACACACACAAATGAGACCATTCGATAATGGTAAATATATATATATATATATAGTGCTATTGGATATTAGACGTGCATAAGTATACATAGCAGATAGGCGGAGAGTCTTGGCGGTACGAAATGACTCGAGACGAGAAATGGTCCATATTTCATACAATTCCTGCGAGTGTACATCGGCAACCGTATACTTAGATCAAGTTTAAATGGCACATAGCACAATTGACGAATAAAAAAAAACGATGAGTCGAAGGAAAAGAAGGATTGAGCGTCAAAGCGGGGGTAAAATTGTTTGGCCACGATACGAGTCCAAAGTAATTCCGCGTAAAATTATCAGCATAAAACCAAAGGTGGAAGAAAAATATTAGCAAGGGAGTGGACACAATTGTAAAAACTTAATGTTCAATATTTTTATTTCGACAGGAAAGGAAGAAGCAGGCAGTTTTAGTTAAAATTTAATTTTATAACCATCGAAAAGGAATATGATTTGCTAAAGAACCGGAGAACCAACAGGCTTAAACTCAAAAACTGATCCTACGAAAATTTAAACAGAGAAAAAGAAACATCAAAATTCACCATAACCGAAATTGAACGGGAAGAGAAATTCAAGTGTGATAAAATTAATCAACTGATTCAACTAATTCAATTGTGTGAAAAGCTAATCAAACAGATCAAACAGGATTAAATAATGAAGCAAAATTATTAACTAGTTCAAAGTTTTGTCAAAACGGAATACGACAAAAAACGGAGCCAAGTATGGTAGGAAAAAGTGAAAATAGTGCAGAAGATTTGCTGTTATGGGCGGTAGGTCGTTATTCTGTGATCTCTCCGTTTCTCTTCGTTCGTCCCTCTTTTTTGTCAGTGTATGCGTGCTCACCCAGGAAGCTGATAAAAAGTGCAATCTGGACGACCGGTTGAGAGCGCCATAGCAACATGCAGGTATTATAACTATAGCTACGAGTGTAGCAGCAGGTGCGGAGGTGAACCACGCCAACGACTATACGTAGCACGTGCTCTCTCTCCATAGCGTAAAACGACGTGTGCGGAAACCGGAGACACGCTGCTTGCTATAGATTTTTTTTTTTCTGCCAATTACCCGGATTAAAGTAGTTTGATTTGTGGCAAACTTTGACCATTCAATTTTTTCGTGGATTGCCAATTCTATTTTTATTTCTCCTTCCCTTTGGAATGTCCCATTATCAAAGTCGAAATAACGAAATGAATTCATTACAAGAATAAATCTCATCGTTCGATGACACCCAGACTAAATTTATATTTTCGATGAACACTCATTGGGATCTTTTCTAATCAGAAATCATATCGAAATGAAACGTATAAAATTAGTCTCGATGAAAACGACTGTACGAAACGCACATGATTTTTCTCGCTGTGTATAGCGTCAATAAATGGCTTGAGCGAAAATCGAACACAAGCTGCTCGCTAGACATTTTTTTTCGGCAAATTAAGACCATGATTGATTCGACATTTCCAATCGTTCAATTGTTCGTAAAGATTGACCGTTCAATTTTCCCATCTATCGATAATCGAATTTGTTCCCGAAATTTTTTTAATGCATCATTAAAAACCTCTCCGGATTTTGCTTCTCATCGGTTGAAGGAAAAAAAATTTACAGCGGGAATAAATCTCATCATTCGATGACATCAAGACTTAAATACTATTTTATTAACGCGTAGAAATAATTTCGCAATTATAAACGAATAAAATTGGTCTCGGCAAAGACGGTTGACCTCGACTAATTCACGTAAACAGCAGTGGAATTAATAACGCCCATCTTACGTCGAGATTCAAGATCCCGACTTTCCGTGATGATTCCACGTCTCCATTCCATGTCCCCGCTCACATTCCTGTCCAGTGACCGGCAAGCTCGACCCGTTAGTAATTGGGCCTCATTAGGGCAACAAAACAGGGCAATTCTGCTCGTGATCATCCGCGTAATTCGTTAGCTTGTTCTCCTTCTTCGTCCTCTTTCTTTGCTTCCATTAGAATTTAAGTCCACACCGAGCTCCACCAGATAACGCGAGGCTTTTCGATTAAATTATTGTAGATCCCAGAGTGTTTTTTTTCTTCATCTAGTCAGGGGAATAAGGGAAATGAAGATTCGATTTCATTATACAAAATAGAATCATAAAATAGCTAAGCTGGTCGGCTTTGGTGGGTGAATATATGTCGATCGTGTTTTTCGTTCGGATTTCTTTTTATGAAAAATGTTATTTATTTATTTTTGCTTCATTCGATTTCACGATGGACGCTTTCCACTGGTACAGGAGCTCATGAATATATGAATTTCTTTGGTTTGTAGCATGTCCACTAGCTGGCATACCACAATTGGGTTATTTCCTCACCTGCAACTATCCTACACACCATATAATATCGAAGCACATCTAATAAAAATCGGTTCTCTTCCAAATCTCACCGTGTGAGCCTTTGATGTATTTTACATATTTATGCTATAAATTCATAAGTACGCGCATAAATAGTATCATGTATACGTGGAATGTTCATAGAGTTTTTCGAATCACATATATTATCGATCAGGTATATAAGAAGCTAAGAGCCCATCTCTCCTGAAGGTCTGTAACATACAATCTCTAATGTATACTAAGAAAAAAAATGCCTTCACATATAGAATGAATACTTCTCGGGACCGCCCGGATTTTATCGTTAAATTCATCGTTGCCAACGATATTGAAAACGATACACATAAAATAATGAAAGAAAGAAGAAGCAATAAAAAATGGAGAATCGTAAAAGCGACGATGAAGAAAAGAAGGAGAAATGAAACTACGACTATACACGTTAAAGTTCCTCAGTAGCTTTTGGTTACACACGTGGCTCTTCTAGATGTACTAGCACCAATTAGAGTGACATTCGGAAATATTTTAAATAATTTAAGATCGGTTTCTTGAACGATCTGGCTGTGCCCCGCTCCGACTGTGCCCCGTTTGCCTCGGTAAATGCTACTTTCTGGGCTCGAGGACTTGGTTCATTAGCATACTAACGACTGCTTCGGATTCCTTGAGCGCGTAACAAAATCCTTCGCCTTCTTCTTCTTCTTATTCTGTTCTTTCTTCTGCTTTCTGCCTCTCTTTAGTCTCACACGCGCTATTTCCAATTCTTTCCTCCTCCGCCATTTTTTCCTTCCTTTATTCTTATTCTTCCCCTCTCTGAATATGCATTTATTTACTTCGTCTCCCCCCCCCCCCCCCACTCCCGTCCTCTCTTTCTCTCGCACTTTGCCATATCGTACAGCTCTTATGTATTTATACCTCAACTCGCTTTACATTTTTTTTATTTATTATTTCACCGATACACTGATCGTTCAGGCTCGCCCTCGGGGAGAAATAGGGAGCATGGAACCGTGACCCGGTGAAATATCTTATGGCCACAAGACACACTACTGGCTCTTTCTCACCAAATTTACGGAAGGGAAAAAATTACAAGCCTAAAACCGACGGTGTTCGATTCCTGTTCTCTTCTTCTTTCGTTTTTTTTTCATCTTTCTTTCGCTTTTTCGCACGAATATCTCCGGTACATTTCTCGAAGAGGCATATTCGAAGGTCGTGCGAGCGCAGCTTCTAGACGTGCAATGAGAACGAGCGCTGGAGGCCCATTTTAAAATACGAACAGAGCAACGAATCCTTCGATATGGAAGGACATGAATATTCACATGAGTCCATTTTAGCTTTTCGCGATTCATCGCAAGAATGACGGATGCACCAAAAATTCACGGTCAAAGCTGACGCGATTCTCCACGCCTTTCTTTCTTGCTCGTTTTAGCGAAAAAAGCCTCGCTAACAATCGCCAGGCACTCTCGCGGTGAATTCGGGTCGAACGGATTCGATAATGCGCGTCCAAGCGTTTGTGATGCAAATCCATCCAAAGAATTCGCGGTAGTTCATTGTTTCTCGCGGTTATGGTGTGGTATTTATACACATGTGTCGTGTACATTGCGAGGCAGCGCGTCAATAGACTTTCGAATATTTATGTCAGTGCAAAGTGGGTCCGCTTCATTGTGAAAATTTTGGGGTTGAGCGATATAAATGCAGTGTCCGTAATATCGGAGTATTTGTACAAGGAGCTGGATATGAAAAATATCTTACGTGGAGGGCAACTCATGAGTCTTCACTTGACGCTGATATTAGTGACTTTCTCAAATAGTGATTACATTAATATTTTAGAAAGTTATTTATTTGTTTGTCATTCCCAGGGTTCGCTTGCTATCCTGAGAGCTTTCATACGCTGGGAGACATTCTGTGGTACAGGTCAAGAATTACTATCGGGTCAATCTACAAAAGTTGTTAAAAAAAAAATTAAAAACTATATTCAACGACGCACAAAGTCTTGACCCCGCGTGATCGACATCTTTCGTCTCGAAAAAAAAACAAAAAAAAAATATACCATCGACCTCTCTTCATGGCTTTTGTACGCGATGATTCAGCCACTGAACTTGCATGCGCCGATGCGACAGTTATATTCATAATGAGTTTTACATGCGGTCGCATGAATGATCGTGAAGATCATCGAGACAAAGGCCCGACTTGATGAAAGAAGAAAGTATTTATGTATGTAGATTCGATGCGAAATAGCAAGAAAGCCGCACACGCTATTTAACTTTGTCAACGATATAAGTATACGAGAATTTATGTGCAAAGTGTCCATGATGCGGCGAGCGTTCCCATTTGCCAATTCGCCTGATACAGAATCGACTCAACTTTGCGTATTCCGTGACTCGCCTGCGATTGTCCTTCCTTGGCTTCTTTGTGAGCTGCGATTATCGTTACGCATGCCAGCCTAGAATCCAGTGAATTTCCGGTGGGTAAACAAACGATCGCGAAACGCACTTAAGCCGAGAAAAGCTTGATGGATTTCCGGTGGTCATCAGCTAACAGTTGCTGGATATAAGAGCTAACGTATGACTTTTGCCTGGACAGACAATATTTCGTTAATTTTCGCTCGTTAAATTTCATCTTTCAGTAGCGAGGGTGACTAACCGACCTACTTAATCAGACGAGTCTCGTAAAAAGAAGTTTTCACATTGGTGATGGGTGTTTAACCGTTCATACATTTACCTCACACTTGAGAATATTGTTTCTTATACGAGTCGTCGTCGTCCGCCTCTCAACTCCCCGCTATTGCTTCGTCTAATTGCCCCCAGGTCATTTCAATACTAGCATCTATAGTTATAGTACCGTAACAAAATGAGCCACGAACAGATTTCGCCATACAACGATATGGTATACCGAGTTCTTGTGTCGCCTGGTAAAGTCCCAAGACGCGTCTGGAAAGGGAACGAGACACGTTCGAATCTCTTCTTTCTCTTATACCAGGAAACGTTCTTCTTTTCTACATATCATCTTCCAACGTTTTTCCTCATGGGTGTGTCAAGTCTTGTACGCGCGACCTCTTCTCAGCATACATATATTTTTTAACTCAAATACACCGGTACAGTCTTTACGGTGCTGTAACACGTTCACCTCACCTCTCAACCGCAAATCTTGCGAATGCAGATCTCGCCGATAAAACGTATTATACGACAGAGTCTCGTGATCAAGGAGCTGCTTTTAAGATTTCACCAGAAAACTGGAAATCCCCCGGAGCTCCGACGATGTTCCGATAATGTCGTATGTATAATATATCATTTCTATATACGTGCACAAAAAAAAAAAATAACAACCTTCGCTGGGATATGTCCATCGTCGTTTCTGGGCCAGTTCTCGTTTCACGATGATTCTGTAATCGAGTTAAAAGCAATAGCTCCAACTCGGCGACTGGTGAAACATGAATGATGAGGGATGATGCCAGTTTGGCCGCATATCTCTTGGAAGCGACGAGTCATCGTACTCATCGTATGCGTGGGACCAACGGTCCCCTTTACTTCGGTGGACGATGCACACATTCGTATTCATATGTTATGCGTATATATATATATGCATATATATATAGGTGGCTTACCCAGAGGATATATAAAACGTGACCCAGGGAGGAAACCGCGAACCGCATCGCGTCCATAAGCGAACGATTTACGACTTGCTCTTCTTCTCCTCCTATCCTCTATGGTTTCTCAATGTATGGGGACCTTTCTCTGGTCACCATATACATACATATATATTTCTTAGGTTCACCTACCGCGACGGTATGTGATAGTATATATGTGGACCAAGTCACCACGGCCCGACTCATGCTGGGCTTTTACGACGATTTTACGAGCTAATATAAATCCTGTGTCTCGGGATATCGTGAGATTCATCGGGGCTGGGCGTCAATCTGGGGAGTTCACTTCTGGTCCCTTTGGCGTCTTGATGACTAAAAAATTCCATTCCACATTATTGTACAAATATCTCATGCAGATGGGGTAAAGTTGATTTCAACATTATACTCGGCGCTTGGATGATCGAGATCATTGCCCACAAAGGATGATTCACGCCTAACGTAATCGTACGTGTGTGGCCCAATTCACGCACCCGATCGTTGTCACAATCGCTGGCCATATCGAGAGCTCGACTTGCAGGCATGTATAATGCCGAACGACCAGTGCGCCCTTGACTAAGAACATTTAGCATTCTACACGGAACGTTGCTTGCGGCATAACCGACTGTTATACTCATCCTATAGGCACACGGTCAACCTCATGGTAATCCATAGCAGAACGAACTGAAGAAATGAAAAAAAAGAGCCAACACACCAAATGTCGTATACAGCGATCTCTTTCGCGTGGACACACAATCGAATTGGTGTTTGCGATTGCTCAACGTAAACCTGTGAGACTAGCGTATGTATGCTTGCTGGAATTCTGGTGAAATGCTCTTGGTAGTCCAGCACGCACCGTTCAAGTGCTTTAGATATATCGCAATAATCGATTGGCAATGTCGTGTGCTCAATCGAAAAATCGTTTAATCATATTCCACGCATGGAACTACTCGTGAGCTTTTCTAAGGCATCGGGGAAGCATATCAAGCCTAAAGATCTTCTTTGATCCCTTCGAGCAGACCCGATGAAACTCGCCGACCAACTGCACTCACCCGAGTACGAATCCATCTCGTGCATCAAGACCCGCTGAGCTCACGACAGGCGAACGGACGAGAATCGTCGCACACTGTTCACTTCTGTCTCGACTACTTCACTATTCCATGGAATGTTCACTATCTTGTGAAGCCAGGGTACTTGATCGTTGCATTTTCCGAGCTAACTGAAGATCGTGAATGGATCGGTGGAAAATTCTTCGTGTCACTGGTCTCGCTACGAAGTGCATATGCAATGTTTTGGACAGAACATATCAGAAGTTTGTCGATTAGTAACAATGTTTGCCACATTCTTCTTCTTTGGCAGATGTAAACGTTGTTCGTTCTCCTTCTAAAAAGTCTGTTCTTATAGCTTATGAACTAATTTTAAGTCTTAAGGACGTACCTTTGGTCGTTGGGCTTGCAAATTCGGGACCATTTCAACAGGCCGAGTTTGGTTCCTTAATGTTTGCTTGAAACAGAGGTAACATGCAAGTAAGGTAAAAAGTCTACCACTACATCTGCAGTTAGTACAAATACATGTAGTCTAAACTTGACTACGTATAAATTGCAGAAAATATCAGGAAAGGCATTGCATCAAGTCGATCAGCATTTTCGTTGAGACACAAGTACAGGTAGACGAATCTACATGTCACCTGTGTTGTTCTCGTACTAGCTCACAGTTTTCTCTGCCAAGTATATTCGACATACAACTGTACTGAGACTCTTACAGTCCCACGTCCCTAAGACTCTGGTCGATCTCAGTGACTTCTTATTTGGTACTTACAAGCGTTCCAACCACAGCACAAAGTTTCTATCCCCACGGAAGAGTCGTCCTAATATATAGTCATTCTTTACCTAGTACATATCAAGAAAGCTTCTCTTGAAAGAAAACCAGAAATGGGAGAGAACACAGCTTAGAATCGGTATGGAATCGAAAATCGTGACGATATTCTCTCAGCGCCAGAAATACAATTCCGTCCACACATACAGTAACCCAAGAACTACCGTGATTCCCATTCTCGTATTGTGTTCGTGTGCAGGCACTATGTATTTATTCTATGGAGTATCCCCGATCGCGGTGTGTTCCCAGAGAGTAACTCAGACTAGAAATGCCTCGTTTCTGTGGACATTCTCACAGTGTATAGGCAAAACAAGTAAACGGTCAAACGCCTCATGCTCCAGCTTACGTTTGAGATTCACCAGAGGTCGCGGTAGAGAGCGCATGAGGACGACGAGAAATCGAGAAATGAAAACAAGAGTGACGGAGCCGTCGCGTCGTACCAAAGGGACGGAGAGGGGGAGAAAAGGAGAGCGTTGAGACGAATCGGGCGATAGACACGGAGCATTGAGCATGCGAGGCGCGCACGCGCACGCGAAGCAAGGTCTTCTTGCATGGTTTTGCCGTGAGAGGAGCTGTGCCGCGCATCGCAGGCACACACAAAGTGAGAGTGACGTACATCGGGGGAATCCGCAGTTCGCGTGCTACTGCTCATCGTTCCAATTGCGTATACGTATACGTATTTCTATATGTATATGCTATAGTTTGAGTATACACTCGAGGCAATTGGCCAGACACCAAAAAATCCTCTGCACGATCGCCAGTAATAAGTATAATATATATATTTACCAAACGCACACATATATGTAGCAAAGCATACACATAGATGGAGAATTTTGAATTCATGTAATGTCTGTGGATATGTGGTTTAAGCGATCCAGTACACAGGAATGTTCTCATGGTTCTCGTAGATGCAGGTGAAACAGTAACACGACATTTCTTCGAATCTGTTGCATTACAGTTGCACTGATCGCCTGAGATCACGGTACAGAGTCAAAGAGTAACGATTATTCATTCTGCAAACTTAGTTTCTCATTTTGTGGATTGCTACGCCTGACAAATGCATGTGGGTGACTTTTTTTCAACTCATGTATGCAATCGTTCTTTCCAGCCCATAGTGAGTGGTTTGGGTAGATTTTTTCTGACCATGTTAATAACTTATTTACACGATTTGTAAATAACTGGTAGGGTCACTCTTGGCGTAGAGCATACACCGGATAACGAACCACTGCAATTGTTGCAAAATACCCCATGAAAGTTAATGCTGTCGGTCTTGTTGGCGATATCATTGTCCTATACACATCATTGTTGAAAACGTGCGTATTCCTTCTTTATGACATCCTTGTACCTGACATTCTTCTTCTTGACATCCTTGTTCCTGACATTATTTTTCCTGTTACCCCTGTACCAGGGATCCTTGCTCCTGACATCTCTGCTGAAGATATCATCATGCCTGACATGCTGGTGACACCCTCGTTCCAGTCATCCTGGTCGTTCTCAGTCATCTTCAGTTTTTCATATTTATGCTAACACGTACACCTCCGACTTCTCCGATCGTTCTCCATTTTTTTAAATTGATGCTCCAGTTGCATCCTCACGATTCTTGTCCCTATCCATCCAGGCTATTAAGGTCTTGATAAAAATGTCCGAATTTCGTAAATTCGAGACAGTTTATAATTCAAAAAAGTATCATTTTAAATACCGTTGAGGAGATTCACCTGGTACATAAAGCTTGTTCTCTTCCGGGTCACTTGTTCGGTTTTTCAAATATTTCTGGTATTAGTAACGCGTTACCGGATCTCGGGCGAATTCCACGCTCGAATTCCTCTCATATACGTGAACATGTGAACGTGTCTGTATGTGTTATCGCAATGAGTTGGTCACTGTAGAAATGAGATCCAGTACGCATTTATGGAGAATCACGCGGCGAGTCATCTCACGGGGAATGCTGTCTCGAGGAAGGAAATGCGCGAATTGCGTTCGAGCGATGGTATTGGATGCTGGAAAGATCGAGCTACTGCGGGCAAGCTTGTACTGTTATTAAGTATATAAGTATACATACGGGTGTATGCGTGTTTGATGATGTTAGCGAACGAGTGAGCCAGCGTACTCTACTCGAACGTCTTCGTCGTTGCGAGATACCTGATGCACTCTTTACGCACGCGACGACGTGACGACATACGCCACTATATGGTGAAGAGCTCTCCTACATCAGGGTCACGCACGGGCGATCACACAGCTATTACTAACAGTACCGCAGATCCCAACTGATTTGATTCACCTGAGCGAAGATGAGATTGAGATGTTCTATCAATTTGCTTTAATTATTATTCTAAGCTCATATCGCGTGCTGCGCGCACAGTGGAAGCTGCGTCAGAAGTCGATGATGAATGACTACTCGAGTGAAAAATGTCCTTCTGGACAAGTCCTTAATAATTCATGCAAAAATTCCATTCGGTAATAAGGAGTCCCAAATGGGACTTAATTTCTTGTCATATCGTAAAATCTTCGTTTTAATCCTTTTAGTTGTTGAAAATGATGGATGTGATCGAACATTTCACTGAAAAATTTATACTCTGCTAAACAATTATATCTATCTTTTCATACTATCTATTATATAATTTCCATAATAATCTAACAATTTATACCTTTCACCTCTTCTCGTGGTTTTCAATTTTTAGCCATCAAAGGAATTAGTTGACAATATTTTTATTTAGTACATCTTACGTGCTGTTTCTTAGATTTTTATAGACTAGATAATAAGTGGTCGAGGTGCGAGTTTGAATCTGCACCAAAGCTTTGGATTAACAAACTTAATTCTCATTTCTCCTATAAATAACAGATAAGTCCATTAAATGACGACTTTAAGATGATTTTTATCTCAGATATACATAACATATTGCATTTTATTACCACGAAAGGATTATGGGCGATTCGGTGAGACGCACGTTTGAGATATAAAGTGGACAATGCGACCACACGAGGTGTGTTCCAAGCGCCAGTATGGTCTGAACTAGAGGAGACTCCGCCGGAGGCCTGCTTGGACAGCAGGCCATTTCACATTCCCACGTCCTTAATATAGATTGTTGATACGAGCGGGAGTAAGACGCAGTGATGCTGCGAGAGTTCGTGCAGACTCTATGGCAGAGAAGCCGGAGAAAAGGTGAAATGGACCGAGGGAGCGAGTAGATGCCTCATTGGTGTATATAGGAAAGGGACGGAGGGAGTGACGCGGGAGCTACATTATCTACGGTCTTGGAGTTGCACGCGCGTGGGCGAGAGGTAGAAAGCCCATACAGACTGTCTAACGGTCGACAGTACAGGTGCTTTATATTACGAGGGTCAAAATTCCAGTCATCAATTACTTTCCAAAAACTCATTTTTGAGGTTTTTCAGTAAAAATTCTCAAGTTTTTACCTCTTAGCGTAAAAGAGCTGATTCAGATTCGATTTGTCTCTATTTTTTCTCATAATCATTTAACCTTCAAAACGGAATTTGAACAACGGTCAAAGATTTTTTTAAATTTCGCATACTGTGGGATAGAATTTTCGCAAGATCTATTCGCGACTTGTCCGGAACGTTTTTTCTTTGCACTCGGGTACGCGTATTTTTTTTTCCTTCCTTCCAGCAAAATGCGACAAACTCGGCGACTAGAACTATCAGTCTTAGTGGCGAGTTCTCCAGAAACGGTATAGCTGTCGAGCCCGAATGTAGTGGCGCGCAGCTCTACCATGTCGTGTAGGTGAATGGTGATCAATTGACTCTGATCTCTCACGGGGCGTAATTCCAAATCTGGCTCATGTTCAGCCTGTACCGTGCGATTACGAAGCTCTGGCGAGGGTAAATGGTCCGGGCAGCTCCAGCAAGAGTCTGCTTTATTTCATTATTTTCTCACATTTTTCTTCTCACTCAGGCAGACTTGTCAAGCAAAATAGCAGGTGCTGTCTCTCTGCGAGCGTTGTCAGCTTTGCTCCACTTATACTGGCGAACATCAACTCTTCTCTGATGCTTTGACGATGATAAATGTCACGGGAAGTTACAATATTACGATGACAAATTTGTTCAATCGACTGATCGCTCTCAGACAGATTTAGTGCTTGTCATTTTGACGTCGAGGCGTTTTGGGAAGAGTCTCGGGCTTCTTGTGTAAAAATGTCAGTATGATTCTTACTGAATCATATCGTCTATTTTTTCAATCGAAATCGCATACTCAAGATATCTGATTTAGAAATCTGCTCCAGAGTCTTCTGGAAATACCTATCGACTACTTATATATGTATGTACATAACCCTATACATATTCCCGTCACGTGTGGGAAATAAAACGGTCTCTTTTTTCCTTATTCTTTTTTCCTTGAAAATTGTCACAGCGGGAGTGATCGACTTACCGCATTATGCGTCATACATAAATCGAACGCATTCTCGAGCACACGGCGCCTGATTTTATCGTCGGGCGAATACGGAAAAACTATTGACTCATGCGATTCGCGATCTTGATTCGTGAAGTCGATCTTGAAGATAATGATACTTGTACCTACGAATAATAATAATAAACTTTGGACAAATATTATTATTACGATTATCATTATTATCATATTTCAAAAATTGTGAAAACATGTGAAAAAAATACTGACACGATATGAAAAGATATGCCCAATTGAATAAGTTTTATTCCAGAACGAATAACTTTCGATAATTCGAACCAAACGATTCGCGCAACTGACCGGTATGGACAATTTTTTTTTCTCCTTTCAATCCGCATCGGGATTGCTTTATGGCGCTACAAATCGGTTCAAGATTCCGGGCGTGCCAATTGATTTGAGATAATCCCAGCATCGAAGTAAGAGCAAGAGTGCAGTATATACAGGCCCTCGGGGAACGAGAACGGATTCGTCGCACGCGCCCCTAAATGGCCGTGGTCCGGACTATGCACATATGTATAGCCCCTATGTGATATACTGACCAGGGCAATGCGAGCGCAAATGTGCATATATATATATATATATAACACATTCACGTGTACGACTTGCGCGAGTAAGTTCAAGACAGAGTGTGTGAGACTCAAGACGTACGGTGTGGAACTGCTGGGATAAAAACTTGAAGAACACCTTTGTATGTGAACCAGGCTCGTGCGCCACACGCCGTGAGCCGTTGCACACATTTATCCATGGTATATATATTTATAAAACCTGACGTGCGCGAATGTTACGCAATTTGCGAATCCCGTTGTCCCGTCTATGGGAATCTATATATATATATATATATATACATATTTTTTTAATACATTATGTATATGTTGGATACCGCCTGAATGACATGACAGCCAAGATCGAGCACAATCAAGGAAAATAGCTCGATCGACCTCGCAGTCTTTTCCCAGTTTATGTAGAATCTCGATCGATCGTCATATTATGAACGATAATTATCATTTCATATATTTTGTTAATTATGACAATATTTTATCTACATAGCAGTTTGATAATAATTCTTTCGATAATTCTACAAATTGTATGTTTGCGAAACGTATGACAAATATTTTGTTGCTGTTGTAAGTTTGACTATAAAATTTGTAGATACCTAAACTGAAACACTTGATCATATCATTTTTGAAATTTGATAAAATTAATGTAGAACATTTGGTACATTGGGGAATAAATTTCATAAATTCACCATATATTCTAGTCATGAAAATTTGTTATAATGAAATAATTATTTTAGCACTTACAGATCACTGCAATAAATATAAGACTAAAAAATGCGCGTAACTATAATATTTTGAAAAATATAACAAATAATATTTTGCCGATACAAATTTCACAACTGCACCAATGAGTTTTTTAGAGTGTGAATATCGGAAATTTTTATTCATTAGTTGACGAACTGATTACCTCAGATCTTTATGACATTGGATGACACAACACATCAAAACAAGTTGAATAATAAATTCACTCTCTCACGCGTAGTCATTGGATGGCAAGTAGGTTATAGACAGAAGATCGATAGATCTTGTACAGATTTATCGGATCTCGTAATTTGAGCCGGATCCAGACTGGAGATTCATCAGCGCGTGAATGAAATCAAATTTGCATTCAAGGAAAGAGCGAATGGAGATACTTGTTCATAATATATACCGAGATAGTTTCTATTTTTTTCACATTAATACTACGTATGGGAAATCGTGAAACGCGTTATCGGACTGACTCCAAAATTAATCCTAAATTGGCGAGCTCGTTTTTTTTTTGTTGCGGAATTTGTGTCTATGTACGTTCTATAAATAACCAAAAAACAACAAAAAATTAATATCATCTGCCAATAAATTATGAAATTATTTGGCTATTTTATATTTAATCTCTGAAAGATGTTGAAATATATAAGAGGATTTAGCGACTGGTAATCGTCATACAGAACTCTCAATTTTTCCTTCACATTGATCTTCCACTCGAGAAAGTAACTAGAAAATTTGAAAAGCTTCACAGGCCACTGGCAGGTCCGTGGAGAGCTCTACCGTGGCCTTGTAAGGTTTTCTGCGTGTCTCTTGAGATATTCCATTCGAAAGAATCCTATTAAAATTAGCATCCTCAAGAAAGCTACAATCCACATCTGTATCTCAATCTTTTCGATCATGCAACAAGCGCAATGGACCCAAGAGGGAGAGAGATCGTTTCCCTTGCCTCTGGGACTCCCATATAGGCGGAAGTCGATGCGGCATCTGCAGGCTTCGTGGTGGGTCTTGAAAAATCGCAAAAGCGTGTATGCTGGTAGCAAGGAACTTATATATATATATATATGTCTAGGCGCACGCTTAAGATTTTCTTCTGGAGGCCAACTCACGCCGATGACACCGTAACCCCTTTCACACAGTAGCAATGACAGCCACGGATCATCTGGCATACGAGCGAGAGAGCTCGGCGAGTTATCCTCGTTGTGGCTACCTCAGCTTCACTAGTGTCTGCTTCCGTATTTATTTTGCTTGTATACCGTCCATTTTACGTGAGACTCCAGCCAGCCATTCTAGCAGTGATGCGAACGTTGCACAGCCCACGATTTAGAGAGATTGCTACCGGAAGATTGCACGCCATCAGGACTCTCCCTGTGTCTGTATGTGTGTCCTTTGTACACAAAGAAGAGTAACAGAAGCTGCGATGAAACTGCAGTCGAAGTTTTACAGGCATCAACGATGCTCGAGCGTACACCGTGTCAAATCCGATACCAAGTTTCATACGGAATTCTCCGAGTCTGCATTCGCGAGACGACGCAAAACTTTAGCGTTGTCACATTCACATTTCCCGGGACTGAAACACGCCAAGGCGCGTTCAACCGATTTTACGGTTGAGCGCTATTCTTGTGAGCTGGATGACACGTCATTTTCTCATCGAGCACCCGAGCCCCGCAAATGTTTCTTCTCCCCTTCGCCCTCTCTCTCTTGATGTCGATCTTTATTCGTGTGTGAAAAATGCCATTTTTTTGTCGCCTTCGTACCATCCGTATATTTTGGAATTTTTTCACCCTCCGCTCAAGCTGGCACAAGAGTTTCCACAAATTTGTAATAGTTCCACGTCTCTGTCCTTCATTCTTCAATCAACGATATTGCCTCTCTTTTTATTTCGCGTGCCACTCGACGACACTCGTAGGTTCTCAAGCGCATCGAGCAAATGGATAATTCTCGTAATCGTTGACCGGTAATAAGACGATGGTAATTAATGCATAGGAAATATAATTAAGTGTCTTGAATAATTGGTCCATCGTAATTGATAAAGAAAATTGCTGTGTGATCTGATCTGTATAAACTGGCTACTTAATTTATTTATACAAAATTGATGCCATTGACTGGCCTATATAGTTTTTGCAATGCGTATAATAATCAATCAGATACTCAAGCATCCTCGACTGTCTTAGCTGCGAGACGAACAATCTGCGCTTTCGCTACGGGACACAGTGAGCCACGCTGTGGTAGTTTTTTTTTATCCACCTTTTTCTATCAATGCGATAAAAAATTTGCTAGTTATACATGAGACGAAAAATTATTTTTCTTGGATAAAAATCACATTATTATATGCGAGACTGTTTTTCCCACGTACCTTTTTCTATATAAAACTGAAATTATTCTTCTTATCCCACTGTTTTTGCGAGCGTAAAGTCAATGAAACTGCTAACTGAATGCGTCTCACTCTCCCCTCCTGTAGTCCGCAGCTGGCCGGTTGTAAATTCGCGGGATTGGATGAGTTGGCGCCATTCGAGCTTTTGGGCCTCACAGACCCTCTGATATTGCGATTTTCCGTTATAGCCTCACACGTCTTCAACACCCACGCTCCATCGGCCAAACTCAGACTAGCACG
The DNA here is from genome assembly GCA_963669185.1 of Dyspetes luteomarginatus. Taxonomy (NCBI): domain Eukaryota; kingdom Metazoa; phylum Arthropoda; class Insecta; order Hymenoptera; family Ichneumonidae; genus Dyspetes; species Dyspetes luteomarginatus. Next base: position 5,803,022 of record OY769903.1, read on the forward strand.
ATGCCAACGACTTGACCAGTAAAATTTATTTCGTAATTGTGACTCAACGGACGACGAACGGGTCACACGCGACCATTATGATCCTCTTGCGTATACAAAAATGTGACTCTGTCTGCAAGTTTTGAACGTTGCGGAATAAATGAAGATGACGTCATTACGGAAACCACCCAATAATTTTTACCCTGCCCCGTAACATTTTTTCGGAACCCACGGTCAATTCTGTCGTCACGATAATTCTTCCATAAACTAGCATACGGTCCAGTCGAACCAAACTGCACAAATTACTATAAATACCTTTTTGTCTTGCGATCATTGGAAAGTGAATGAAAATGAGCACAGACTGATGTGGAAATTTACAAAAATAAATTTGTTTCCTTCGAGTTTATCAGGTTTATTCGATTCAAGAAAGCCTCATTGTTTTCCCTGTAAATTAATTTTATAAATTGAGTATTTTTTGTCAAGTGATAATCTATCAGAATGTCCGGTTCATTATCATAACAGCCAATTCGCACGTTCCCATGCCTTATCTCAACATTTAAGTACACATATGCCGCACGATCATGCTCATTGGTCAGCTTTGCATTGGCTTACAAAAGATTGAAATGCACGATCGTAAATTAGTGCTCGATAGCCGTGCGAGCTAACGCGCGCCTGAGTGCCACGGGGTGTATTTCCAAATGAAAGTCTTCCCCTAGAGTGTATATGTGTGTACATCAGGCTCTAGAAGTCTCGGCAACGTCGAGAGGCATATATGAGTTTTATTGTCGGCCGACAAGCGTTTAACTTTACGATCGACCACGCCGTATAGTATAACGTTTAGTACACACGCTGTATACATATATGTATGGATGATGTTCACCTCTATCCTAGGTGGATCGGCATGCTAATTCTCGTGACGCGCGTAATATTAAACCCTGGCGTTTAATCTGGTAGAGAAATGCGCGTGGATCACGCGCCCATTCTCTAGTGTTAGGCGTTCGGGTCTACCATAGGCGCGACGTCACGACCCTTAACGGGTCGCGACCGGAGAAAGACTAACGGCGATAGTACGGCGAGAGCTCATCTTCTTTGCGAGAGTTCATGGGTCACAACTAAAGACTGAGTCTGTTTAATAGATGTTGAAAGAACCGTATGTACCGCGCGCGTTAAACGTTACCGTCAATACATCGACTATACACATACACGTGAGAAGAGTCGTAACTCTTTCGCCTCATTCGCCCATCTCATTTTATTGTCGTAACATGACGTATTATGGAGAGGAGACACCACGAGTTTTAGTCAAATCCAAAATAAAATTGTTGTCCACATTTGACCCCAATTTGATCGGAGCGTTGGACAAAGTTGAATCGATCATACATAATCATAAATTTTTTATTCAGTATTCAATGCATGAAGATCGACGAATATGGAACAAAGAATCTTCAAAGTATATTTGGAACTGACTTCAATCTTCGTCAGTGATAATTGGATCCTTAATTCGGATACCCTCCATATGTTCTCTGACCCTGATATATTATTTATTTTTCTTTTATTCGTAGACTCACTCACTCGTTAATCAGCCAACTAATGGTAGCTATTTTTTTTTGTCTGTTACAGTCCTTCTTCGGCCGAACGTACAACAATCTGGGCAGCATATCGGAATGCAAAAATGGTGGTGTCTGCGTAATAAATAAGAAGAACCGTACGGCATGCAAAGCGTGCAGGTTGCGCAAGTGTCTAATGGTCGGTATGTCCAAGTCGGGCTCGAGATACGGACGACGATCGAATTGGTTCAAGATTCATTGTTTGCTGCAAGAGCAGACGAACGGTAGTCAAGGTGGTGGAAGTCCAGGTGGCCCCTTTGGTACCGGCTTTTTGCCAGGTTTCTTGCCTCCCTCGCAGTCCCATTCACACCAGGGTGGCGGTTTGTACGGCATCAAAGATGGCAAGGATCGTGCATCGCCGAGTCAGGAGGATCTTGCCTTACAATCGCACTTGTTGCACGTAGCTATGCTCAAGCAGGAACGAGAACGAGGTAACAAGTCACCGCATCCTGATGATGTGGCTCTGCAGAATCAATTGAGGCTTCTAGCCTGGCAGAAGGAACGAGAGAGAGCCAGTCAACAACCACCAGGCACTCCACCTCGAGAAGGTACACCGCCCTTTGGATACAAACATCCGGCCACGAGTTCGCCGATGTTCCCGGTCAATTTTGCCCAAGAGAAGATGGTTCTCGCGTCCAGTCCACCTGAAGTTTTTCGGCCATTCTTACCAGCATACAAGAGGACAGCGGACACCCCGAGTGACAGCGGTGCATCATCCGTAGACGGTGGTGAACACGACGAATCCAGAAGTAATTCAGCGCTCAGCTACTTCAAGGTTAGCGCATCGCCCACTCTCTCCGAACGTGAATTTCCACCGAGAAAAATCAATGCTACGGTCACATTGACCACGAGCTATCATCCTCATCATGGATTAGGTCTGGTTTATCCACCACCTGGTCTGGTGACTCCAGCGGCATCGCAGCACTCGCCACGTGGTGGCGATCTCCTGCTAATCAGTCCCAGTCCAGGTGGACTAGCCGTTGAACAGGACGAGCCGATCGATCTGAGCGTTAGATCTACGCGAAGTTCACCGAGGCCCAGCAGAACAGACGAAATGGACAATTCCTCATCACCGATCGCGGATAATCGAGGAACGACCAAAGATCAGGAAACCACGACCAAGAGCAAACCTTTGGACCTCACACTAGGCGTTAAGAGGCCTGCGGAACTTCCACTTACACTATAATGAGGGTAAAGTGAAGAAAGAAAACAAACAAAAAACAGCGAAAGGCCGTTGGAACTTCGGTCACCTCGATCACTTTGAGCATACCCGTGATGCTGATGGCGGATCAATATCTCGTCCAACTTTTCCTTCACCAGGGCGCCAGTATCCATTGACGTGGGCGAAATAGGCTCTCTTGTAAAAACTTTGTCTTATTTTTCAAATCTCGTCACGGAGAATAACACAAAGATACACGAAGAATTGAAAGCAGCCGATTTGTTAATGTTATCCAACATGCCACGATCGAGGTAGCGTATGGGCTATCGCGCGAAAAAAATGTGTTCAAACCTGTACATATCGCCTAAATACAACGGAATGGCGAAACCAATTAATTTATTACGACCGTAGCTAGACGGAAGATTATATTTTGTACATCTGCTGTATCTCTTTTTCTCCTTTTTTTTTTTCTACTATTCTCGTTTCCATTTCGACTTTTCTTTCCATTCGTTTCGATAATCCAAGAAAGTCAGTTTCGATTAAGTATGTATATTTGAGTGAGGATGAATATTACATATATATATAAAGGATTCGTGAATAACGAGGCCAGTAGTGAAGTGCCTTTATATTATATTTATGAAGAAGAAAAAAAAAAAATGTATGTATAAACAAAAGAACAAAAAAATAAGCACAAAACATAGCACATCGGATGATCCAAGCTTGTTTTTAGGATGTTAAGAGAACTCATAGCCAGTAATAATCGTTGATTGGATACAAAATACCTATGTAAACGTGTCCTTCACTCGTTAGTCGAGTTTCTCTGGACGCGGACGTCGCGGATCGTAGCGATTGCAACGACACTTGTCCTTTTTATAGATTCTTTTTTCTTATTTCTTTTACGAACTGCCAAGAGTGCGCGTATGTGTGTGTGTGTGTGTGTGTGTGTGTGTGTGTGTGTGTATGTGTGTGTGTGCGTATGCGTGTGTGCGCACATCAAACGACGAACTCTCTCGGCATTCATCATGTACATATATGACGATGATATTGATAATTTTCTGCTTTACGTAATATCGTAAGAACGTTTTTTTTTTTTTAATTATTTTTTATGAAGATCGATTATTTCGGCAGAGTGTAAACTCGCCGTCCGCGTTCCGCAGAGATTCTCCAAAATTATAATTACTATAAATTTTTTGTAAATAAAATAGAGCGTAAGCGGTGATGATGAAGCGGCCAGTAGATACAAGCCAGATGAAATAAATAATTTTTGTTTAATCGAGGATAATGAAAATTGGGGAAAAAAATTTCGTATTACTTGAACCTTCCTGATTCCCACGATTTCCTCGTTGCCACTTGTCACGCATTGCCACGTAAAATGGATCAATTGAATACGATGCACGAGAATATTAATTTATCATTCTTCAATTAACGCGCGTGTGTGACAAAATCGTGATATAAGTCGATGAGATATATCGAAGAATTAAAAAATAAAAATCTATATACATGCAAGAGTAAAAAAAAAGAAGAATAACGTGAAACGATCATGGATCGAGAATGCTTCGTGGCGGCTATTCTCTGTGATCTTTCGGAAAGAAAATTTACGACGAAGCTTGCATTATAGTAGTTTGCAGTGCAACTCTCGGACGTTAATTCTAAATCGTTCTCTTCTCTTTCTCAGGGGCCTTGTTCTCCATCTTTCTCACTCCCAAAGACACATTGTGCGTATTTTGCTATGCGTATATACACACACACACACACACACACATATATATATATATATATATATATATATATATATATATATATGCAGTAGTTTGATTCTACGAAGTATTGCTGGTGCAACGTTGCACCGAGAGCCTACAGAAGCCCAGGTAACATCTCTCGCTCGGAGAATCACTTAAGCCGGATATAAATCACACAGAGAGCAGCGAGAGAATGAGAAGGCAGTAACAGCAGCAACGCAATGCTTGGGTCGAGGAAAACGCACTGGTAACACAGGCAAAATCGATCGCGGCCACTGCCTGTGTATGTACAGCCTCACTCATTTTATTCCACCTGAGAGTCTGTACGTTGTTTAGCCTTGATATACTCAAGGGAGGATAGCAGAAACTTGTTTGATCGGTGCTTCTGGTCCCGAGCAAATGGAAATAAGGCAAATGCTCCTATTCCTGACCACCTATATTACATTAATCATAAAAAAAAAATCGAAACATTGCACATATCAACGAGAACGAATCGGCACACGTTACATAATACCTTGAATTTGATTTATCTGCTTATACAACAACAGAGAACCATTCGATTGATAGTTTTTTTCTTATTTTTCATCGAACATATTGATTTTTAAGTATCGCGCGATCCATGTACTTGTATGCGTTTGCCAATCTACCGTGAAAAAAAAAAACAGAATAAGAAAAGATGATAAAAAAAGTGAAATTTATTGTAATTTATTATCATTAAATTTATGAAGATTTTAATTAAGATATCGCTAAATTCATTATCAGTGGAAAATTTACAATCGAACAAAAAGTCTTCGCGGGAAATTAGCGTCAAAGGAAGAATTTTTTTGATCGTTAAAAAGATCGGAGAGAAAAGAATTAATTTTTCCAGGTCCTTTTGGAAAATGAAAATAAAATTCGTTCTCATTCTCGGAGTCTTTTTTCGTAACGATTGTGGTTTATTCTCTTTCTATACATATACGGCAGCTTTGCAGACTGCCCAGAGCGGAGTGCCACTGCAGGCTGGAGTAACAGCAAGTCGAGAACTCGCGCGCTTGCTCACCTATCAGTGAACCAAACGGCTGAGAGAGCTACCACGACCGGGCACCATTAATCAATTGCACCAGGAAGCGCGGATTGCAAAATCATCGAGTTACGGATACCTGCCTACGCACGGCTGACTCGATCCTGGCTCTTTAACCTTGGCAGGTCGAGCGTTTTTTCTTTTTCTCATCTCGTTTCTGTTTCTTCACTGTATATTATAGATCGGCTACACATACACACATTAGAGGAGCTCACGTGCTTGTGTGTGTCTTTCTGTGCACGTATTGTGCGGGAGTATAAGAAGCAGCGATGATATTATCTCCGAACAAATATAAACTTGACGCGTTATTATCGACATTTACACTTATTGCCGCAGAGTTTACCCAAGTATGGCTGATGGATGCAAATTTTTTACCGGATGTCGCTATGCAACATTGATGATGAAGATTCAGTTAGCAAAGGAAAGATCGGCGGTGATTTGGAATAACAAATGTTTGAGCCCAGAGGCTATGAATCCAAATGTATTATACATATATCCAATGGCAAATACAGAGACAGATAGCGACTTGTTAACCGCACTCGAGCAAGCGGTGTATCGGCGATCGTTCATCTATCGTCATGACTCTATGCATGAGTTGTCAAGAGCAAATGTGAAGATTTACTTCGTCCACGATCATTCGTTTAATCGACAAAAAAAAAATCAACAGTGGATATCGTACATTGACATTTATTCTTAGTTTCGCAATTCCATTGGCCGATAATATTAACCGGGTCCAGGTATTTAGTGAGCGAGAAGCTGCCCAATTAAGAATTTCTACTCCGACGATTATCAGCATATCGAAGGGATTTTCCAAAGCATGTGTACAGCCTCGAATGACTGTCATCAGACATATCTAAATACTAACAATAAGTCGGCCAAGTACTTTTACCGATTAATACCCTGCTCGATTTTTTTCCAGAAAAAAAAAATGAAAAACCATCTCATGGATTTATACCGAAACATTTTTGTAAGTTTTTCCCGTTGAAGATATTCGACAGGCGTTTAGTTATATAATTTTATCTGTAAAAATTAATTCATGATTGGAAATCATTTGGTAGCAATTAACCGTCGCTCAATTCACGATTCTGCCGATATGCAATGGTAGAAATGTTCGCAGCAATGAGAGGTAAAACAAAAAAAAAATCGTTAGATGAAAGAAAGACGTTGGTAAGGCGACGATGGTAGCGGTGTAGGCGACGAGAACGATGAAGAGTCGAGAGATACACGACGCCGCGGTCAACGTAGAAAATGTCGAGGATGCGCGCAAGTATTTGTCGCGCGTGTGCGATTGAATCTCGTTTGATCGTTTCTGTGCTGCAGGGGATAAACAGAACTAGCCTGGTAAATAGTCAATAAAAAGCGAGTATAATGCATTGGTGCAGCATGGTTCTGGGACGTCAACGGCTCTCTTGGGATATTCACGTTTAGCTGCTTGCACACAGAGGGCCCTACATATCACCGCTGTTTATGCACACAAACACAAACACACAAACCCACACAAAGACATATGAAAGTGTGCTACAGTAAAGGAGACTCGAGAGCGACTACTTACTTACGCGGTACACGATAGAAGATACGAATAAGAACTCCGGTCTTACTCCGGTCCATGCTTCTTCTCTCGCGAAGCATCTTTTATAAAACGGAGCGGGCTCGCGAGCCCGCAATGAACTTGTCGCACTCACTTCTCCGAGCTCTCTATCCGCAGGTCCATCTCTCCACACCGGAGAGAGATATCTATAGTTTCTCTACCGATCTTTCCAACATCTCATCTCGCTATCTCAGTCATTGGGGGCCTTTCTCTTCGTGTCAAAGCTCTCCCGCAGAGAGCGCGAATCTCGGTGGTTTGCACTTAGACCTTTGAATCGAACGAGTAGGATGTTTGTTGGAAACGTCTCTTCGCTCCAATTTTATACGTGCTGTGTGTGTGTATATATATATATATATATGATACATAAGATAGTATTAGATCTTATATACCGGATTTCATACGTGTGTGCAGTGGACAGCTTCAACACGACAGATTCTATGTACACCGTAACGAGAGTACCCCGCGATTGTATACATTATATTACATATATATATATATATGTATATATATATAGCGTGCGTCGTGTGTACCTATTATCCTTAACCAGTTACCAGGATATACAAAGTAACCTAAGAGCGAAGAAATCGTTCGTTACAAAGTTTGTTACTAGATGGCACACACCAGCAAGTGGAGGTTCCAAAAATCGGTGTTCTTGTGCTTGGATATAGTTGCCGTGTGGCACTATAAGAGCAAAAGCAGCAGCAACGGCAGATGAGATGAGAGGTCAAGGGTCAACGAGGTCCCGATCGGTCGATCTTTTCCCAAGCATGAGTATACCATACCACAAGACTCACGATGAGCGTAACAGAGTGAACCTGTACCAGCAGAGAACCGTAGCCGGTGTTTGCCCGAGCGCAAACGGTCCAATTAGGAGGCACGCGAGATAGCCGGGCGCATAATCAGTAATTTGTATTGTCGGGAGATTGGACGTTCGCGAGCTCATTGGCTCTCGACGGATTTGTATTTAAAAAAAAATCAAGAAAGAAAGCAGCCTTGAGAATAGGAGCATACTCATGTCATCATGTCATCTGATGACATGAGAATAAAGGAAATAAGAAAAATTAAATTTCCTCTATGAGGAAGAAAAAAAATTATTTCGAGACACAATTACTTATCGGAGCAGCTTGAGACAGTTCTTGTGTAAGATTAAAATTAAGATTCTGACATGAAATTAGGATCAAATGAAAGCTGTGATTTCTCAAATATGTCTCTTCAGTTTGTAAGTCCTTCTACCAGCTTAACCATAACAGTTTAAGCAACAAATATGATTGAGTATCCGACGAGTAATTTTACCACAGAAATTGATATTTAATGAAATATCACTTTATAAGAATCACAAATTTATGATGTCGTAAAATAACGTGAGCTTGCAAGCATCTTATTATCTTGACATATATTGCCATCTTGATGAAATATGCACTTAGCCAGGCACTGAATATTTATTACGAAATCGGGGGCATTGCTTAGGTGAAAAGCCGACTAAATTGATCGAAATCGATCGAAATTATTCTCTAGACTAGTTACCATGGTGAAATAAGTTTTAATGATTTTAGTCTGATGTAATCACGAGGTCAGACCATGAGCGATTTTAGTGTTTTACATAGAACTTTCCAAATTACCCTGGCCTGTATTGCCCATGTATTCTTGTACAAACGCCAATCTATGCCCAAACGTTCGATATTGTTTTAATAGAGTAGACAACCCTATAAATCTTGCAGCCCTCATGATTAGGAGATTATGTCGCGAAACGTTGTTGACCTGTGATGCGTCCCAGTTCGAAAAAAAAAAATATCCCTGCTCGAAAAATTAAAAAAAAATTATAAAAAATCTTCTGTCAGGTAATAAAATTATTATTCATATCTCGGAGTGCGCTGGGATTTTATTGATTCAATTTATTTCAAGTATATTTCGAGCAAAATAAATCGAAAAAAATGAGAGTGAATGGTGGCTAATTTTGGGATATGGTTTAAAAATATTAATATCTAACACGATTGGTAGTGATTTTTGTTTAACTTTCAGATTGTGTCTAACTCATTTTTTCGTGCTCGGATCCGCCAATTTGTCCTGAAATTCCCCACATATTGTTGCTTCATAGCCATTAGAAGACTAAATGCCGATATTTTCATCGTTCATTAGCCGCACAACGATTAAGGGACGAGAACAATGTGGATTTTAACTAATTTGACGTCACTGCACTGTTCATTAGGGATCGAATCGTTTTTTTTTTTCAATTTTTACGTAGTCAAGCAAGAAAGAAATTGGTGCATGAATTTAAGGATTCTATGAGAATTACATCCTCGAGTTCAGGAAAGGGCATCAGAAAAACAGCCAAAATTAGCGAGGTTAATGGAGACGAGAGAAATTGAGAAGAAGAATGTTTTTTGAGATATATCCCATCGGCAATTATCGGCAATTTGATCCGGTTGTAAGTCAATTTGAGGGTAATTGGACCACGTGCGTCGGGCCTCTCATCGTTTGCGCCTGTATTCGAATGCGTTGATTCTCGAAGAGGAAGATATAGTTGTTGCCACATGTCATGCGTTTGCCGCCCCGAGGAAGTAAACTCGAGTCTCAGATCGTTTAACGCGATGCATCGCCACACCATAACCGCCTCTGAGATGACCGTAAATTGGCGATCGACGATGCGTCGAGATGCGAATCGACTCGCTTCCCGAAACGATCGATCGATCGATCATTAACACATATATATATATAGTAGACAAAAACAGTTGCTTCGGCGTTCGAAATTTCGGATCTCTGGCCCCTCTCGCGGTATACATACAAAGAGTTCCTGTGGGAATATTAATCGCTACGACATCGATCAGTTAAAAAAGAAAGAAAAAAAAAATTTCGCTCAATGAGGACGAGAATATGTGGCTCCGTAGACTCATAAATTGAGCGGGGTATTAAAATTTTATGATTTGACAGGGGAGAAATTTCTTTTTGCGGCGTGAAAGAACATGGGAGACAAGGTGATAATCCGTCAGAACAACTTTCGCGAAGAAATTTTGTTAAAATTAACGATGACATCTTCATTTTCATCCGTATAAGAATTCTCAGGCAATGCAAACTTTCGGCTCTCCAAAAATGCTTGCTACAACATCGATTTATATTTCTCAAATTCCTATATTTCCTCGGAAATATGTTGACAAATTCACGGATGAAGTCTTTATCAATAGATATTGTTATGACGAATTTAACTTTAACTGTCAATGATTTTTTTCCCTCATTGCCGTTTCTATTGCTATAATTGACTTGATACTGACTACAACTTCTCCGCATGCGTTATATTATTATTTCTTGTTTCTCCCGTGACTCCTTATGCCGTCACTCCATAGTCTATCTCTGGCTATATATATATATATATATACGTATAGTGTTCATATTAGTCGACCGATTTGTCGACCTGCTCGCAGTGATCTCTTTTTCTAGATCTCGTTCAACACTCCATCACCCAACTGAGCGACTCTTGATGACCGCGTCCGCGGGCATACTATCGAGTTTCGCAAGATCGTCTATTCGCGATAGAGTTTGCCAAGCTAACTCTCGATTAACGCGGGAACTGTTTGCGAGTTTACTCGCAAGAGACAAGGTGATTGGGAGCTGGACGCGCCGAGTGTCACACTCATTTGGAAGTGGCTGATACGTATGTGTGTGCACGTTCGATGCATTCAAGTGGAATGCATTATGTCGACGGCCGGTTCGCGCCCGTTGACAAATTTGACAAGGTACGCAATCGATTGCTCTTAACCGGTGCTAATCCGATACAGCGATCGAGCGTCATTACCCCGCAGTGGAGACCCACACCGGATCGCGTTTATGCGATATGCTCGCAGTTTTGAGCTACCAGTTGAACTGGATGCTACGCTACGGATCTTTATGCCTACGCGTCATTGCAGAGTTCACACGCGCACGCACACGCACGCGCACGCGCACGCGCGCACGCGCACACGCGCACGCACACGCACACGCTCACGCACACGCCCAGGCACACGCGCACGCTCACGCACAGGCACACGTATACACTCGGGCACTTACGCAGCATGCATAGACGCCTGCAGGCATCGGACTTTTATATTATCGATACTAACGAATATCTTGTGCAGCTTCGCTTTACACCTGCTCATTGCAAACTTTTTTCTCGTTCCCAGTCCTTATTAAGGGAGGCGGCGTATATCCATGTGATATATTTCTTCTGCAAAGTTGATAAATCTTTTTTTTTTTCCATACTTTTTGACATCGCAAAACGCAAAAGGATAATTTTATTTTTCTTTTCATAATCGTATAGTTTCCCAAAATTCTGTCATTTTGATGAATTAAAGTTGTTAAAATTGAATATTATTGAATATCAAATTAATCGCTTATTACATACCAATATAATTTTGGATCCTTCACGTTCCACAAGAATTTACCCACATTACAAACGTACCCATACGAGTCTAATGTATCCCTTTGCCATTTGAGACTCGATCACCCATTAAACAATTCATCAATTGCGGGGTATAGAAAATATATTACACCGATGAGAACTAAGAAAGGATGAAAAAAAAAGTATAGATGTATCTTTAATGCGATAATTCTAATGTCGAACTCCAATCTCTTAATTGTGTAATCACATAATCTTTTATCGGAAATTAGTATAGTAATATAAATTCAGCCTGATTATAGCGTTGATGTCTGTCGATACCTCATTGATGTTAGAGCACTACGAACAGCCCAGAATATACATTTATGCATATTATACTCATGGATATATGTATACGCGCTCACACACACACACACACACACACATATAAAAAAAAATATATATATATATACACATACGTGCACAGTATCTTTCCAGAGTGGTTTCAAGCTATCACCAGGCGCGAAGGCAATTTTCCTGAAACCCCATTAACCCTTCTGAGATGAACGTTCCGAGTTACCGAAGCTATATGTGAGCTCGGACGCGCTCACTTCTTCGTTTGCCTTCGATCATGGTTGGGGGGGGTGGAGGTGGAGGGAGGGGAGATCGCACTTGTCGCTATCGAGACCTCGCACACCTCGCATTCCATGTCTTGCTATGTGTCTCGCGTCTTATAGCATTTCGTTGAATTTCATATATGTACATCTGTAAGCATATAGCAGAGAAAAAATCAGTGTGCAAGTGCAAACTGATTTGAACGCACGAGCAGTCGATATATATATATGTGTCTGTGTGTACCATGAGATATTGCACGTATATGTGTATGACCGTACACGTTGAGTGAGTGTGCAATGTTGGAAGAGAGTGTTCGAGCGATGGGGAAAAGATCGAGAAGAGGCGAGGGGTCACACAGCTGCATTGGAGGCTCTTATGTAAACCGTATATAATACATACAGACACACCACACTATCCAGCAGTGCGCCGTTTATCTAATAATATTATAGCGAAATGGTGCCGGTGCTTGGTGCTCTCATAAGAAGCACAACGCCGATTTTCTGAGCCTGTATAATCAAGGCGGGAGAACCTGTGTATGTTCTCCTTGCGAGCGTCATCCAAATCGTCTCGACAATCGCGAAGCCACAACCTTTTGATTGTAAGCCAAAAAGACAGAGGAACTTGGGCTGATCGATTTGTTGTGGCTCGAGATATAACCCAAAGATATTATCGGAGGATATTTCCCGATATCCTCACAGCCAGCAAGACGTCCAGCGCAATATCCGAGCTCACCACACGTGGCAACAGGTGACGGTCTATCCGGCCGATAATTCCGAGTCTCTCTCTCTCTTCTCTCTTTCCCTCGGTCTCTCGTTCCTTTTTTTCTTTCGTTTTTCCTTCTTCGCCCATTCGCAGTTTTCATACCTTCTCGCTGGAGCGAGAACCACCGTGGACCGACCGTGGACGGTGGATGAGAGAGGCGGAACCATACAAGAAAGAGGATGAGAAAGAGGAAGAGGATGAGAAGAGTCGCGAGAGGCTTCCTTCCACGAGAATATTCTCACCGTCCACCAGAGCAGCCTACAGGGATATATGTAGCATGGCGTACGAATCTTTCGTGGTAATACCTTTCCTCTTCTCCTTTATATTCTCACAAGAGGGCGTGGGCGTGAGACGGAAACAATACTGCCGCGCCGTGATCTTCCCTCTCACCTTTCTCGCTATATGAACGACCCACTCTCTGGAATTTCGATAAAGACGATGAGCAAGGATATAGAGTTCAAATTATATATATTCTGATACTCGGATGAGGTGTAAATTGTTTCATTCTTACTTTAACAATGATCTACAGTAATGCAACGTTGTTTACGTTAATTCCCCACGTTTACCATGGATACGTATATATATATATATATATATATATATATATATATATATATATATTTACGTGCGTATATCGTTCGATCCTTTTGTGTAATCAATTGTCTATTAATACGACACACGTTGATTAATCGTCTATGCGAATTGTAATGAATCGTTATGTGCCTTAAGCAAAATTATGCAAATTAATTGACATAGATTTATCAATGTATTCGATATATTATATATCGAGAATTTAGTAAGACACATACGTGTTTGATAATGATTATAATACTTTATGGAACTTGATTATATACCATTTCTTGCGCACCCAGGTGCATCACTTTTTCTTTTACCTTATTTACCCGCCCTGACATATCGTAGCAACATCGGGATAGATAAACGGCGTTACGCTCGAACGAACGCGCCGCACACTAGAATATATACATATATATATATATATATATATATATATAAACTCTCTCGCGGCGTTGCCGATTGCGTAAGACAAAAACTATCGAAGATCGTGAGGTGATCGGGTCGCGAGCCTCATGTGGCACAGCATCACATCTTTTCCATTGGGCTGGACCATATATCTCTGCTAGCGTACATATTGCCACGCTTGTACGAGTCTCATCTCTCGCTTCCAATAGATGCATTTTTTTCTCCGCATGATATTACGTGTTTCGTCATATACATGGGGGAGGGGTGGACGAGGAGGAGGAGGAGGAGGAGGAGGGGGGGGGGAAGAGGGCTAGTGTGAAGAACATGCATATAATTTATTATGCACTGTAAAATAATATGCATAATTATTTTACACATTCGTAAAATGTTGTTTGAGAAATTGGATAATAATTGCGTTGTCAATTCTGTACAAAAATATCGCAGTGAACATTGCAAAAATTTGTTGACAACTTTGATCACAAATTTGCCGAGAACCATTGTGCGCAATGTTAGTGGGATAATCAAGATAATCCAGATGGATAGTCCAGAATAATTGGGGTATGCTTTTCGTACGGAAAATTTTAATGAGTTTTTTCCTCTTATTGGAAACTTCTGGCTCGATTATCGCTAAATGGATAATTTCTTTGGTCAGGCTTCCCAATGGACTTTGGGTAGATGAGTAGGGAAAAATTCATAGAGAAGGCAGCTCGTTAAAGTTCACGTGGGACTCTGTTCATTTTATATGTAAGCATGAGCGAACGGAATCAGCGTCATAATGACACTTCCGGTTCAACGATTTATTCCTCAAGTTTTGGTAGACCATTACAGCCAAATGACCTCACCAACTTTGATTAAAGTTAGCAAGCTTGTATTTAGCAGTTTGTAGCTAACAGCAAACCAAAAATGGCCGAGTCAATATTAATGGAATGATTTGGAATTGGTAGAATTGGTCTGATATCCTTACAAAGTTTCCTGGTAAGGATCTAAGGAGACGACAGAGATTCACCCACCAACACCAAGATAGCCACGAGCCAAGATATATGGGCATATATGGGTTACCTGTACGAGACGTGTAACATAAACAAGGGAGAAAACAATAAACAATGTATAAATCATCGGATACACAAGAGCGTCAATCCCACGATTCAATTTTTTCCTTCATTAATTCCATCAAGGTGTATTCTGCATTGTATATTTATATACCTTCGTGAATTTATGATTTAACAATTTATGTCCATGGTGAAAAGAAGATCGAGAAACGAGACGTGGAAACAACAGAAGGTTATACAAGCAATAATTAGCAAGCTTGTATTTAGCAGTTTGTACTTAACAGCAAACCAAAAATGACGGAGTCAATATTAATGGAATGATTTGGAATTGGTAGAATTGGTCTGATATCCTTACAAAGTTTCCTGGTAAGGATCTAAGGAGACGACAGAGATTCATCCACCAACACCAAGATAGCCACGAGCCAAGATATATGGGCATATATGGGTTACCTGTACGAGATGTGTAACATAAACAAGAGAGAAAACAATAAACAATGTATAAATCATCTGATACACAAGAGCGTCAATCCCACGATTCAATTTTTTCCTTCATTAATTCCATCAAGGTGTATTCTGCATTGCATACTTATATACCTTCGTGAATTTATGGTTTAACAATTTATGTCCATAGTGAAAAGAAGATCGAGAAACGAGACGTGGAAACAACAGAAGGTTATACAAGCAATAATTAGCAAGCTTGTATTTAGCAGTTTGTACTTAACAGCAAACCAAAAATGACGGAGTCAATATTAATGGAATGATTTGGAATTGGTAGAATTGGTCTGATATCCTTACAAAGTTTCCTGGTAAGGATCTAAGGAGACGACAGAGATTCATCCACCAACACCAAGATAGCCACGAGCCAAGATATATGGGCATATATGGGTTACCTGTACGAGATGTGTAACATAAACAAGAGAGAAAACAATAAACAATGTATAAATCATCGGATACACAAGAGCGTCAATCCCACGATTCAATTTTTTCCTTCATTAATTCCATCAAGGTGTATTCTGCATTGCATACTTATATACCTTCGTGAATTTATGGTTTAACAATTTATGTCCATAGTGAAAAGAAGATCGAGAAACGAGACGTGGAAACAACAGAAGGTTATACAAGCAATAATTAGCAAGCTTGTATTTAGCAGTTTGTACTTAACAGCAAACCAAAAATGACGGAGTCAATATTAATGGAATGATTTGGAATTGGTAGAATTGGTCTGATATCCTTACAAAGTTTCCTGGTAAGGATCTAAGGAGACGACAGAGATTCATCCACCAACACCAAGATAGCCACGAGCTAAGATATATGGGCATATATGGGTTACCTGTACGAGATGTGTAACATAAACAAGAGAGAAAACAATAAACAATGTATAAATCATCGGATACACAAGAGCGTCAATCCCACGATTAAATTTTTTCCTTCATTAATTCCATCAAGGTGTATTCTGCATTATATACTTATATACCTTCGTGAATTTATGATTTAACAATTTATGTCCATAGTGAAAAGAAGATCGAGAAACGAGCCGTGGAAACAACAGAAGGTTATACGTTGTACGTTTGCACGTAATGCATAATACACACACACACAGATATTTATGTGTACATATGTATAATATATATAAATGGAATGATACATTTTATGTACATTATATATCTAGTACAGACGTAATAAATATAGTATAATCGAAGTGAGTCTCGATCGTCCATCGTGTATTTTTTTTTTCTCGTCGCCATGGCAATGCATCGGATAGCGACAGCGCGAAGCGTTATAAAATTAGCAGCCGAACGAGATCACGAGTGAAAGAAGGGCATATAATAATACAAGAAATGATGACTCGCGTTACTCAGCTGATGGTGCCGCGGCGATGAAGCGGCGCTCGATCGGGTCGCGGCCAATATACGTGCGGATCGCGCAAGAGTGCAAGTGTCTATATTTAATAGAAACGATAAAAAATTATTCTCCCTCACTGGTGTATACAGTAGAATCTTTCGCAGATTGTCTAGAAATTATTACCAACACGTTTATGCTCGAGTGTAAAAGTTGTCCGTTATTATAAAATGGCTGAATCAAGTAAAAACTTAAGTGTTTAGTTTACAAATTTTTATGAGCCAAGTTTTAACTTGGTTTTAAAGTTAAGTGAATACTTAAATTCAAAGGGAAGCTCGAACTTGTTTAATTTCGAATATTAGAGCGCCAGTTTCGATTTGAGTTTTAAACGATAAGATTGAACCAAATTTCGGTAGGATTTACTTACTTACTCGTAACCAGTCCCGAATTTGAGAATGTAATCTCTGACGTAATTAAGAACGTAAATGTTAAACGAACTACAGATCGCACTTAAGATCAAAATCAATTTTTAGACGAATGAACGATTAAATCAACTTTAGATTGAATTTGACCCCTGAAATTCGGGTTCATAATATCCTCGTTTGACAATGTTTTAATCTATCACGAATTTATGAGATATTATACTGTATTACAGTCGATGTTGGATTAGCACTGTTGCGGCTGCTGCTGTTACTTTTTTGCTACTTGTGCCAGACCCTCTGTAGCGTATCCATATATGAATGCTATGAATACAGCGAAGAACATATTCGCCAGCAAACGGCCTGCACGCCGATAGCTAATGGCACACGTATCGCAATACTTATACCGTTGACGGAAAGAGGCAAACGGGAGAATTGCGAATATTGCGAATGTGCCTGCTCAGCGAGGGGAACGGCACTTCTATCGGTGAATCGCGAACTCGCGGAAGGTCGTAGGTATGGACCTCTTGAGGTACGACTTAACCATCTCGTAGACACTGTAGAATTTTCTATGCTTGCCAGTATAATATTCCAGTCTATCGAACTATATATGTGCTGTGTTTATATTATTCGAACCATCAGCGTTGTATCAGAGGATGCACCGAGATATTCACTTAGAAATCACATGAAATATTTCATCGCAGCAAGGCAATACAGCTGTAACTTTTATCATCCTCGTAAAGTGATATTCGTTATACGAACTTTCCATTCGTAATTCATTTAGCACTATTATATTATGCATCACGTATATATGGAATCTGGTATACGATGCATCGAATGATGTTACTCGATTCCATTGGAATAATTCTCGCTAAATCAATGCAATGGATAGACCAATGAGAATACCCGGAAGTGTCCATGTCATATATAAAAGCATCGTCCTTCTTTTCTCTTATTCCAGAATATATATAATATAATGAAGAATGAAACATTGGATGAAAAGCTTCATAAAATTGTTCTTTAGAGATTGATTCTTTCATTCTAAATGTCACCAATCTTTGCAGCATCATTTATATCTTTTTTTTTAATTTAAATATTATTTAAAGAAGAGAAGATGAAATATGAGAACAATTGCAGAGCACGCGAGCTGGCCAGCGAGCAGCTTACACGCGATATGTTGATGTTTGTGATGCTCAAGATAATCCTATTTCTATTTGGTCATAAGAGTTTTTGATCTTGCGATCGGTGATTAACCGCTAAATGGTTCGTCACATGGACATATTTGGGGTCACAAGATGTGATTTTTCGCACAATTCTTATTATACCCCTGTAGTCGTTGGATGGGGTAAGTCTGGGAGCTGCTATCGAAAAGACACGTGCACAATTCTGTAACATAAAACACATTGAAAGAATAACACTCATTTTGCAGAAAAGTTGACGTCACTTTCAATGTCCCTTTTTCGGTTTTTCTCCATTGATTGTAAACTGGAATCTGGTGATTGTGGATCGTTAAATGTTCTCAATCAATTGTCCCCGGTCGTAAATACTGAATAACTCAACTGTTAACCTTCAGCCTGGCCCAAGTAACTAACAACGAGTACTGCGAGCAATTCATCTCATAACCGTTACTTACTTCAATTGCTCAAAGTGTCGATGGACCGATTTCATCTCACCGATGCAATTCTTCTTTGTTTTGCTCTTTGAATGGGCATGCGGATACGAGTCTGCTCGTCATAGCGCACTCTGAAGTGCGCACATTTATGTCTACATCAAGACTCTAAGTAGGTTTACCAACTGCATAGAATGGCATGGATGCGAGAGGGTATCGTTACTAGTTCTTGTGATTCTCTACTTGCAAAATAAGTATGACCCCGCTCGCCCGCGTTCACCTCGCCCTTGATGCTGCAATGGCGCCCATTTCCAGGTTTTATATTGTATATAACAGTCGACGGGGTTCCCTCGATCGCACAACTCTATAGATCACACCGCGCCTCTCCAGCGCTAACTGCTGCTGGATCATTCGCGCACAGCTCGATTCCCGCGACTTTTCACGAGAAAGATCGGACCGAGGCCTTCGAAGCGTGAATGGATAGACGCGATCGTCCGGATCGGCAATCTCTCAACGGGGCGCGAGCGTATTATGTACAGCATATAGCAAACGATCGACAAGTAGAGTTTCTATGATGAGATATACTGCACCACGTTGGTGTTTTCCACAGTGGTGAGTAGGGAGGGGTGCAGGGAGGGAAGGGCGGGGGGGGAGGCATTGCCTTTTTGCAATAACGTTGAGAGTCTGCTGTGTATGTGCTGGGAAACTCGGAGTTTTCACTCCCGGAAAGTCAGAGGTCCAGCATCGCAGGGTGCACACACACACGCTCTTAAAGGCTAAAAGAGCAACTATCAGTTTTCAAAGAACGTGCTTGGATTGACTAACCATCTGGTTCACAGTGACCGTGTATGGGATTTGCTCATGTGAATATTCGGGCATGGCAAGGGTCGACAGGGGTTCCAGTACACGCACGACACCCCAGCCATAATAGCATCAGTGGAGTTACTTTGCCGGTTGTGAAAGTGCGAAATAGATATATGGATTTATACTCCAAATAAATGGTAAGTTACCACTTAATTCTTACAGGCTTAAGTGATTGTTTTAAAATTGTCCTCCAATCTTGATATATACTCGAGGTCGATGAGACTAAGTAATCAAAGCAGCTTGATATGTTAAAATACCAGATTCACATTATTGTACTTGTCAGATTGCATTTTATAGCAACTTCGACGAAAAATTTGCGATTCACTTTTTTTTGTCTATCTAAAGCTTAGGTTCGATATCGAGAACATAAGTTCGATGTAAAGTTTGTTTAATCTTAAGGTAAAATTTCCTATAATTGCTAATGTGTCCAGATGAGTCTCCGCGTATGTGAAAATGCAAATGTGAATGTACAAATATCCGAAACTTCGCAGGCTCATTTAGCAAATTTAGGCTAAATGGCAGCCAGTAGGAAAAAAAAACAACAGAAAGAAAAGTCAACTTTTGCAAGTTTTAAACCACTTTGAAGTGCAACTCTGTATCGTATTTCCGCTTTAGTTAACTGATGCATGCGTGGAGTCTTTGAGAAGCGCCGACGCATAAACACATACAGACATATATATATATATATATAGTGGAGCTTTTATACCAGCCTATCCTCGTAGTAGGTAATGCCAGCAACGCTCTCGGACTATACGCGGTACTGCGAGAGTCCGCGAGAGTGGCCACGAGAGAGACGCGTACTTGAGTGATATAAAACCGGCATTGGGAATAAATACTCCATTGCGGGATTACCGCTCTTCCGCTCGGTATATAATAGCGGGAAGATCGCGGCAGTTTACCGAGCAAAGCTAAATATTCATGGTCTAAACTGTTTCTCCGTTTTGTATAGCGCTCTTCTTTAACCCCGGTGAGTCTCTCGTCGTCGTTGTCGTCTTCGATGCAGAGAGCAAAGTCGAGAGATATATCTCGGGATTTCACAGTACACGAGACTTTTGAGGCTTAAGGGACTTTCCGCTCTCCAATAACGTGGCAAATCACTTTGCCATATACGATATAGTGGAGTACGGAGATGTATATATGTGTACATATGTATATATAATATACCGCGATGTCCCTTGATTCTTTCATACAGCGGGGCAACTGGTCGTTTTCTCGATGTCCGAGTTTAACTCGGTATTGATGTATGCTCGCACATGGTCTGCCCGATCTAGAACTCTGACTGAATCTGCACATTCACGAACTCAGTCACACTCTTGCATTTTTGCAATTCTCTCTGGAAGTTGTTTCGTGATTTTTTTTCTTCTTACAAACGTGGCCAGGCTGCAGCGAGTAAAAGACGCCGGGCGAGAAAGAGAGAGGGTTCGATCCGATCAATCGGTATATTACACTCGATCGTTCTCGCCACTCTTCTCTCCTCCGCCGACTGCTCCTGGGAAAACTCTTTTTTGCAATACTTTGGTGCAAATACCGACAACAGGGCAAGTCCTAACTGAGAAAAAGCAGCCGGAGGAAACGACATTGTGCACGATATTGCGCCTGTGTATATATTTTAAGATACGAATTCCATGACCAACACGATATATTTTACACGTGTTTGTATTGAAACATTCGAAATTGAATTTCCACGGAACACTTTCTGATCGATTTTCTCTCTTGGCAACGAACAAATATACGATATTATCTGTTAACAAAATTACGTGTTATATGTTTCATCATTATTGCAATGAAATTGGTTTACGATTTTGAATGGGCTATGTGTAAAGAATTGCTAATAAAGAAAATTCATTATTTCGATCATTGGGCAATATTTCCCAAAATAAATATACAAATTACTAGGAAAAAAAACCTCCGGCTTCCATAAATTACTCTAATCACAGGAGAGCAGCAGCAGGTGTGTCGAATTTTATGATTTTTTTCAGCATGTTCAGCTCGACAAAAGTTAAGTTTTTGATCGCGCAACTCATCGCACGTTAAACAAAAGGTAATACAGAAACAATTTATTTTTCACGCATGCAAAATATCCATCCAATATCCAATGTAAAATGGAAATATCTTCCAGGATCGAAAGCGACAGAATTTCGTATGTTGCACTTTGAAATTTGCCAAAATAACATTTTTAGACAATTTCAATAACACTGAGGAGGTAGTAAAAAAAAAATTTATAGATCATTCCTTTTGTGAGAATTACTGAATTTTCACAAGGTACAGGAATCTCTGTGTGGAAGAAAATTACAAAAAAATCGTCCAATAGAAAAGCGAACTAAATGATTTATTTAGGAGGGCCACGATTGGGACCGAAATCTAAGTTATATTTTTATCTTCGACGATCATCGAGAATATATATTTGAACCGTTCCAATGATCTTGCTTTTTATTTGTTGATTCATCAGCTACAGCTTTGTCAATAATTTTATACAAAATATACATATACATATACATATAGATAGATATTAATCCGCGCTCCTTTGGTCCACGAGCACGAGCGTGCATCGTCGTAATAACACGTTATGCGTTCGAAACGACGGGACCAATATATTAATTACCGCTCAATATACTAATTACTGGCCCTGTAATCTTGTGCGAGATGCCGTGGGATCTTGCTACGTTGCATGGATCTTGTATACTATTTCTCAGGGTTATACGATACTCCACTATACTTGCTATACTATACGCGTGTAACATATCGATACACACGTGAATTTATCGTGATATGTACATATATATATATATATACACATATTTATATATATATATACATATATTAAAGAATCATATATATAGAATATATTTATGATTCTTCTATAAGAAGGTTAAAGAATCATATATATATATATATATATATGATTCTTTAACCTTACTTGTAAATTATAACATGCCTACATATATAGTACCCCTTGCAGGATCATTTTCAGTATAATTTTAAGGAGAGGAAGATCATTCTCCAAGCTGACAGTTGTGTGTATAATTTCATTGAAATGTTTGACAATTTGCCACAGTGAGATTGTCATATTAGTAAGTTTGCTCATTGATCAGTAAAATTGTTGAATCGGACTTTGATCGCAGCAAGTCGTACTAGGAAATCCTCACAATTGTCCAGTCTGCCCAAGCTAGACAGCTTGGCAGCAAGACAGGACAATTGGGCGTTTCAACAATGGAGCAGTTTTTAGGGAAATATTATAAAATAGTGACGACAGATAGAGCTAAAATCATTGAAAATGAAACGAAAAGAGGGGAAGAGGGAAAGAAGGGGAAAAATATATACATCGACTATCAGCAATATCCGTTAACCTTCAATGCTCGGTTTATCCATATTCGGTCTATAATACCTCGTAAAACTCACGTGTACGTTGCATATGGAGTGCAGAGCACGACGGATCTCCTCGATGAGAAGGCGGACCAGCACTCGTGCAGCATTCAAATGAAGTATCCATGCGAGTGCAAAAAGCAGAAGCCGAATGAACGAGCCGGGTGGGAAGGGGACAGAGATGCAGTGGAGGATGCACCGTGCATCATGACCAGGATATTTCTGTGAGTGTAGTGCCGATGTCTCTTTGTGTCTGTGTCTGTGTATGCTCGGGTGCGCGACAATAATGCATTCTTCGGTGATCCTCGAGTCACGAAGACGGTGTGCTGCGCGCGGGCGGTAAATCCGACGACAACCGGCCCGGTGTTGTCGTGGAGATCGAAGACGGGAGCTTAAAAAACTTATGCGGTACACAAGCACATAAAGACGATCGAAGCCGATCTCTCCCTTTCTTTCTCACTCAGTTACTCGGACCTTATGATCGTTCTCTCTTGGATATACATCACGATTATTGCGTCATCGAGTTCGGTAGTCTTGTTATTAAAACGAGGTGATGAAGCGAGGAGGGCAAGATTCCGAGTGAGCTGGTCCGATTCTTAACGGTAGATAATGTCGCTATGGATATTTGTGTGAGTGCTGACAGGTGGAAGTAGATGATTCCAGAGCGTTCAACGCATTTGAATATGTATATATATATATATACATTATGAGCAGGTTATTGTGGCTCGGGGGCTTTGCTTCCTTACATCGATCTCACAAAATGTTATCAGTTTTGCATGAAAACAAACCGTAAAAACGTACTCCACCTAGTTAGTTACGTGACTACATTTTGCTCGACCCAAACTTACTCAACCTGACTTAGCTTACTGCTGTATTACATCTGGCGAGGGAAATAAAATGGAAAAGGATGGAATGGGATATAACAGGATACATTGGGATCGTATTTTTATATCCTATCTTATACCCTGGCCTATTATGGTAAACGAGTCATCTACAATATTATAAAGATTTCCTCATTGAGAAGATTCTAACGATAGCAAATACCTATAAGGTACATGATGCTCCTGGAGGATCGAGTAGCTAAAACAAGTAGAGCGTTCCTGATCGAATCAGAGGGTCAAAGAAGAGAAACGTATCGATCTTGTAATGTTGAACCGTTTGCATGAATATTACAACGTATTGAAATTGACTACGGTATCGATATTGCTGTCGAACGCGAACTGTTTTAAGATTATGGAAGTTTATGCCTCTATGTAATAAGTACGGGATCATCGATGGCTCACTTCCGGTAGTGAAATAGCTCCTTCGCGAGTATAACTGCATTTTCTCGGCAGATCGTGGCTCGTTCTCTCTCTTCCTCTCTCTCTCATTCGAGAGAGATTATGAAGGTGTTTTCGCACCACTTAACCATCGACCAATTGTAACACAATTGTTTTTCGTTCACGAGAAAAATAAATGACTTATCTCCATGCTGGGTCATGACCGGAATTCAGATTATTGAAGTACACTGTAATAATCTATAATAATACAAAACATTGATAAGTTAATGAACGAAGTAGGATGTCAAAGCTTGAACTAAAAGAAAATAAGGATAAAATAGTTTCAACTCCCATAGAGAAGCAAAATTTAGCATTTGTTGTATTTGTTACAAATCGAAAAAAATATTATTGGTTTTTCGGTTGGTCCAGAACTCTATATAACGGTGTCCATTTCCTGTCAGCTACAAATGCATTAACCATTTTCACAAAAGCCCGTAAACTTCTTTCAAAAATATATATGTATACTTGGTAGTGTAGATGTTTTGTGTTTATGTGGGGCAAAGAAATAAGTTTGAAAAAAATATATAAGATATTGAGGAAGATCTTCAATGTGTGATAAGGTCAGTCCATGCCATATCCCTCTTTTTCGGCTCACCCAAAAATATCCACTGACGATGAGGACGGAATGCGGGTGGATCATGGCATCTGTCTCGCTTTTTGGCTCTCGTTCAAGCTCATCGCGCTGCCCAGCAGTATCTCGCGATTGCAATCGCGATCCTCTCGCGCCCTGCATCCTCGATACATTTAAATCGCCTGGTTTTGCGATCGCCTAAAAAAAAAAAAAAAAAAAAGAAACGAAAAGAAAAGAAAAAAATTCATACGTTCAGTTGCCCTCGCGACGACGATGATCTTATTCTGGTTCGTCGTATTGCATCTCCGTCCCCCTCGATTCTCGCGAGATCCTCGCACACGATCATATATCCCGTGGTGTGCCGATTGACTGCAAGCGATTTTGTGTGGACCACCTTGACGATCTCATGACTCGCTACGGGCCGCATGAGATCGATAAGATCGCCTTGGGTTAAATATACGTTATACCTATATTGAACAGTGGGTGGAAAAGAAAATTAAGTTTTGATCCAGATAAACGATAAGATTGCCGATCATCAACACGCGCTTTCTCATAAAATTAAAAAGCTATGTAGTGCCTATAATAATCATACGCCCCAACAGATAAAGAGTGCAATCAGGTCGTGGCAAAAAAAAATATACTCGCTCTTGGTTTGTTTCATAAAGAGAATATTTAAAGAACGTTATTACGTAGCTCGTAACACATATGAGGTATCTTTATATTTTGTGGCTAAGCTAGAAAGTTAATTACCGAAAAAAAAAGATAACTAATAGTTCTTCGAAGTGTAAAAAATTGACTTCGGACCTTTATGCGACGTGAGGTGACCCAAAGAGACTGTTAATGAGTATTATTAACGCACATTGGGTCCAGTATAGTAGCCCGTCCGAGTTTCGACGAAGACGATGCCGAGGAGAAAATACATCACACGGCAAGATCAACGCACATACACCGATAAACATAATATACCTTTTCAACTCTATGTATATGTAGACGCGTATCTGTACGAGGATGAGGAAAGAAGGCGAGCGAGGCGTCCTTAATTCGTCCGAGCCAAACCGTCAATTATATCAGATGATTTCTCCCCCTCTTTGCTCTTCGCTGGCCATGCCGCTCTTTCCTCTTCGACATCTTGCTACCGATCGGACTACGCTTCTGACCACCGAATACCGGAGCCGAGTAGTTACATATATATGTCTGTTTTCAGAGGCCGGGGTCGTTGAAATCGGTAGCCACATCACCGATGATCGTCGTAGGGGCTTCTCCAGAGCACAGAGGGAGACATCGCATCGTTCGTCGAGCACCTGTTTACAGCATGATCGGGGTCTTCTGGTTGCTCCGAACAACCAACGTGCGACCACGATGAAACTTTTCGCTGGTGCATTGCCCCAGCAAAATTCGCTCGTTGGGTTTCACGATAAGTCTCGAAAGTATAACGAATCTAAATACCAAACATTCGTCCGAGTCGCGATTGAGAATCACATTATGCCTTTCTCTTATTGCTTTAATTACGCGGTAGACACTAATAGAAAGGTGAGAATATATTTGGGTTTACTCTCATCGAACATCTGTTCGCCCCATGCCCTATTTGAACCGATCTTAGGCTCAACATTCATGATCGTTTCATTTTCAAATGCGTCCTTGACTCTGACTCTTCGCTAGTATTTAAAGACTTCCAAACAAGTTTTAACTACAAACAGTGCTTTTTTTAGTCTTTCAGGCTTTGATCGAGATTATTCAGTCGAAAGAACAATCGCTTTGAATATGATACGTTAGATGAATCATTTAACATGAAGATGTAATTTCAATGGATGGAGGAGGAAGCAGGAAGAATTACCATTGAAGTACAATCGATCAAGGCAAAGTGTTCCAACTAACATGGACTTATCCTGTCTGTATATGGAGCTCGAACAGGTCAAAAAGCAAGAGGCCGGCTACAGCGTCACGCGGCAGGAGTTAGGACGAGACGTCATCCGGTGTGGAAGACAACCTTTTGCATTCTAATCAACAATCGACAAGTTTTAACTACAAACAGTGCTCTTTTTAGTCTTTCAGGCTTTGATCGAGATTATCCAGTCGAAAGAACAATCGCTTTGAATATGATACGTTAGATGAATCATTTAACATGAAGATGTAATTTCAATGGATGGAGGAGGAAGCAGGAAGAATAACCAATGAAGTACAATCGATCAAGGCAAAGTGTTCCAACTATCATGGACTTATCCTGTCTGTATATGGAGCTCGAACAGGTCAAAAAGCAAGAGGCTGGCTACAGCGTCAAGGGGCAGGAGTGAGGACGAGTCGTGATCCGGTGTGGAAGACAACGGGGTACCTTTTGCTTTCTAATCATCCTCAAGGTTAACCCCGTTGAACCTGCTAACTTTACGAAGGATCAGGCGCGCGCGATCCTCTCATACGGGTAACCGAGTTAAGGTCGCGGAGCGGCGTGGGGTGGTAGCGGGCTGGGTGGGGAAGGGAGGGTGGATTCATTCGCGTGCTACTCCCGGGTCAACCAATGTATCCTCTGGCCTATACACATACATACATAATACCTACATCCATGTAGATATTATAATAATACCTGATCGCTTTTTATCTTTCTCCCTCGAGTTCCCGCGGGGTTATGACCTTAGCAGCAGGAGTAAGACGTAAAAGATACCGCGTAGTTGGCCAAGAGTGCACGGAGTGAGGACAGCAAAGATGTACGCCGTGGACTCCACGCGACCAAGCGAAATATACCGATATATCCTCGCGGCAGAAATGCGCACGCGAATATGCAAGTTCGATGCTACAGCCATACCATTATAACCGATCGAGACGCCTCTCGTTCTTCCATTGTTCCCGTGAGTTGGGTGCAGAGTGCAGATAACACGCAAGAGCTGGTGGGCAATAGATAACTTAACTTGCGTTGAGGAACCATTTGGTATATAGTGTAAGACGAGCGTTAAACATTCAAAAATTCCCAGGGTTTCCGTTCTATCGGATTTAAGATCTAGACGAAATTTGCAGGCTTAGAGAATTATGTAGAATTTTGAGGACTGGATGTACTAATTATGTAGGGCGTTATCATTTTAATGATAAACGCGCGAACCCCTTGGAATTGATATTGCTGTAGTTCTACATAAACTTCAGTTACTCTGATCCAGCAGTATCTCGCGACCCAGCAGTAAGTCTCGAAAGTATAACGAATCTAAAGATCAAACATTCGTTCGAGTCGCACATTCGCGACGTTCAAACAAATGTTGCATACTACATTTGTTTAATTCGACGTTATAATAATAACAAATTGAAAATTGGAATTGATATTGCTGTAGTTCTACGTAAACTTCAGTTACTCTGTATGCTACATTTGTTTAATTTGATGTTATAACAATAACAATAATCACCATTAGGAAACAGTGACATCGAAACATTATAACCAGCGGATGAACTGACATTTTCAATTAGATTTATATCCATAAACATTTTACGTCCGAGCAACTTTCGAATTCCGGTGAGAAAATTCGTAGTCACTGCAGCCTCTCCTTAATGGTTAATTGGGATAAAAAAAACTTCATTTTGCCACTTCTACGTTGTAAAGTTCTGATTAATATCGCAATCCCCGTTGGAAAAAAAGGAGCGTTATACCAACGGGGGCGTAAAACCCGGCTAACATCGTCGTGAATTCCGACGTTCGGAATAGCTCGAAGAGAGAAATTATAACCCCGAGTGTATACGGCCAGAGAGTCCTCTGCGCAAAAGGATTATTCGTTCCCTCGTTTTCTCGCTGGTTTCACACCGAGGCAGGTTGTTGAGACGAGGACGAATGAATCCTTGGGATATGATTGTGTAAATGTATGTCTGTGTGTGTGTGTGTGTGTGTGTGCGTGTGTATGTGGAAGGCTCACACAAGCGTCGAGAGGTGGGAGTTACAGCTATGGCTCGTTTACGTCTTGACATTACAGTGTATGGTACTTTATTCGTATTAGTAGTAGTAGTATAATGCTATATAGAATCTCGAAGGCACTACCGGATCCCGCACGAGCCCGCGAGCGAAGGATATAGAAGGTAAATGCTTTAATTTATTCGAAACACCTCGGTTATTAATCGTCTTCACCATATACTTGCCTATATACCAGCTGTATATCTATACACATATATATATATATATATACATATATATATATGGATACTAGTACAGTAACACACTGGTATTATAAGAGGTGAATCCTCTTACGTGGGTACAAATAACGAACATGCCCCATGTTGAGGGAGACGCACGAGGTGAACCAGAGAAATGTTTTAAGCGAGCAACGCGTCCAAAGACTTGAGCATATAGCATGATACATAAATGGTATATGCATAGGTATTGCATATATATATATATATATATATATATGACCGTATGGATGGTATACTGGTCATAAGTGGTGGTATATTCCAACGGAAAGGTCTAATCAACGAG
The DNA here is from genome assembly GCA_963669185.1 of Dyspetes luteomarginatus. Classification (NCBI taxonomy): domain Eukaryota; kingdom Metazoa; phylum Arthropoda; class Insecta; order Hymenoptera; family Ichneumonidae; genus Dyspetes; species Dyspetes luteomarginatus. Next base: position 5,832,328 of record OY769903.1, read on the forward strand.
CACGGTTGAACGACCTTAACCAATAGGACACCATGTGATTCCTCGTTCTCCATAACCATCATTTACGGACAACATCGTACATATGTGCCTCTATATATATATATATATACTATACATACTCGTGTGTGTTTGATACTAAGAGGGACGAGAGCACCGAGCGAGCCATCGCCCACACCAACTCTTGTCCATGGTGCGCCAACAGACGCGCCGACACGCGCGCACACGCCAGGTCCTTATTTCAACCATAAATTAATGTTCTGTCTTCTTGGATGCATAATTGTGCTGCGAGAAAGAATGTGTGTGAGAGAGGCAGAGAGAGAGAGAGAGAGAGAGAGACTCGCGCAAGTTCTCTTTTGAGCAACGCTATGAACTCTGTGTGCATGCACATTGCTCTTGGTGTAAACTCTAGGTTTGTGTCCTGCGGGCACTTCTCACTGCGGTCACATGCCGACGAGATATCCTCGCGCAATGACACGCAACGAGAAATCTAATGGACACCGGCCTTCGTTCTGTCTCGCTCTTTTGTAATTCGTCTTCTCCTTACCGAGTATTTCTTTGATTTCTCTATATATGATTCACGTGAGTGTGACCCACGTTGATGGGATACAATGATACCAAGCATGTAATTCATAATATTATAAAATCTCGAGTTTTCTATGGATTCTCGTCAAACTCCGTCAGTACTTATGGCATGTTATGGTTATTCAGTCAATATTGTATTTTAGCAATAATTTTTTTTTTTAACATTAGCTCCTCGAGTACTAATGACCGTGTACGTTATTACTGGCGACGATTCAACTTATGAAATATTGAGTGTTTTGCTATACTTATCTAAATTATCGCTATGTATCGCTGTAGTCGAAATACGTCTCCCCGTTTACGTTTTATATATTATGTATAAATAATATTTCAACTAGTTAATAAAAAGGACAGAAGACGTGATTCATTTATCTAAAGGAACATTTAAGGGGTGAGTGGGAGACGTCCCCCCACTATATAGTGAGAAAAATAAATGAATAGTTAACTCACTCACTGAATCGTTATCTCAAACTAGATGAAGATATATTCGGCGGTTTCAGCATACACTGGATAAAATGAAAACAGGTAAGAGAGAGAGAGAGATCGCGAATACGTCTCCCCGTTTACACTGTATAGTTTTATATATTATGTATAAATAATATTTCAATTAGTTAATAAAAAGGACAGAAGACGTGATGCATTTATCGAAAGGAACATTTAAGGGGTGAGTGGGAGAAGTCCCCCCACTATATAGTGAGAAAGATAAATGAATAGTTAACTCACTCACTGAATCGTTATCTCAAACTAGATTAAGATATATTCGGCGGTTTCAGCATACACTGGATAAAATGATAACAGGTCAGAGAGAGCGAGAGAGAGAGAGCGAATACGTCTCCCCGTTTACACTGTATAGTTTTATATATTATGTATAAATAATATTTCAACTAGTTAATAAAAAGGACAGAAGCCGTGATGCATTTATCTAAAGGAACATTTAAGGGGTGAGTGGGAGACGTCCCCCACTATATAGTGAGAAAGATAAATGAATAGTTAACTCACTCACTGAATCGTTATCTCAAACTAGATTAAGATATATTCAGCGGTTTCAGCATACACTGGATAAAATGATAACAGGTCAGAGAGAGCGAGAGAGAGAGAGCGAATACGTCTACCCGTTTACACTGTATAGTTTTATATATTATGTATAAATAATATTTCAACTAGTTAATAAAAAGGACAGAAGACGTGATGCATTTATCTAAAGGAACATTTAAGGGGTGAGTGGGAGACGTCCCCCCACTGTATAGTGAGAAAGATAAATGAATAGTTAACTCACTCACTGAATCGTTATCTCAAACTAGATTAAGATATATTCAGCGGTTTTAGCATACACTGGATAAAATGAAAACAGGTAAGAGAGAGAGAGAGAGAGAGAGCGCGAATGCGCTCGCACGTGCGCTCAGTTATGCGTGTGCGTGACCGATACTCACACCAAGTCCAGCAGCATCGCCAGCATCACACAGACCTAGTTTGGTCTCTTCCAACCGTTACTTGTAATTAACTATGACGGTTCGACATTCTCTATAGATTTATATACTAATTACACTGATTAATTTGTCTGGTGGCATGGCGAGTGATCGCGAGCATCAAAGCATCGAAGCTCTCCCTTGATCTTTCTCGAATGAAGGGACTTGCTTGACCGCTCGATCACTATACTGACTATCCTTCTTGGGCGCGCAATGGGACATCAAACGTGTGACACATTAGAGTTTCAGCTATCTCGTTTCTCTTACAATATAGTATATGGCGTTTCTTTAATAAAAAGGGCTAGAGATCGGACATGCTATGACAGTCTGTTGGAACATTGACTGGTGATGACATGAAGACGAGGACATGCAAGCTTTTTGCCATTCATTTTCTCACATAAACTCATCGGTGTCTAAAAAAAAAAACACCCACATCGAGGAGCGAAAATGAGAGCCAGCAGAGTTGCAGGGTTATCGTCCATTATATATCGAAATTATGGACTGGGACGTATGGAACGGTACCAGCTATTTAAAACAAGTCATAAAAGACATGAAACGATTTTAAAGTTTCTGGGAAAAACGAAAAAAATCGAATTCTCCCGGATGTTCGAGAATAAATTATTTTTGCATTTTATGCATTTTGAAGTCCAGTTCAGAATTATGCACACAATTTTGGATTTGGTTGAACTACATAATAATGTAGTTCAATTAAGTTATTAACTTTGCTACAGTGACGAATAAGGTTAATTGAAGAATGGTAAATTGACGAATTATTTTCGTACACTTGCAGGCTTAACAATTAATTTCCAAGTAATAAATATCGCATCTACTAAGCTGAGTCAATTAAAATTGACAAATTTGATTTTACTTATATAAATTTCATAACTTTATGAGATTTTTCTTTACCGTTTGAAATTAATTTTTTTCATTACGCGTTTACGATTCTTATCCCGTCTGGCCGACGAAGAATATAAACTCTTTTATAGTTTATATTATGTACCATTTTTTATACGCTTTCGCTGCAGGCTAAGCTATTTGCGAAAATCTCATCTCGTTTGATTTCTCGTTCTGCACGTGATACGCACCGGGCGAGGTCAACTATAATTCCCCGTGCAGCAGATGCGAAGGAATGGCGCGAAAACGTGTCCAATTGCGGTTATTTCGATTGCAATGCGATAAATCGTTAAGGAATCCGATGTCAGCAATAATCCCATACGCATTGCGTATAAATAATTTCATGAACCGTGGTGAGAATGCATTTGTACGAACATCATATCAAGCTACGATGAGCAAAGGCTTTGAGAAATATTTTCAATCGCTGTGGTTAAAAGGTCAAGAAAGTTGGACGTCATCAGCATCAACTATGAGAGAATTTAACAAAAACAACCTCTACCATAGAAATAAAAAATGAAATGTGTACTTGGAGAGTATGGTAACTTTCCATAAATACTTTTCTTCGTGCACGAATATGTAAGTTATATTTCAGGAATTAACGGATGACTATATAGTCGAGTCGAGATTTGAATACAATAGAATGAAAGGAAAGTGGAACTGTTCTTATGGCTAGTCGGTATCAGAACATACTACAATTTCCTAAAAAACGTTCGATAAATCGTTTTTTGTTTTGGAAAATTTCCTTCCCAGTCGGATTTAAAGCAAAGAACGTACCATTCAAAATTAGAGATGATGAAATTCTTTTCTAGCAGTAGAGAAAAATTTCATAAAGTTATGAAATTTATATAAGTAAAATCAAATTTGTCAATTTTAATTAACTCAGCTTAGTAAATGCTTAGTAAATGAAATAAAAAATGAAATGTGTACTTGGAGAGCATGGTAACTTTCCATAATTACTTTTCTTCGTGCACGAATATGTATGTTATATTTCAGGAATTAACGGATAACTAGTCCAGTCGAGATTTGAATACAATAGAATGAAAGGAAAGTGGAACTGTTCTTATGGCTAGTCGGTATCAGAACATAATACAATTTCCTAAAAAACATACGATACATTGTTTTTTTTTTGGAAAATTTCCTTCCCAGTCGGTTTTAAAACAAAGAACGTACCATTCAAAATTAGAGATGATGAAATTCTTTACAAAAAAAGGTAATTAGACTTTTGATTATACGATGAACACTTTTGGAGTCAAAGGCAGGTGGATTTGAGTGACGTTGGAGGTCGGCAGAATCATTAAAATGTCCGATACGGATCGATAATCTTAATAATAATCAATAATGATATCTGCGAAAAGATTCTCGACTTCTCCGAGCTTCTAGCTTCGAAACAATTCATCATGCCACCAAATCTCTTGAGATCTTTTTTGTAGAAAATGTTGTCCTCTTTAATTTTTACCAGATCTTTCTGGCTCTCAAACCAACCGTAACTGAGATATGTACGAAAACACTAAAAAGGTTTATATGTATTATTTTAAAGGAATTGCAGAATGTTTCAATATTTGTTTATTTTTTGGATAATTCAATAGTTATATCTCTGATACTTCAGTAATTTTAGTTAAACAGTTTTCCACTTTTTTTTTAAAACTCACTCCTTTTGACGTCTTTATTGGCCAGCCTATATTGAAAAGATCAAGGTACGAGCGAGCTATGAAGTACATTTAGAAGTGCCTTGAGATGATTCACCATGACAAATAAACATATATTAGAAATCCTGCTTAATCCAATGCATTTAAAATTCTACACAAAGGATCAGTGTGTAAGCTTGGTAGTCAACATATATATCCAACTTTTAATGATTGTATACATCGTCATTGAAGACTGGTACAATCTTCGCAAAGCGCCACACATTAATGATTGATTATCATCTTGTGTGCTGCTTCTATATAATATACACTTTGCAACTGAGTTGTAGTAAGATAAAAAATAAAAAGAATCATGCATTTGAAGACGTATGAACTCGACCTGCGATCGGCTTCGTTCATTATCGCGCTCAACGCGTGGTTATGAAAAAAAATAAAAATAAAAATAAAAAGAAAATCATCATTATTCAAGGCCCAATGTTGATATGTGTATATGTTGGCATACACATTAATGCTACAACATTTGCAGGTCTCGTGCGAGAGAGTGGTATATGGCGGTTCTTTTGTATTACGGGTGTTGATTAATCAATGATCCATCGGTTGTTAAGAAGATCACCGACTGACTGCTCGACTATACCACTCATCTCAATATAAATGCCTTGCCGATCGCGAGGCAATGTTGAAAGATCGAGGGCGCCTACGGGGCTACGACAGAAGATCGTAAAACCTAAAGATGGAGTAGCGAGAAAAGAAGAATTTGACGAGGGACGAGAGATGAGAGAGAACTTACACGATTCACGATGCTTAAACACAATAACAGAAGTGCACCTCCATCGACGACGACGCCGCCTCTGGGCCACATATAGCACACACTCGTTATATACAATGAGACGCGGTTCGTGTATGGTATCCGGATATTATTATATATGCCTTTTGCGACGACCAGAGATTTTTCAAACTGAATTCTGATGTGAACGTATATTCGAGAAGACCGATCTGTGATGTGAACGCGATCGCGAGGCGGTTCGAGGTACAACTCTCCATTCGTATAATAGACAGACGGAATGACTACCATGCGCCCTTGGACTTGCACCTCTCGGTCTTCGACGTAATAATGAAATCATTTTTTTTATTACGATTGCCTTTTCTCTTTTTTTTTTTTTTTTTTTTCGTGAATGATTCGACACTTTGAAATGGGAATGAGGAACGAGGATCTAGGCTGCCCTCGTTATTTATAGAGAAAAGAACTGCTGATCCAGGTAAAAATGCCTCTCATTCCCGGTCGCTCGAGTTATGGAGCGTCAGACTGTGAGACTTTTTTTTAAATTTTTTTACGCGACTTTTCTTTCGAAAGTTTTTTAGTTTACGAAAAATTGCGATTTGAACATTCCTGTTTCCATTTCGCACCACTATACCTTCGTTCCTATGTTAACAAAATATTAATTAAATAGACAAACGGATAAAAAATGTAACGTCATCACGGTAAGATTATTGATGGATCTTTACATGCAGAAACAAAATACGGAATGATAATAAAATTAGATAAATATTTCGAACTTGAAATATCTCCGGCTGACAGAGATTCCAGGGTGTGGCTGAATAGTCGCTATTCGAGACTCTACATAGTCCGTATATTTAGCGTATGAGTTCTCTGGTGTTCCGAGTCTAGAAACTCATTGGTATAGATATAAATCGTCCAGAATGACTTGCCAGGCAATCGCTCGTAGAGCATGAGAAGCCCAAGTCGAACAAAATCGCGGCCGTGAAATTGCAGAGCCGTTTAAGGCTCCTCTGGTTAGACACAAAATAAAAATCATCCATGGTTATGTGATGTTCCAATGACGCAGTTTATCGCTTGTGGTTCGATGAGAAAAGGCTGACGGATAAATACACGCTCCATGTATACCAATACTTGAGTATAAGCCCGAGGGAGTACAAAGTCCGAAGAGAGGAAGTGATCCGTATAGTGATCCTAAGTCTCTCCGAGCATGTGGCCAATCGCATAACTACTTAAACGTGCCCACGACCTAATCATATTGTTCGTCAGGTAATTGCGCGCATTAATAGATGAGAACTGGGTCTTTCAATCTCTCACATGCGAGCAAGCAAGCAAGCAAACAAGCGAACGGATAGACCATGCTGCTCCAGCCTAACTTCAGTTGCGTAACAGTATTGTCAACCTGAAGCCAATAACGTCAGAGCCTCAGGTGCACCGATGAGCCAACGAAATTCCGAGTGTCATATTGGCGACATTACTGAGTTCTGTTAAATTATAGATACTCAATTTAGCAAATACAACTGTTACTTCGTAACTAATTTATTATTGAACTAAACAAATATGACTTTGGCACGCTTTCGATACTACGTAAAGAGTCTGTTGATGCTCAATTTAATATAAAGTATAAATTACATCTCTTTTGACATTTAATCTATTTTCATGTAATCAGTGAATCAAATATTTTCATCGAATTAAATAATCGACGTGTAACATAAATTTGTTTCCTGGTAGACCGATAATATTATCATATCAGTCTATTAAAAATCTGAAGGTTTATAATAGAGTCTACGATAAGTCGAAGGACGTGAAAGGTGGAGGATAATCGGGGTAAAACTTTGTTTCGTACTTAAAAGTACCAAATTCAAAATCTATATCACATCTCTAATGCTATATATATACGTGTAAAAGGATTTCCTGTAGAAGGATCGAAACACGTCGCAATGAAAAAAAATATTACGAGTCGTTTGATAAAGAAATTATTATTCATAATGTATTTTATACGTGTACAGGCATCGTTCTTGAAGCCAGAGAAAGTCATTTTTACTAAGTTTTGAAAATATTCGAAACTTGGCAATACTTTTTAATGAAAAAAAAAAAAAATTGTTCAAATCTCTCCGACTGAGAAAATGTATATAGGTGGTTGAGGTGGTAAAAGTTATACAGGCATATGATGGTTGAGCAGATGGCGTTTATAGGCAAATGGAGATGCGTTTACGCGATATTTTAATACCCTAGTAAATATTTATGTATACATGTTTACGGTGATAAAAACTAAATCTATGATGACAAACTTTGAAGCTTCATAAAATGTATTTTTAACTATTTTATTATGAATCTTGTGGTATTTACATACATTTTTTTCAAATTTATGTAAATGTGTTTCAAAAGTATATAATATACTTGACGTCGTCGGTGCCTTACAAGGTATCATTATTAGATGCATATATTTTTTTTTAATAGTATTTTTATTTTTACAGTCTGATCCAAGAATTCTTAGGTTTGAGAAGCTTCTTTACGTCACTTCCTGTGGAAACTTTAGGTCGAATTTAGAATCCAGTTCAAGAACGAACATCAGATCGGACTTGAGATCGAACTGAAATTCGACTGTGGGCCTCAAGCCTGAATTTTAGAACGAACGGCGTAAGGCAGAATTTTTAAATCTCTAGTTGGCACAATTTGGACGAACGTTCGAACTTCGGTTGTAGCTTACATTCTAAAATTTCAGCCTCAGTCATGAATTTTAGAATAAATTATTAACATTAGTTGCAATTTAAATTTCGAAAAATTAATAAGATTGAACGAAATTTTGATCGATCTTGTGTTTTTGAAAACCGAGCCACTTATTGTATGAATTTGAGGCTTAAATTTCCATTTAAGCTCCACTTTTAACTAACAATTTGTAAAATCAAAAATCGTATCACTGTCATAAATGACCCCTTTTGTACATTTATCTTTTTGTAGGAGTGATGAACACATATATAAATTAATTAACCATACGAAATAAAAATATCCTCGCGTGATAAATTCCCTACAATCAAGCATTTCAGTAAATATAACGAATCCTTTGATACATCCTTTGTGCGAACGATCATGACTGACATGCCCCAGAGCTATATCGTTAAGACCACCTTTAGCGTATATTCAACGCACCTGCTCCTTCGGATGAAATTGTTGGAAAAAAACGTGACGGAAGGATCACTCAATGGTCGATTTGGAAGGTTGGTTTTGAAGGCTTATTACATGCTATTTTTTACTTCCCACTTATAGAGACTATATATTATATAAATATATAAATATAGATATATATATATATGTAAATAAATATATATATATATATATTTATATATATATATATAGATGTAGGATTAAATAATATCTCGAAGGTGTAAATGTTATTTCGAGTTTGGAGCGAGCGCAGAATACGCGAAATTCTCGTTTCATCGTCCTTGACCATGCGATCCTTGCAGTATATCTCAGGCAAATAAACATCGATCGCCCACAATGTGGCTTGATCTAGAGACGAATGATGTATCGCCCCGGAATATTATACAATCAAACATACTCGGTGTTAGTGATCGCATCATCTATCATCCGTCATCGATATGTATACACAAACTTCGCGATAAATAGTGAAATAAAAAAGAAAAAAAAAATGAAACTGCAAATATATAACAGACGTGGTCGTTATGCTATAAAATCTCATTAATTTCGTACATCAAAATCGTTTACAATACATATAAATATTTGAGAATTATTTACAGTCCTGATATTACAGATAAATCGAAATAAATCAATTTTCCGCTCACATTGGATCTGTCACGAAGAATTATTAATGTTATAATCAAGCAAGTATCGAACGGGAACTCGACAATCCGCACCTGATATTATCTGTATCAAGGTGAATTGCCCTGTAAGTACTGGCAATAAAAAAAAATGTACGTGCTGCTTGCCTTATACATAAATGCACCTCGGATCGATCGTCGATCGATAGTTGTGTATTTCTTCTCGTCGTGCTATCGGTGACACGATCGATCGGTAGTCGGCTCTGGTTGATCGCGTCGAGTGAGCTTTTAGTGAACGCCAAGAAAAAAAAAAGGAGAGTGAAACAAATGTAGTGGAAACGTAGCATATTCTCGGAGAATTCGTGCGACTATAATAAAACGATGTCGTAATCGCGATCGCGTGCTGATATAGTCGACGATGGATTGAGATCGTTGGAAGGCGCGAGGATCGAGTGTGGTAAACACAGTCACGTCACAATCACACGAAATACAGCATCGTTCAGAGATTCGTGAAAAAAAATATTTTATGCTGGCAACAGAGCTGAGAAATTGAAACTTCAGACAATTTTTATTTAATACCCATAATTTAGTTATTAACAAACGTTAATTATTGTATTTAACCTAAGTGCGAACCTAAGTACGAAATCAAATTCAAGTTGATTTTAGACATCCTCCAGCTCAAATATGCACTTGGGTTCAAATTTCTAAATTTAAGTTCGATCTAAAGTTGGTTTTGGTCGTTTCAAAATCAAGCTTGAAGGGACCAAGAAATCAAAATTGGAGCCTTAAGCATATGTAAAACAAAAATTTAACTCTCGTTCAATTCGTATACATGAATCTCCGCTAAATATGGACATTTTCAAGTAAAACCAATGATTCCTCGTTCACTTTTACACATACTTTGATGTATAAACACAAATACATACAATCATCATGGATATGTTACGTGGAGCGGTCTATTTAGTCCGAAATTTGGACATTTTTGAGTAAAACCAACGATTCTTTGTCATAAATACTCTAAAACTTATGGACAGATAGTTTACTTTTATACATACTTTGATACATAAACACAAATACATACAATCATCATGAATATGTTACGTAGAGCAGTCTATTTAGTCCGAAATTTGGACATTTTTGAGTAAAACCAACGATTCTTTGTCATAAATACTCTAAAACTTATGGACAGGCAGTTTACTTTTATACATACTTTGAAATATATGCACAAATACATATACTAATCATGGATATGTTACGTAGAGTGGTCTGTTTAGTCCGAAATTTGGACATTTTTGAGTAAAACCAACGATTCTTTGTCATAAATACTCTAAAACTTATAGACAGATAGTTTACTTTTATACATACTTTGATACATAAACACAAATACATACAATCATCATGAATATGTTACGTGGAGCGGTCTATTTAGCCCGAAATTTGGACATTTTTGAATAAATGATTTATCATAAATCATTGGTTACTATAAATACTTTGTCATAAATACTCTAAAACTTATGGACAGGCAGTTTACTTTTATATATGCACACAAATACATACACTCATCGTGGATATGTTACGGAGAGCGGGTAACGGTCATTGTGCGATGCGCTATCTCCAGGCCATTCTAATATCAAGGATACTCGGCCCGAGTATTCTGATGGATGGATGAGCTCAGAGGAGCCTTTCGTCGTCTCCTTTTCCTTCGTCGCTTTGGCTTTAAGAGACTTCTCGAAGTAGAAGCGCGGATGCAGCCGACCTCTGACCCGGCACGGTGAAACCCCGGAGGATAACTGACTCATGACGCACGCGTTCTCCTCGCCCGGTCATCCAATGTTCTGTAACTCGGGCGCAACGTCAACCTACAATGCGATCTGACCCCCAGAGCACTGGAATTTTCGTCATAAGACATTGAGAGCGATTTTTGTCTTGTTAATAATCGACGATGATGGGGTTGTTTGTTTTCCATAATTTTCCCATGTTAGCCGGCACTGGCTATACGTTGGAAACCTCACCGATTAGCCCAAGTTTCTTGAGCTAATAATTAATAAGGTCTCTGCCGTCACTAGTCTATGAAGAATCGAGAAAGTAGTCAGAATCTCTTCAGAGACACTTCAATTGCCACAGATTCTGAATCACTATTAATTTACTAACTGATTATTCAATCTTGAGTTATTTCTTGTCAGACTGGCCGAGTAAAAGTTTAGCCATATGCGAATTACCAGATATCGGTCTTTAAAATTCATGGATACAAAACGTGCATTTGGAAAATGATGATTTTGTATAACATTTGTTCTGATGCACTTTACAGTCCATTGGAAAAACGCGATTCACACTTGTTGAAATTTTTCTTTTTTTTTTCTTTCACCCTAGACTGCGATATGATATTTTTTGCGCTGATTGACAACAAAAAAAAACTTAGTTATAACGTTTCAGAGAAAGCCGAGAATGGAAAACTGAATAAGACATTGAGAGCGAATTTTGTCTTGTGAATAATCGACGATGATGGGGTTGTTTGTTTTCCATAATTTTCCCATGTTAGCCGGCACTGGCTATACGTTGGAAAACTCACCGATTAGCCCAAGTTTAGCTAATAATTAATAAGGTCTCTGCCGTCACTAGTCTATAAAGAATCGAGAAAGTAGTCAGAATCTCTTCAGAGACACTTCAATTGCCACAGATTCTGAATCACTATTAATTTACTAACTGATTATTCAATCTTGAGTTATTTCTTGTCAGACTGGCCGAGTAAAAGTTTAGCCATATGCGAATTACCAGATATCGGTCTTTAAAATTCATGGATACAAAACGTGCATTTGGAAAATGATGATTTTGTATAATATTTTTTCTGATGCATTTTACAGTCCATTGTAATAACGTGTTTCACACTTGTTGAAATGTTTTCTTTTTTTTTTCTTTTCACAGTAATTCACATTTCTTTCGCAAGTATGCTTCAACAATTGCATGGTTGAAGGATACTTAAAAAATTCTGCTAGAATGACTTCTCATTTGTTGGCAAGTGTCAAGATCTTTCTATTTGTAACTCTTTCATTTGTTTACTTATGCTTATTCTATTTTATCAATTACTCAACATTCGTCTCCATATTCTTATTCCACATCATTGAAGATTTGATTCAATTGTGACAATTTAAATTTCTTGTGGCAATTATTACAGCAAGATTCCCACGCTCTATAAAGTCCACGTGTATGTATATATATATATATATATATGCAAGTATAACAGATTCCAAGGTGCAAGGACTCTCAAGTTTTGCTGGACGCCAACTGGCCTAGCCCCTTGCAGCACCTTGCAGAACAAATTTACATGATCCACGTTGGCGGCTTTCCGGATTCCATAGCAAGTTGTGCACGGGTCTGGACCGATCACACGATAAATCGGTGGATCTCATGCCGTTATACCGTTTCGAAGCATAACTGGGCAGCAGCCCAGACTCTCCCTCTGGCTTATAAACACCACGAGGCTATGATAGCCCACCCTTCCCCTTGGTTTATTATTTATACCTCATCGACCAGTTACTGTAGACCATGAATATTTATAAATAAATATACAGAAGGAAAGGATACAGTGATTGGTTCATTAATAAATAATTCTTTGTAAATTATTGGCTGTTCCCAATCTTCTTACTTTCAATATATATATTTCAGAGACCCTGTACTAATAGAGTAACCAAGCTTTTTGCCGATTGGCCAACAACTGTACACCTGATAAACTTATGTAGCTGTAGAATTGTAGATCTGGCCTCTCTCAAAGCTGTGCCATCCGTTCTCACTTTCCATTCTTCAGAAGAGAGAGATACCCGTGGGACGGTGACTTTGCGTACAAGTATGGTAAATACAGTTATCGAAGAAGACGACGAAGAAGACGACGAAGAAGAAGAAGATGAAGGAAAAGAAGAAGAAGAAGAAGAAGAAAAAGAGGCAGATGAAAAAGATGAAAAAGATCATGAAATAAAGAGGAAATCTGTGTAGAGAGTGTGAGATAGAAAGGCATAAAAGTCTCAAGTTAGGTGGTAAGAAGCGATACAAAACACTTATACATAAGTATTATAATGTGATTTACAAAAGTTGCAAGCTGCAGTTAACAGGATGTGTATATGCAAGCTCATGATGCGATCATCGGGAGGCGATAAAATTTCCGATAAACGCTATCCTAAGGATCCCTTGTCCACCAATTTTCGTCAATTTCGTGTATTAAATTAAATTACATATCTTTATTCTATCGTACACGTTGTGTGTACCTGACACTTTACTTGGACGGGCGTGAACATCATACAATAAGCTATTTGATAGTATACAAAATGTGTATACTCACACGAGAGGATGGTTATGTACACGTCAAAATTGTCCGTTGAACAGATCGGACATTTCCGGCAGAGAAGGTGTCTCGGGCACGATCACAGAGTGAGATGAGGATCGAAGCTCAAAACGGTAATCTGGCTAGTTGTCACGAAACTGTCTACTTTTAGCAGCACACTCGGACGTCCAGGCGAAGAGATTCACGAACATGTGGAATTGATGAAACGATGAAGAGGCAAAATATAAAAAATCGAGAATATACTCTCGAACGAACGTGATTGTCCAACCCATTCTTTATGCATATACTGTATAGAGGATGTATAAGAATATCTAATACACTCGAATGCTGGTTACGAGACATCGTCTCTGTATTCTTCTTGGTCGTCGTACGGGACATGATTATTGGACGATCGAAATAATAATTGTAATCATCGCCGTTCGCTCGAGCCTCGCAACTCTCTGTCTTGGGAGACATGTAATGACGACGCGAGCCACCATCTGAAACTTATATATGTAGAACTAGAGACACCAAGGCGCACAGGTTTTGTTCTGTGCTGTCGAGGATCAACGTTCCAAGTGCCAGAGGTGACACACGCCATCTGCATCGAAACTGGTACCAGCGCAGACGCCACTTTAATATCATCTTCGTGCATACAGTATCCACCTATCTATTTTTTTTCTTCTTCTACGTATCGTATAATACGTGAGGGAACATTTTCTCCGAGCATGTGGGATACATACATTCGTTGTGGATCCTGTCGTAGTATAGTTCTCGCTTGTTGGCAAGAGCTTGGCTCTCTCTCTCTCTCTCTCTCTCTCTCTCTCTATCTCTCGAACCTTCGAGCCAATCTGTGCACTTTGGATTTTCTAAGGATACGTGGCAAAAGCAGCAGGAGCAACAGCAGGCTTCAGTTCAGGAAATCTTATGCACCCAGGGGCTGGTAAATGTGATAGTGCATACATACATCGGGCCAAAGTGACGTGAAGTAACGTAAACTAGAGTCCATGGAATCGGAGAATGAAGAAGAAGACGCGAGGCGACTGGGCAAAAGAACGATCTACCGACCCCGTGCTGTTCACACCGGCTGAGAACGAGAGGGATATTCTCGCACAGAATCGCAACGACAGGCAAATAAGCGGTTATAGGAGTGAAGACGAGAGTGCGATGTACCAGCATATATGCCAGGTGCACTGAAGACGAGAGTTTGTTGCAGGGGAAGGCCTGCCCTTGAGTGTATTGCAACTACATGTATATATATATATATATATATATATATATATATATATATATGCATATTGTTGTAATATAAGGTAATTGTACCCAATATGGCCTACCTGAAGTTTGAAAATTTCTTTAAAAAATTGTACCTGAAAGAATAACTAGTTGTACGTGTAGTACCATTGGGTTGTGTAAACTGAAACATTAGGAAAGCGTAGGTTGGAAGATTTTTCAAAAAAGTCCATTTATCAAATTTTTTCAAATACAATTCTGAAAAAAAAAAAAAAATCGGTGCATAAGTGAATAAAACTGAACTATTTTGGAGAAAATATTACTTTATTTATTATATGGGGTGCAGTTAGGTCAGACAAAGGTTTCTGTATGATTTTTGGTTAACGCTGCACACTCCCCATGTGCATATGATACATAGCCTTGACAATTGATGCAAAGCCACATATTTCGCTGCACACTCCCCATGTGCATATCATATATATAGCCTTGACAATTGATGCACAGCCACATATTTCATACTGCGTCCACCTTGCAAACGTTGCAGTACCAGAATTCTTTCTCCTTTGAGAATTTAATTTTTTTTCGCTCGTCATTTAGTTCAGGTCTGGCTTATCCTAGGCAGGATGTTGATGACATTCAACAAATCCTCGTCTCATCGTCCATTACGACATTATTCATTCACAACGAAAGAACCACGCTCATTCCCCTTTTATCACCGAATGCAATTGCCGCTACTGCATTTTATTCTGCATTCTGGGATACTCCTGTGATACCCGCTCGAATCCGATCGTGCGACCCTGAGAACACTCGATCAGCCATCTCTCACCGCTCTGCCGTTTCTCAATTCTCTCCCCTTCCGATTATTCTGATCGAAGGACATCTCGATTGACCGAGTTGGAAAAAGACAATGCTCTCCTACGATCTTGCCAACACGTTTTCAACGCTTCGAGCGCGGGGCAAGATGAACGGCCGATCGCGGCATAGAGAGACAGAGAGAGAGAGAGAGAGGGAGAGAGAGAGAGAGACAGACCCTATCGCGAATCACTCCGAGCCGTAATTATCCACTCCGCGAATGCGAGATCAAAGATTTTGCGAGAAAGAATAAGTCGCTGGGTGGTGCAGGGGTAAGAGGGAGAGGGCGAGGAGGAGGGAGAGAGAAGAATCTATCGACTCTCGATTAAGCGAGAACCATAACCGCACTGTACGTAACCTTATTCCATCTTCACCATCAGTATAACTGATGCACGTAACACCCTAGATCAGCTCTGATCTCTGAACAAGGTTATTCCGCTGAGGCTGCTTCGCGACTGGTTCGCGTGACGAGAAGACCACGAGAGATAGTCGAGCATTGTCCTGAAAATGCCAACGCTCAATAAACTCCGATGGCTTGCTTTCCTGACTTATGATTATTGAGCATCGCCATCGTGCATTTTTATGGAATATCTCGAAGATTGAAGATCGATTATATTATAGATAGAAGTGGCTTTGATTTTTTTTTTTTCGTTTTTTTATCAATTCACAACCGCACTTAAGGTCATGGTTTCTCGATGCCCCGATCATCGGCGTTGCCATAAGACAATAGCAGATACAGATGTTGAGTCTGATCATCTGGACAAGGTTATTGGCTGAGTCGCACTAGTCATCAAGTGCAACGTGGAACGTGCTGGGATACACAATAGTTCTTAATTGATCTCATGATTTTCTTTCGCAATTGATGATGATTATTCGCTGATGTGGAGTGTCAAGTTTTTATGGAATAAAAACGACGATTGAATCAATAGATCATAATAAATGAGATAGAATTTATTAATTCTTATCATTATGAAAATCAATTGGATACTTTGAGAAGCGAGGTCATGGTTTCCTCCTTACCTTTCATCATTGAAACTTCACTTTGTAAATCGCAATATCGAGCTGGCTCAAAGTTCTCTTTCTCAGATTAACTCACTGGACTCTTTATGCACTCAGACATTATAATACACACTTTAGCCTGTCTCAATTATTGCTCGTTTCTCCTTTTCCCTTCGCTCTCGATAGGTCATGACATTCGCGTCATTAACGCACCATTGCTTTGATTTATAAAGGCGAGGAAGAGCGGGAGATCAAATATCAGTCGATGAGGAAAGAAAATGTTCACCTTACTTCTTGTACGTGGCTGCTTTTAATCCTCCCCTCTTGACTTTTACATTACCACGACACTATGCATCGTTTTTATCTATTACAGACACGGCATTAATTAAATCCTTCACTACTGATTTATAATTTTTACATTTATTTGCTTTGGTTCTAATAGAAGCGATCGCAACGTCAAGTAAGAGAGGGGGAAACTCTTATATCGATGCATCTTCTGACTATTAACAGTACAGTCAAAGTTTCTGGAATTTTGTAAGATTGGAACAGCATCTCTTGCATATTTTGACTTTTCCTTCAGTCCCTACTCTAAACTCTGCATATGCTCACATGAAGGTATAATGTCTGCCAAATCTACGCCAAAAGCAACAGACCAAGAATGTGAGAACCAAGAAAGTAAGAACATTTGACATGTGTAAAATAGCATCTTTGTGAAAAGGTTAGACGAAAAGGTTAAGTGAAATGTCTAATTTTTTTTATTTTTAACAAGATCTAGATTAGCATTGATACATTTACTTTGAGACCCTAAAAATTAAGATTTAAGACCGCCAAATATCGTTCAAAAATATGTCGTTCCATTTCCGATAAACCCAGAGTTTCAAAAAGTTCCTTGCACATTTATCGCCGAACGTTCCTGATTCTTTCAAGTATTCAAACCATCTACAGGAAAAACTTCAAACAGTGTATTCCCGATTCGAAACTTGGTCAATAAAAAAAATATCATAAGATGACTTTGGATATGGGCGGAAAAAAAATATGTTAGTGACGAAATTTCGAATTAGAAATCCGATACATGGAGCTCTACGTACAGATCGTCTGAAAGTTATAAAAAAGACATATTCAGGAATACGATATAATTTGCAAGAAACATTTTCAAACTTTGAGGCCACTTTTTAGGCCTAAAAATAATTACTTTTAAATGCCAATTTAGATCTCTACAGAAATTCAAAATTTGTACACTTTACCACACAGACCCTCATTAAGTAATGCGAAAGATTATAAAATTATAAAAAGTCAGCAACGAATTTGTAAAAACTTTGACTGCAATTAATCAGATCGCGATCACGTCTTGTTGGAAAATTCTAATTCAACGATCGAGGACGACATCCGAGGGAACCGAAATTGTCGGAGGTCGTTCATTCTGATCCCCTGATACTAATTTCGTGATTCGAACTCACAATCACGCACGCTCGGGCTCATCGAATGATTGTTCTCCACTCGACCATGACAAGTGCTACTCATATACATACTACTACGTATTATACGAAGGACAAGAGTGCTGATGTGTGCCGTCTCACGAAATTCCATAGTCAACGTGAGAAGCATTTTCAACAGAAGAGAATAAACTTTAATGCAAATCGTATTTAAGAACATTTGTTTTTGGTCCAACAAAATACTCGGATCTCTATTTATGTCTATGCAGTGATACATACCACTTGAAAACATTAATATTACATTAATACTTATCTTTTTTCTCCTCTTCTCGACTGTTCACGAATACCAATATAATAGGAAAAGAACCTAAAATAAGTTAAAAAAAGAAGGGAGTGCACGAGGAAGGAGTTGAAGACGGATCTATCACCCTCTAGTTCAACACAGTAACTGTTTCAACTATATGCGAAAATCCCGCAAATGTTAAGGAAAAAGAAAAGTGTAATAAGGTAGAATGATAAAATTAAATTTCATGTGGCTACACCTTGATCTCATTGACACTTTCTTTTGGTCTTTCTGACTCTTCGCGAATATCAATATGATAAGAAAAGAACCTAAAATAAGTTAAAAAAAGAAGGGAGTGCACGAGGAAGGAGTTGAAGACGGATCTATCACCCTCTAGTTCAACACAGTAACTGTTTCAACTATATGCAAAAATCCCGCATATGTTAAGGAAAAAGAAAAGTGTAATAAGGTAGAATGATAAAATTATATTTCATGTGGCTACACCTTGATCTCATTGACACTTTCTTTTGGTCTTTCTGACTCTTCGCGAATATCAATATGATAAGAAAAGAACCTAAAATGAGGGAATAAAGAAGTGCACGAGGAGGCAAAACACTTGTGTATCACCCTCTAGTTCAACATCGTGGCTATATATATATCATCGTGTAAAAAAATCCAGTCTTTTTTCAAGGAAAAATAGCATATAAGGTAGAACGATAAAATTAAATTCCATGTGTCGACAAGTTTGTCCACACGTTGATAGATGATTGACAGGAATCGGTCGTGTATTTGATCTGATTGTAGCAAGAGCAAAATGGTCACTGCGGGACGCGAGATAAAAGAAGCAGATATATGGTGTACTTTTTTTTGTGGCGCAGAGAGAGTCCCTTTTGTTCACTTCGTCGTCGAGTTTTTCTCATTTCTCTAGGCGGATATGGTCCAGTGCACGGTTGAGTAATATTTTGTAAGCGTTGAGTATATATGTAAGTGCCTTTGGAGCAAATCTTTGACCCAGTATTTTGTCTATTTCTCTATTCGATTGCCAATACAAATTTATACATTTTGATCCACAAAGTAGATTCATATTCTTCCCCAATTATACTCGGATTTTTAATACAAATATAAATATTTTTATCCACAAAGTGGGTTCATATTCTTCCCTAATTATCCTCGATATTTCTACTGATTGAGAGAAATGTAAATTCTATCAATATCTACAGCATATACAGAATTCTTTTAAAAAGCTTGATGTCAACAATACTTTGCTTCGTATGCTCAAACGGATATGTTATTGTACCTAGGAAAATGGCTCTTTTATGATTCTCATTTGCCGATCAAAACTTACGTATAATTTTTAAAAAATGTTCCCATCAACTCACAAGTTTGCTAACTCTGCTATGTCAGAAAGGGCATTTCTTTTTCTTGATTCCACACCATAGCCAGTGGATCTCGTTGCTCCCACATGTATATATGCGTCTATGTGTGTGTATGTGCGTGTCTGTAACAGCGTCAGAGTTTATATAATATTTAAACGCACTCACGCACTTACTTTTACTTGAAATGTTCGTTAAGAAGCGCTCATCGTTGGAACATCGGCAAACGGGAAAGTAATCGGAACGATGCGTGGTAAAAAATTGCATTGAAAGCGAATCGGCGATGTTACGAGGACGATTCCAGTGCTGGTGAATCGGGTGTGCTCGCGAGAGTTCAAGAGCGAAGGCCTTACCGTTTAAGGAGATCGAATACGAGAATCAGAGAGTGAGAGTAGAGAGAGAGAGAGCGAGAGAGAGAGAGAGATAGAGAGAGAGAGAGAGAGAGAGAGAGAGAGAGAGACAGAGAGACAGAGACAGAGACAGAGAGAACGATTGAATCGAGAGAGGTGAGTGAGAAAGGCAAGATAAGCAGAAGCCACAACAGCAGCACCAACGAGACTGCCGCTGACTGAGACGGACAGACAATAGGTCGAATGTAAATGTGGGAACGTGAGTCCCATCCCGATCGTTTCTCGTCTATACGCTCACTCTCGCCCTCATCTCGTCACTCTTGTACTTTCAGTAAAGTAGAACGAATACCAGCTTATATGCCGCACTAACGTTTCAGCACATCTACGTATGTGCACTCACAGGTTTTTCCACATCGTCCATCCATATGCATACTCTAGCTGAATGTTGATTTCGAACCCCTGAATATTCCAACTAATTAGTCGAGCATTTTTTAACAATTCACGATAGGTCATTTTTTTTTTTTTTTTTTTACGTAACAGTTTTTAAATCCTCATTAGAGATGAGCATCAGATGAATATAGAGGATTACTGAGAAAGATT
Source organism: Dyspetes luteomarginatus (assembly GCA_963669185.1). Taxonomy (NCBI): domain Eukaryota; kingdom Metazoa; phylum Arthropoda; class Insecta; order Hymenoptera; family Ichneumonidae; genus Dyspetes; species Dyspetes luteomarginatus. Next base: position 5,852,902 of record OY769903.1, read on the forward strand.
TTGTAACGAAATAGCTGCAACTTTTTTTGATGGACTGTAATATGGAAAAGAGATCGAGAGCTACCCCAATCTATGAGTATTAAACACAATATATGTGTATATATATATATATATAAAATTGCATTGAAATATATGTCTTTGAATTTTCACCTCTTTCAGCAACGACATTCTAGCGTGAGACCAACAAATTCACGGGTATCCGCGTGTTTTTGTACAATTTTATCCATACAAGATCCGAGAAATATATTCTTTTTCACCATATATATATATATAAATGGAAAAAAAAAGAGCGTTTGGAAACTCTTCGCCAATAGTTTGTAATATACAGCAGCGAGAGAGACCATTTGTTATTGCAAAAGTCACAACGCCCCGATAACGATTCGCCATTACCAAGATTTTTCGAGCACGAATTTGAGCAAATGGCAGAAATAAAATTGCAGTCACTTTTTGTTTCGTTCGAGCTATATGAATCGGGAACAAGTGGCGCAGGTTGGATTGGATTTTCTTGATCGTGAGATAGCCGTTTGACTTCTCGTTTAGTTACATCGTCATCGTTAGGTGATAGTTTTGTATATATATATATATATATATATATATATATATATATATATAGCATACCCAACCTAAGTACGTATTCGTGGAGCTCGTGTTGAAGCACTCAATGCGAAGCTACCGCGATTGCACAGAGCACATATAATCGCTCTGTTATACGCTGCTCGGCCTGGTGACCGGGTTGATCGATGGTAATGGTTTTTAAAAACGACAATGCCACGCCACTCGAGGTCGTTCTCTTCTCCTCGTAACAGTCGCAATACTGCCATCAGACAGTCAACATTCAAGATTAAACACCAGCGCAACATTCAGGATATTCAGGGAGATTGTATGTTCGTATATATGATGATAATGATGATGATGCTTACGGCGTGTCACCAACATCAATTCGCCTTTACTTCTCTCAACGCTCGTTCAGATCCAGAAAGAGAGAGAGAGAGAGAGAGAGAGAGAGAGAGAGAGAGAGAGAGAGGAACGGATCCCGACTCACTTTATGCCTGATAGTTTATCCGCAGCGCAAATATTCCGCTCCCTCACTCCATTTTGTCCCAACTCTCTTGCCATTAAAAAATATTGGTAGATCTGCAATGCATGACGATGAGATCAGTAAATGCTAGCCAACAAGACGCATCGCTCTCTTTTTTTTTTTCTTCCTCTTCCAGTTAATTTTCGTCACGCAACCACGAAATTATAAAGACGAGAGATCTGAAGGAGCAATCGTGAGTGTTGAATGACGCAATTTAATAGCTGTCTCGCAGGCAAACACATTCAAAAAGGTTACAACTATGTGATATGCCACGGATTCATATTAGAAGCGAGAGAGGATACACATGAAATTTATCGTCATATCACGTGAACGATGGAGGTAATTAACCCGATCGTCCAATATCAAAATGATATGCGGGCCAAATGAGAGAGAGAGAGAGAGAGAGGGAAAGAGAAATTATACTATTCTTGATGAGCAATTAAAACGGCGCAACCACTCGCTCGGAAATTTTATTGCCACAAGTCACACCAGGGGGACGCGGAAGATTTTTATCAGTGACTCTGATCTCTTGGTCCAATGAGTACAGCAATAAAACGTAGTTTTTAGAGAATATATTCGAAATGGTACCCAGGAACGAAAGCAGGCAAGTATGGAACTTGACGAAGGTGATGGGTGATGAGAATACGGTCGCCTCTGATTCTAAAAAATTGTTTTGTCGCTCATTGCCCGAAGAATATTTACTCACAACCGTCAGACTGTGAATACTTAAATTTTTCAAGCATTTCCCTTTGTACAATTTTTCCTGATATGTATTTGATTCTTTTTTTTTTACGTTTAAAACGTTTTTTTTTAATTGTCATGATTGAAAATTAAGATCATTTTGTAAGATTTGTTCCACAGCTGGTAAAAGAGAAGGATTGAAACCATCTGTGAAACCATCTGAGGATTGAAACTCCTCGTAAGATTTTGATAGTTCAAATGATTCAGGCAGTTTTAAATAATTGTTTGGGTTTTTGTCTGGTGTCGAAGAGTCATCTCATGGGCATTACTGAAATATGGCAAAAGTAACTGAAGCAAGAGTAGCGTTGGAAGGCACGCAGTATTTATAATCAACTGAACTGGAACGACGTGTAAGCGCAGTTGGATCATCTTCCATTGCGCAAACTTTGAGTCGATCGGCGAGCAACAGATTCATGATTATGATGATGATGATGATGATGATGATAATGATTATGATGATGCGCTCGATGAGATAGAGCGAGAGAAGGAAAGCGAAGAAGATGCTTCTTAAGTTTCGAAATACATATACACAGACATATGTGCGACATGAGTATATTAGCCCCACGGCAAGATGTGAGAGCGAGTTTGACCGTCCCTCATACATACGCCGACCACGACGCGATGGTGAAAACGATCGAGCGTGCGAAGATTAAAATTCAGATGGTTACTTTCCGTCATGGGATATATACCGATGGCCATTCCATCAATTGTAATTGTCCTTGTTTAATAATTTCCATGGTAAAGTTTTTCATGGATTTTTGGAAATCTTTGTCCCATTTTTGCGAGAATCATGCGGATTTGAAAAATGTATAATTATTTACGGTAAATCCTCTGTTACCCGATGTCATTAGGGAGCTTTTGCAAAATCCTTCCTCTCGAAGAGAAATTATTTTTAGAGATCCGGCTTCAGTTGTGTCAGAATTGAGATGGTTGTCGCCCATTAATTAATATATGAGATGGCATTTAAAAAAGGCAAGAAAATTCGAAATTTGAAAGTTGGTCCCACGTAGTTTTCTTCTGCCCACAAATTCCCTCTATGGGTAATGGCTGTCTCAATTCTCGTATCCTTATGGACGAAGCTTTGTCTTGTGAATGTGTGAAAATGAAGGGAAATGTTATAATTCAAATATTTCACAATTTGAAATAAATTCAAAATACTATACGATGTGAACCACTCGATTGATTCTTGCAAAACTCAATACCAAATATTCGTATCCCCTAGCCATTTTTTTTCAACAAGTTTCGGCTCGACAGGTGGAAATATTCAAAAGTAAACAGGCATTTTTTTCGAAAAATTGGAAATTTCGTAAAATTCAGAAATTCATAAAATCTAAACTCCTCTATTGATGTTTGCACAAACTCAATCCCAAATTTCCTTGTACCAGCTAATTTTTGTAACAAGTTTCGGCTCGAGAGGTGGAAATTTATGAGAGTTAGAGCGAAAATAGATGGTTTCACATATAAGTACACGACCATTGACCTATAGGAATCCTATACGAATAAGTTATGGAGGGGAGGCATTCATGCAATTTCAACAACTTCTTATCGGACACCCGGTATGTTAAAGGTATTTACTTGATGCACCGAGAAAAATGAATGCAATTTAATTAAATAAGAATATATTAAAGTGGCAATTACATCATTTTCAACTCGACAACACACATTTTATTCGATATAACTCACGTATTTTCTTGAAATAAATTCTTATTCATGTCTGTATGCTGTCAAATCAGAATACTGTAATAGAAATGAGTCTTTCTTTCCGACTAATACGCGCCTGCGCTTATTTTTTCAGGGCTCTTTATTTTCACAGGGAAGTCTCGATTATTTCTTAGATTCCGCTTTCGTCCGATAATTATTTATTACCTCCGTGTGCGTTAACGATATGCCCGTCTATGTTCAAGATATTTCCTTAAAGTGCCGATAAAAACTGATATATTTGAAATAAATATAACGAATTATGGTGGCAATTGCATATAATTTTAATCTTGGCACCATGTAATTTATTTTATTAAAATATATGTACTTTTATTCGAATAAATTTTATTCAAGTATTTTCGGTATGCATTAAAATGTAAATAACAAACGTCCATTCTCCTGGATCAATATTGTCTTGTCCACGCTCTTCTTTTTCAATTTTTTATTATTTTTATATGTTTCCACTAAAGATCTAGCACACATGATTTTCACGATCTTTGGGAAGCTTTGCTTACTGATCTTTCCACGCAGTAGAGGAAATAACAAATTTCGAATTTGCACATTTTGTTGAAATTATTTTGAATGATGCTTCATTCTATTGATTCTCATTACTGATTTCCTGATGGTCTCTTCTTTCTTGCACAATCCTCTCATCACTAGAGTCTGAACGTTGCAAAAAAAAAAAAAAAAAAAAAATACAATGGCATAGCACGAGGATAATAACTATGGGAAACGGAAGGAAAAGAGTATATAAATCAGCGCGGCGCTTCTCTCCAAGCAAAGAGGGTTCCGCGTGCCTGGCACGAGAACAGGAACAAAGTGGACTCTCCGGCCTGTGCCCGCGGCGTTACGGACCAAACAAGGCTTAATTGCCCCCGACGCATTGACATAACACGCTCCTGCGACAACTCCACGGATCGCGATTCCAGCTCCTTTTGTTTACACTCAGCAATCCGTTGGTAGGATCGAACCGATTGCCGAGAGAGTACGCCGCCAGCCACTGAGACTCAAAGAACAATTTTCATCAGGCCCATCCGCACTACCATCCTGACTGGACCATCAACATCGGGAGAAATCTTGGCGTACCGAGCATTTCCGTCCTGTTGAAGGGAGAGAACCTGGTGGAAAAATCTCTTCATTTCAATCGGAAAAACTGATGAAGCTAAGAAAATCCAATCAAAGCCGATTCATCCCAGTGATGGTCCAACCATATTTGATTAATTGAAAAAATTCAATAACCCATAAACATCAAATTTACATAGATCACTGAACAGAAAAAAGTACATGATTGGCGAGGTCGTTAACTCTGTCCCAATAACGTTCACTCTGTGATCATTTATGTCGAAAATAAATTTACTTCGTACATAATGCTGGTAATAGATTTTCTTATGGTTTTACAAGTATCGCCGGGAGCGTTCATGAGATTTTGTAAGTGGGATTAACACCATTTTTTGCTAAAAACCAAGCCGCTGGAAAATATTTATTAAAGCTTCATTTGACGCTGTCTGGTAGACTTCACTGCAGAGTAAGTTGATACCTACCCCTCCTCCCCTCCCGCCGATAATTTTTGGCAGTTTCTGTCCCGAACCACATCGGATAAAAAGAGACACGAGTGTGTCAAGAATTGTTTTTGGACAAGAACAAGAGTGTCAAAAATTGTGTTTGTCATTCGTTTATGGGACTAATGAGTGGACCGCTCTTACTCTAAGTGTCAGGGGTCAAGATTATTCGTGTAAAAATACGAATATTAGTATATATTAATTTTGGTAGTAAAATTAACGGTTTATCATAAGAAATTTAGAGCTTTTCATACGCGGATTTAATTATAGAGCTTCATGCCATGAGCCGCAAAATGAAGAAAATATATTTTTGCTCGTTTTCCGCTATAGTGCCTGTCAGTGCGATCACAAAACGAATAGTTCTCCGATAATGAATACAAAAATTCATAATGTAACAAGAACGTTTCTTATACGCACACACATGTAATCGATTCATTATTGGGCGGATTATATTCTCAATTTTCAAGATTCAAATTACACACAAGCTAAAACAATTGATCGAGTAAAATGCTGTTTTCGTTGTTTAAAAAAATATTAATTGTCTTTAGGAAAATGAGCTCCAGCTGATTCCGCAATAATCCTGTAAGATTGTCTTTCTTTTCTCTAACGAGAGCTCTGCATCCTGGAATATCGCTTTCGTTTTTCGCAATCGTGCTCTCGCTGTTGTGGTTTGTTAGCGCGGCGCCGCCGCGTCGATTCTACCAAGGGGAGAAAGATTTGCAAGGATAACACACCCCCTTCTCATCTGTACCACAGTGTGGCGTGGAACTTATATATCTATATAGATTTCCTCTTTGAGAGAACGCGCTTTGCCGATGAAGAAGACGAAGAAGACGAAGAAGAAGAAGAAGATGCCGCGGATTGCCATGGCATTCACGCGGCGTAGAACCAGCAGCATTATTCCCGCGTTCTTCTTCCTTTACCCACGCGCACCCTCTAGCCTTGTATCGTGGTAACGTGACCGAGCCAACCATAAGCCGTAGCCTGAAGATGTTCTCGAGAATCATTGAAACTCATGGAATGGACCTGTAGCCAGTAACTTGTTCGAGATAACAGTTGAAAAGGAACGTTTAGAGAAAATTAAAAATTTGTCCCCATAAAGTATCTTCGTTAAAAAGAATCCTTACCAAGATTTTTATTTTCTGAACCTCTCAAGGTATTTGGATAAATATCTCAAGTATTCTTCAAGTGTTACCTTGAAATTGCCTAAATTATAAATGAACAAAGCATCCTAAAGTTCGTTACTTTGCTGCATACATATATGGGAACCCTGTTTGGACCACATCAATCTCTATGGTGTCCTTTTTGATACAAAAATGATTTTTATGCGTCATTTAACCCAGGCCGGAAGAGTACGTCCACTAAATTTCATAAAAATTGGTAGACACATTTGGCTCTAGGCTTATGGGCCTAACTCATTAGCCAGATCCATAGAGAATTTTTCGAAGAACGAAGGTGAACAATTGGGTCGAAAAAGCCCTCATTGGAAACCATGAGAAGTCAAAAAAATGGAACAAAGTAACTGCCCGGCATAAACAACTGCACGAAAAATGTTTATGAGTTGCCATAAACAACCGACAATTATCAGAGAGTACAGATGATCTTTGGAAAGCAGAGCTGCGGTCTCCAAAGGCTCTTCGATATATTCCTCTGCTGCGAGTCCTTCCTGCCATGCTTTCTAATGTTAACTATAGAGATCAAAGGGTAAGAACAGTAGCAGCGCATATATCGTGACGCTGCGCGTCAAATCGATTACGATTATGCCGAACAGAGAAGATGAAAAGGTAGAGAGCAATAGCGAGAGACCAAAAGACCAGCATGGTCCGTTTTGTGTAGCCCTCGAGCATGCTCGCTCTCTCGGCTACTCTCACCGATTGCCTGCGGGCATCGCACGGAATATTTCCTATCTGGTCGAGGATCAACGCGCGTCTCTATTATCGGCCTTAAGACACCACACGAGGATCGCGCGCGAGCCATAAGGCGAACCGTAGGACGAAGGGTAAAGCGAGTAGCGTGTGTGCACGCTGTGTGTATTATAATGCATCTTATAGAAGCAACCTTATAAGACACTACCAAAGCCACCTCAGAGATGCTGCAGAAAGAAAGAGAAGAGAGAGAGAGTGAGAGAGAGACGATTTTGCGAGACCGAGGGGCGCCCTCGAGCAAACCGGTAGAACGGTAGCAATCGATCCACGATAGGATCGCGTCACGGAGCGCCGCAAGACTCTATCTTTCGCGAGCCAAGTCCGCGAGCGGCGCGCTCTCGATTCTCCGTGTCGTGCCCCAAGCTTTCTCATGCTCTCGACCTTTCTATATAGAAACTACAGAACCACAATGCACATATATATATATATATATATATATATGTATGTATACATATACATATATATAGTGCTGCTGTTGTACACAGTTTATTCTCGCGTGATCTCAATAGAGCTGCATTGCCCATGGTGTCGGTGCTCAGCGCCTCTCCTTATTCGCGATAATCGCGTTTGTATTGCTTCCCAGAAATCAGACAATTTTTTTTTTCTTTTTGCTTTCCGGAACAAGGGGAATAAATCTTCTTGTCTCTGTGTTACTGTCGTTCCTTTTCGAGTAAAGGAAAAATTTCGAGTAAATAATTTTCTATGCGTCGAGATAAGTGATCAACGCTTCGGTCAATTATTACCAAGCCTTCATTGTTCGTGATCTGGTATCTAAGTTAAAAAAAAAAATGAATTTGTTCTTCACCATGAGGAAGTTTTGCTCGCGGGAAAAAAAAAAATTAAGATTTCAATACGAGAATAACTTAAAATGTTCCAAAATGTCGAAAAATCATATTTAAACAAAAAATGTCCGCATGTAAGTGGATGTGTGTAATGAGTTTGCAAAATTAAAATGGCTCCTGAGAATAATTTGACCAGCAGCTAAATCTCTGCACTTGAGCTATACAAGAAAACTAGTGAATTAATTTATGTGCATCAACGTAATCGATTACCATTATTTTTCGTTATTACCAAAATTCTCAATTGATGATGCAGCGTGTAAGTTTTGTCAAAACTCACCCAAATTAATTTTTCAGCACATCTGATGGGCCAATGACTGGCTCTGCCTCGAAATCAGCCTAAAGTCCAATCATCAAATATCGCCACATACGATTATCCTCCTAAGTATCTCACAAAAGAGAGTAAATACAGCCATTCTATTGATTTCTCTTTCGTAACCGAGGAAAAATCCTACACACGTTGCAGCTTGGAAGACACAGACACACTGGATTGCTCAATATTCTCATTATGTCTAGACCGGAAATTATCAGTAGGGATTCGACTAACAACAAAAGCCAATGAGCAATTCTCCGTGTCCTGTGGGCAATGGGATATCGGGCGTATTGCCTCAACCGAGTCTTTTCTCGAAAACTCCCACACGTTATATGGCGTATATCAAAGCAGCCTCGAAGAGTTGAGCATATTACATGCATTCGTGCTCGTTTGCACGCATAGCCAGAGAGATCTAGCCTATTAAACACAGAAGTATTGTAGACGACTGTGCATAGACGAAATAACGTATAGTACATGTATATATATATATATGTATGATGGAATCGCCCGAGGCGGGGTCGAATTGAAAAGCAAGAGCGCGTACCACATGAACGTGGGAAGCATTTTTTGTTTTTTGCTTTTTTTTTTTTTTTTTTTTCATTCGTAGTTTGTTGCACACGTCTAACGTTCTCGTGTCCCGTTCTTTGGTGTGGTAGACAGGTGAGCAAAGAGATAGTGAGTCACCGCAAGTATACTCACTCGTCCGCAGTGACTTTCGTGATCTCCGCCGCGTCGTTGATCCAAAGTTTCGTTAGTTTGTTCTCGCGCACGAGCCAAGTTATCTCAGCGTACCGGGGCACCTATACTTGGCACATAAAGCCTGACACGCATCATTGCTATTATGGAGAGCGGAGTGTCCAAAAGTCTCTCGTTAGTTCGTGTCTCGAGATATCACGAGGATTGACATCCCTCGACGTTGAACATGAAGCGCCCCGGTCGCGCCACGTTTCTTCTTCATCATTCCACACCATGTTTTATTTTGGTACCGATGGTTCGACGAAAGCTGTACAGTTATGCCATGGAAATCGTGACTAGTCAGTGGATTTGAGAGTCATCGAATGCCCCGCCATCATTTATATGATAAATGTTTACAGGAGATCACTCGGGGATCCCCCGAAAGTGGATCAAAGGGCGTTCGTCTCGTGGGGATGTGGAACACGCACATAGACCATCACGAATTAGTTATTAGCCATTTGATGATTGAAGGTGGAAAGAGTCTTGGGCAATCGAATATGGCACATCAAAGTGTCGACTATATTTTTCCTTGATGATTTTCTCGCCACCATTTTACAGCGGTCAGGTCTGTCGAGATAATAATACACAGGAATAATATATTATTGAAGTATTATTCGAAACTTCAATCCTCCATTCTGCTAACTTATAGCTACAGTTTTAATTTTAGCAATGAGGGAGACTAATGAAAATTTGTCATTATTAATCATTTGTTGAGCCGCCATTTTTTTTAAATTGAGTATTTTTTCCTGAAACTTTAGCCAAGAGTTTAGCAACCCAAACACAGTAATCGCACCTTGGCCGGTGAGAAAAAAATAATTAGACACTAGAAAGCGATTGGTCGCTTGTTCGATTCCACATGCCTCTTAAGACCTTAATGGCTGGTGGATATCGTGCCTATATGGTGGACGAGTAAAGGAAAGTACAACGAGTTAGAAAACACTTGGGAAAAATTAGTAGGGAAATCGATGCTAGGGGGAAACATCGATGATTCGTGTGAACCGTTTCGTCGATATTCTCACTGCTCTCCTTGATCCGCGTTCGTTCGATTGAGCAAACGTTTGCTCTTACCTCAGCAGAAATGACATTTAGACCGGTATCTGTCTAGTTCCAGGCCATCTCAGCTCTGTCTTTCTAATCTATCTATATCTCAGCGTGTTATTCATCACGTTCGACGTCTCGTATACCAAACGATCGAACACCAGCGGTGAGGATCGAAAGAGAGACAGAGAGAGAGGGGGGGGGGGGGAAGAGAGAATTGCTCCGCGTTGCCTATAGCTACGTCGAGATATCGCCGCAGCATCGGTGTCAAGAATCTCTGATGAGAACAGCGGTGGACACGGCAAGTCTTCGCTTTATGCCACGATCTATCGCGCCACATGGATTGACTGATAGATGGAGCGATTGACGTGCAAACGAATGCTGTATTATGGATACATGATTGTTGAATTATTGGTCACTACAGAGGATGATTCTGCTTCTTCACAGTGGAAGCTTCATAGCAGTGAGAAAAATATGTCTGATTATTTGTGTGACAACGTATCTGCTTAATGATATCCATATAAAAGAAAGGACTAGGATTTATCGATCAACGATCGATGACCCGAAATTCAATCAACTAGCACGATCCTCGACTATGTTCATTTCACGATATGAAATACATGAAAATTACCTCATGCTGTACACAAGGCCTCGGAAGGTCTGCCAAAGTGTACCAAGTACGAAATTAAAGCTTTTGGAGTACGAAATAATATTCCAATTCGCGTTCTAAAATTCGAGAGAAAATAACATAAAGAGTTGCAAAAATTCTTATTCAAGAGTTCACGAGTTGCATGTTTTGTCCCAAAAATAAAACAGCTCGTGTATGATGATGCGAAGAGGAAGATAAATAAGAAAAAAAAACTTGGTGCCACATTAACTGCACACATTAACTAACATTGGCAAATGAAAACAAGAACTCTATTTTTATTTTTTTCCAGGTCAAAGTTGAAGAAAAACTTGGTATTATTTTTCCTGCTAAAGCAGCAGAGCTTAGGATTTCTATAATTGGATGAAATGATTGGATTCGTTGGTTTCAAAAATCCAGTATAAAAATTTTGGAATTCAAATGAGTGGCACTGAGTCAGATGCCTGATGCTTTCCTGAACTCCTGGTCTTGTATCTTTCGCACAAGGGGTTGTGTATGAATTGAAGTATCTTTTGGATGTCGCACGCCGGTATAAAGACAAGATATATAGTGAGTGTTAGTCATTGGCCAGAACGGTGTTAGCCATGCGGTAGTAAGCCACGTTTTGTGTGCCGGGCGTGGGGCGATTAGCTCGGCCCGATACGGCTATCTCGCGGTTACAAGGAGCCCTTCGACGCCTCCGAAGAGAGCGCCCGCTGACTCCTTGGAGCGCGAACAGCGGCAAACGCCTCGATCGCACGCCGTCGATTCCGGGCGGCAGATATCGCGCTCTCGAATGCCCCCACAACCCCAACGGAAGTCCCGCGAGAGATTTTGTTGAGGCTTATAAGATTGCATACCTCTATGGGGTACACCACATTATATGAAGTTAGAGTCACTCCTATTGGTCTCATATAAATCGCACGTTAATTTCAAATACTTTATTTCGACGATAATACGAAAAAAATGTGTTGACCCGCGACATCTAAATTGATGACTTTTTATCAAAAAGTATCAAGTTTCAAATTGTAAATCTTTACGACTGTGTACTAAAAAATTCAAAAAGTTCTGGTTTAACTATTACGTCAAAAATTATATTTCTTTATACTGATAAAAAAGCATGGACTTTGGATGATAATTATTTATTTTATGTTATGTGGCATAACGCACAAAGATTTAAAAACATTCATATTTCCAAGGAAAAATGGAAAAATCGTTCGAATCGTTATACAAACACGTTTCATTCCATTCCTGGATCATCTCTCGCTCTCTCTCTCTCTCTCTCTCTCTCTCTCTCTCTCTCTCTACATTGGCCTCCCTCGCCACATGACCACAAGTTGCCTCGCTTAATTAACGCTCGATAGCCGCCTCCATTCCACCTCATGCACGCGCGCGCTTTTAAATCGCTCGCGATTCTCACATCTCCCTTTTACCACGGCCAGAGGCGCGAGAATAGAGATCACGAGATTCGATAATATAATACCGCTGGTGCTGCCGAGAGTGCGCGAGATTTCTTTTATTTTTATTTTGTTCAATACTTCGGTCGATCGCACTTTTTACTCTCTCTTTTCGTTCTCGTGGCTGTATAGCTATCCTTTGAATCTTATCTTTTTCAGGGTTTGCCACCATCGGTATATATATATATATATATATCAAGTATATACTATGGATACTGCGGTTATTCTTGGGGGCGATAAGCCTTTTTTTTTGCAGCCAACAGAGGGCAGATCGAGCGCAATTTCCTTAGAGCCAGCATTGATCCACGAGGGTTTCACTCACGTTGTTCAGGGTGCGTCGATAAATTTCGGAGTCTCCAGATCAACCGAACCGGCATCAGCAACCCAAAGCAGAACCGCTCACCGTGAAGACCTATCCTAATTAAGCGGCTTCACCCAGTAATTACAGCCAATTAATGTCAAACTCACGAGCGTCTCTATCTCGCTCGAGCTCGATTCAGAAATTGTACCACAGCTCATTGTAGGGTAATTCCAGGAGAATTTGATCGCGAGGGGAGACTGGATATCAGCATGACTTTTCAACTAATCGATTTATCGATACTCCTTTTTTGGATCTTCTCATTATTTCAATATGAAACAATATCCGAGAAAAAAAATCGCGATGTCAGAATTCATTGAACATTTCGTATAATTTTTTTTTTTTTATTGCATACGAAATAACATTGAAACTTTCAACATATAAAATTTCCAATGCACGCATAAAAGCCTCGTCCATGAGCACTTCCAAGAGTCCGAAATGGCAAACGAGTTGATTTGCTTTTAAGTGAAATACCATCTCAGCATCTTTATTGTTGAGTGCCAACATCACACATACTGAGAACCATCTCATGGATGTTTGACTCTCAAATGACTCCACCCTACAGGAACGAAAGATAAGATGAGCCATTTTCCTAAACTTACTTCCATCATAGTATTTTTGTAGCATTTCGTTTATTATGTGAAAAATAACGACCTTAATCGCTCCATTCAAGTTTCTAGTCTAAAATGTACAGTTAAAAATTTTAGTTACAATTTCTTCGAAAATAGTGGACGACAAGAAATATATACATTAAATTAATAAAAAAACATTATTCTTTTATATGTATTTTATATTCCCATGTTCACCGATGCATTAACGTTGCTTGTATATTTATTTATCAATCCGTGAATAGTACCGAAAAAATATTTTAAACTTCAAAATGAACTTCCGAAAATAAATGAAAAAGTACGTGAAGCTTTTATAAATATTTGTTTAAAATTTCGTAGATCCTACATCAAACACAAATGTCATTCAGTCCTTTCCGTTGTTGACGCTAGTATATCATATTAATGTTTAATATCTGGTCATGAAGCTTACCAGATGAGTGTATATCATATTTCAATTTGTTTGGGTAAAAAAAAAACTTCCTATCCATTTATATTAATTTTTCAACAGAGATTTTTTATAGCATAGCCATAACATAAATCTTACACAAAAACAGTGTTGCCCATACTATAATTTAGCAGAGTAATTGGGATGCAAAAAAAATTGATTACATCGTAAAACACCACTGGCAGCCACGCTTGAGCGCATACAATTTTGAAAAAACGATGTGTTCAATATTGCTTCTGATTGAAAAAGAAAAAAAAAATGACGAATACATACACAGTAAAAACGGTGTCGAGGTAGGAGACATCGAAATCCGATATGAGATATTTTCTCGTCCACGATTAATTCTCATTTGCCTACTCGAGGATCACGCATCTAAATTCATTCGCCCAATCACTTACTCCCGTTATGGACATAAATAAGTTAAATTGTCACGTCTCGTCGTTATTTCATATGCGTGCAATATTTTTTCGACTTAAAGTCGACAAAAAAATGCTACGAAACATAATAAAAAAAGCATTAAAAAAAATAATTAAAAACGAAAAAAAAAAAAGAAACCTGTCCATGCCCGACCCGCTCAGTAAACTATTTTACATATTCATGTCATCCTCCGTCACATTTATATCGAGCGTGGTCCGAATTTCTGCGGGAGTCCATAAAAAAAAAAAGTTGAAAAAATCGTTCGTCTGTTTTTGACGAAAATATTCGGATGACACGTTGAACTGTGTAGGTGAGAGTTTCGTCACTTGGAGAAGGCCTTTCTTCATCATTCAAGTCTCTCTGTCTCACTCTACGCTCTAGTATACATGGCAGAGTTCTCTATACAAGAGGCAAAAAATTCCATAATGCTGCTGGACCATAAGAGGCTGGAAAGCCCACGACGATGATGAAATTACTATGCAAGAGGAAAAATTTGGTTAAAAAATATTTCGTCTCCGTCAATGCGGAGAACAAGTGGGTGGATTATATTCCAACAAAGAAATAGTGCGAGTGAACCAGCTCTGGTATAATAGGAATTTTATTTTTCAACATCGAACATTTTCACAGCATGCGGTAGCAAAAATTCTTTGATGCTGGATCACATACGAATAACATTATATCATTTCGAAACTCGCAGATATTATCACTGAGAAGTCTCTTTTGCAAAATATTTATTAGGTTTTCACAGGGAATTTTGTATTTTTTTCTTTTTATATCATTATTAAGAATTAGTGAGAATTAGCTGATTGGATGCACACAATCTTAAAATGTCAAAAAGACGACGAGCACCCATTTGTCCGAGATGTTTCAGAACATTAAGTTAAAATGTGGTGTTCAAGAATGAATTTTATAATGAAATTTGACTTTCATTTTATATCGTTTTCATGAAATATCGTATAAACTTAAGCGTAAATTTGAATATACTTAAACACGAGAATAAATACGATGTTAAATTTATTTTTCAGTAAAATTGGAATTTCGACTTAAAATAAATACTTAAGCACGAATTTAATTTCAGACTTAAGTTTGTACTGACACGCCATGTATTCTATATATATAAATTAAGAAAAACTTTCATTTTCAACTCAAGCCCGAAACAGAAGGTGGAATCTAATTCCGAGTTGAGATTTGAGGTCAGTTCAATTTTCAGTTTCTATTCAAATTCGGACTTGAGTATAAACTTGAGTTAATGCCCAAGTCGAGTTGATAGGTTGCTGGTATGGTCGGTGAGTGCCCAAGACACCGAACGAGACGTGACCATCGGCAAGAAACGCAACACAGAGCCAGTATGATGGAGGTGATACTTTTGCCGATGATACACTGAATAAGCAGGGTCAGAGCATCAAGAGGAGAGCGGGACGAAGCTGTATGCTCGGCAATGGCTAAATCGTCATGAGTCGAGTCTCGTGAGAGACAGAGAGAAGAAGGGGGAGCCTCTTCGTACCGGAGAAGAAAAATCTCATTAATTGCTTCTATGGTGATAAATTTCCCGCTGGCGATGTGCACGACGTTCTAGGCGTGCTGTATATGAGCGCGAATCACGAACGAGCCGAAAGAATGAGGCGAGCACACGAGAGAAAGGTGTAAAAGAGGGAACGAGAGAATCTCCGACAGCGTCGTGCTTGGTCGCCGCGATCCAAGGACCAAAGAACCGCTCTATACGGTCCATATCGCTTGCTATGTTAATTTTCTGTTTAATAAGGTGTACCAGGAAGCGATACCAGTAGCATCGGTGAGAAAGAGAGAAATAATGAGTGAGAGAGAGAGAAAGACTCGACGTGTTTTGCTGCTGGGCTGGCCAAGAAAACACCAATGGCTCGAGTTATATGTGTGCGCTCGTCTCTGTGTTTGTGTGTCTCTGTGTACAACCAGATGAAAATGTTGCACCTGGAGTGACATTTCAATTAATGTTTATCGCTCTTGCGTGGGAAGGAACGAGGCAATAGCTTTAAGGGCTGAAGATTGAACGATTTAAAAAAAAAAAAAAAAAAAAAAAACGAAAACGAAAACCTTAACGAAGCAAAATGTGCTGCATGGAACGGAAATGTTATTGGCAATAATAGAGTCGTTGCGAAAAGTAGAGAATGTATTCAATAAAAATAAACACAAAAAAATAAGTGGATAAACGTGTTTTGAACTGAAGTAACCGTGTAAATGACCAAACACGTGGCGATCTTCGATCGCTAATATGAACATTTCACTTAATTAAGAACTTCACGGTCGGCGGCAAAAATGAAAAATAAAACTTTGTATTTCCCGTTTACATGAGAACTCACTATACATTTAAGAGGAAAAGCGGCATGTTAGGAGCAATTTAAATTCTAACTGACTCTAAGATATTGTGAAAACCCTTCTGATCGCAGAAATATTTTATATAGCAATCTTCTTTAATTTACTCACTTCTCGTGAGATTTACATTCAAGGTTTACTCTGAATGAACTCTATAAATTTTTGTTTACTTCGTCTAACGATATTTTCTCATCAATGCAAAGCTACTTTTCATTGCAGGACTTATGCACTCTGTTTGATGATTAACTGACCGAAATTTACATAAACTAAGAATACGAATAATACACAGTGTAAAAGTAATTTATACCCTAATTATTTTCTAGTTGTATAAATTATTTATTTAATCAATAGCTATAGAATAAATGGGGGCAAAACGGGCACCAAGGCTAAAAATGATAATTTTGTCGAAATTTATTTGTAACCCAAACGTAGATCTGTATCCCCAGTTTAAAGTTAAAGTACAAACTTAAGGGTATTCAAAAACCAAAGATTACATTCTATCTCACAAATTAATATCACAAGATCAAGGCTATACGAGAAGGTAGTAAATTTTCACTCGGGGTGCAGTAACCAGATCGCAAACCAACTGTCGACCACGACCCATTGCATTTTTATCAGCGCGCATATTTCACACCTTCTAACCTTTTGCTTATTCACCATCGACAATCTCCCTCTCTCTCTCTCTCTCGTTGCACTTGAACAATTCTCAGACCAGCTTGGCGTACAAATATATTGCTTGCAGACGATTCGCCCTTCAAAAGGTTTATAAACCTCTAGAAAGGACTATGTCGGTCTGCACCTTCGCGATTCGCGACTTGTTCCACTTTGCTCTTCTTCGCACACACCGCGAGAAGTTAAAATTCTACGTGATAGTTTTGCGAGCTATATTTTTTTTTTCACCAGTACAAAGACAACTCGCGATACGGGAGAAAATTTTGCAGTCGTAAACAACGTTCAGCGATTAAACCGTTCAACATTTATAATATACATAGCGTACCTGTATAGTTAACGACAAGTGGATCTTAAATATGAAAATTGAGTTTCTACCAAAAGTGGGAGAAATAAAATGAGCCGCGAGAAGGATGAGAGAGGAGGCTTGATGCGGTGAGAACCGCTTATAATATAGCTTACGTGAAAAAAATCAATTAGTCTTAATCGAGGAAGAAGGAGCGACGGTGCGCGAGGCGGGCATGAGGTTAGCAGGGATGACGGTAATTTCCAATTTGTCGCGGCCCCGTATACAGCTCGATCGTTCAGAAGAGGACCGAAAGACCCGGAAGAGGTCGTTCAGCAATATGTGGATACATGTATATATCTATAGATGGTATAGAAATTTGTGTGTGTATATATATATATATATATATAGTGCACGTAAAGTAGAAGGTTCGAGGGCCGCAGAGTCACCGTTCCACGTTCGACCGCCCTCGGGCGCAAGAGCAGGGAAAGTATTTTTTTAATTTTTATTTCTTCTTTCCTTTCAGATAAGGGCATCCGCTCGCATGAAGCCGGCTGCATGTTTTACACCGATCATGCCCATTGCCTGGCAAACTCTCGGCATACCGGTAGAGAAAAGTTAGTAGGTCAGGTGCGGAGGCTATCTCGATGCACCATCGGATAAAAACGTGCTCCATCTCTCTCCACCTCTTCGCTTTTAAGGGTCGAATCGAGAGTCATGAGCACGTACTCAAGTTCAAATTCAAATTTTCACCCGTGCTTGAACTTGAGTAAATAAATTTAGATGGTAAAATTTCAGGATTGTAAAAATGAAATTAGACTTGAAATGATTTCTTATCTATGAGTAATCAAGTCTGAATTTGAATTCTCGCTTAAATTTTTATTTGTATCATGACGGAAGTTTGAACTCGATTTTGTATCTTCGAGTTGAAAATTAAGTTCACCTTCAGCTTATATAATCATTGCGGAGTTCAATCTGCAGTCAATGACGTAAAGTATTGGAAAGGCGGAATATAACCGGGACTTTTGCAAGACTCCCGTAAATTCTTTCCAAAACTCTTCACAAAATCCATCCAAGACTATTTCCAAAACTTCATTTTTCTGCTCGGGGATCGAAACAAAAAAAATCGTGTCTGGCTCGTGTAATTTTTTATTGGCGCAACGAGCTGACAGGATTTTATTGGTTTGCCTCGATAAGGATCGCTTTTTCTCTATGGCGACACAAGAAATTAAAACTGCCTCTTGCCCATGCGTGAGAAACGACCTAGAAATATTTTGGATTAAGAATATCGAGGTGCATATATTATACACGTATTAGATTATCTCTATGAGCGAATTCGAAGACAACGATCATCGAACACAGAGAAGATGATTTTTAATATATAGCGAGAATCATATTGAAGATTTCATACTGAAATCGTTCAGATTTCATATTGAAATCGTTCAGATTTCATATTGGTACAAAAAAAAAAGAATACGATCAATATGTGTAGATTTTTTCTTGGATTCTCATCGCACCAGTTCCTGGTTCTCTATAAATTTTCTAGTTCACAATGACTGTAATTTCGTCGTGATTGAGCGAAGCAAATGGTGTACGAATGGACAAAAAAAAACAGTTCAAGGTACCTCAAATCTACCAGTGGATGTGACATGTCAAGATAACTCAAATCATCTTTCCAAAAGGTTCTTATCATCATCTTTCAATCAACACATTCGGTCCACGTCTCTTGAGATCATTTTAAAAGAGATGAATATTAATAAAATTAAATAAATTTTATCGTACTGCATCGCAAGTCTAAATAATCTCGGGTATCGAGGATAAGAGCAGCTCAATCAAATGAATTCGGAATAAATAATGAAGAAATGCGACAGTGAAAGCACGAACGTTTTCGTGACCATAAACGATAAGGAATCCTTTGCCAGCAGGTCCCTTTTTTCTTTATTTTTTACTGTGGGCTACACAGGCATAGAAGAGTGCATCAGGCAAGTAATAGTGGCAGTACAAGCGTAATCGAACGACGAGAATCGATCACCAGAGTCCATAAAACCGATCGACTTCTCTACGCGACCGAGGGAATCATCGATCTCGAGCAGCTGTGATCGATTGGCGCGTCTTTTCTCCTGGCAGACTGAGGCCTTGATGCCGAGGAATAGGTCACTCGTCCAATTCCCATCTCAAGTTTCACTTGTGATGCAAAACCATTTCTAGTTTGATTTTTTTTATCCTTCATCTTAATGCCACGGTAATTACTCAAATCTCAAAATCCAGCTAAATCCACGCCCGAGAGAATCTCGAATATGATAAAATAAGTCAATAATTTGTAAATCGAAAGCCATTAAATTTATATCCATATATTGAGATCGTGTATTTTCGCAAATGATCGAGGGATTACTTATGATCTTGTTTCAAAATATCGACATAAACAACTGTATCGCTCTTCCATTTATGTATGTACTTAAAATTCATGTGTGAATGTGGATGGATGCGTATAAGTGCATAAATGTCTGAGATTACCCATATTGGCTTTCTAATTTATTATTGCCCAATTGTAAATCCACATATTAAAGCCAAAATATCGTAGGTTACATTAGTTTGTTCCTATACCAACTGCACCAAGAACAAGAGAAAATAAAAGGTATATGCATTTATTTCAATAGCCAATACTTCGCACGCATAAATTTCAAAGATCAATATCTGCTTACTCGCATATCTTGCACATTTTTCCACGGTTACACGAGGTGAATGAGGATTGCGAGCGAGTTTCTGGAAACGTGATCGAAATACTGCCTACTATTACTCACTGGCAATTGTATTTACTATTATTGCCAGTAGATATTTGTATATATATATATATATATGTACGGGCATAACTATCGATCTCGATCGATGCAGGAAAGTCGAGCACGGCCGCACAGTGGAGAGAGCCAGCGATCGATAGGCCAAGAACGATTACGCGGGAATTGATCGCGTTGCCTAGGAAGGCCTTGGGCAGGAATAGGTCACCTGCACAATTGGGTTCTCATAGTGCATCGCAGGATTCATAGTGCCCGGTCGACTCGTTTATATGTACTCCCATATACACGCCTTGCATCCGAGTACATGTAATATAACTACATTATATCTAAGTACGAGGTAGTACTTTATCGCTATATATACATATATAATCGTATAAATTTCAGCACAGCGGTTATATATATATACGTTAGTCTCTCGATTTCTTCCGATCTCCCGAGTTCCCAGTCCTTACGGATAGACCATCGTGTGCAACATGATCTACTTGACTCGGTAGCCACGTTATCCCATGCACTTGTAGTCTCGTTGCTCTGCAAATCCAACCTCGATCCATGTATACCACATCTCACCATACACATATATGCACACACAGGCAATCTGGCAATATTTAATAAATTCTATCCTGTTACATTTATGTACATATAATATCTTGATTTTGATTGCACTCCTGGGATATTTAACATAGTCATTATTCAGGGTTCAGGGTGCATAATATCTACCTCAAATTTTTAACGCCTGTATATGTAAAATTTATGAAATAATTCATGAATAATTCATTTATGAAATAATTCATGAATAATTCATTTATGAATAATTCATGAATAATTCATTTATGAATAATTCATGAATAATTCATTTATGAATAATTCGATCCATGTATACCACATCTCACCATACACATATACGCACACACAGGCAATCTTGCAATATTTAATAAATTCTATCCTGTTACATTTATGTACATATAATATCTTGATTTTGCTTGCACTCCAGGCATATTTAACATAGTCATTATTCAGGGTTCAGGGTGCACAATATCTACCTCAAATTTTTAACGCCTATATATATAAAATTTATGAAATAATTCATGAATAATTCATTTATGAATAATTCGATCCATGTATACCACATCTCACCATACACATATACGCACACACAGGCAATCTTGCAATATTTAATAAATTCTATCCTGTTACATTTATGTACATATAATATCTTGATTTTGCTTGCACTCCAGGCATATTTAACATAGTCATCATTCAGGGTTCAGGGTGCATAATATCTACCTCAAATTTTTAACGCCTGTATATGTAAAATTTATGAAATAATTCATAAATAATTCATTTATGAATAATTCATGAATAATTCATTTATGAATAATTCGATCCATGTATACCACATCTCACCATACACATATACACACACACAGGCAATCTTGCAATATTTAATAAATTCTATCCTGTTACATTTATGTACATATAATATCTTGATTTTGCTTGCACTCCTGGCATATAACATAGTCATCATTCAGGGTTCAGGGTGCATAATATCTACCTCAAATTTTTAACGACTGTATATATAAAATTTATGAAATAATTCATGAATAATTCATTTATGAATAATTCGATCCATGTATACCACATCTCACCATACACATATACACACACACAGGCAATCTTGCAATATTTAATAAATTCTATCCTGTTACATTTATGTACATATAATATCTTGATTTTGCTTGCACTCCTGGCATATAACATAGTCATCATTCAGGGTTCAGGGTGCATAATATCTACCTCAAATTTTTAACGACTGTATATATAAAATTTATGAAATAATTCATGAATAATTCATTTATGAATAATTCGATCCATGTATACCACATCTCACCATACACATATACACACACACAGGCAATCTTGCAATATTTAATAAATTCTATCCTGTTACATTTATGTACATATAATATCTTGATTTTGCTTGCACTCCTGGCATATTTAACATAGTCATTATTCAGGGTTCAGGGTGCACAATATCTACCTCAAATTTTTAACGCCTATATATATAAAATTTATGAAATAATTCATGAATAATTCATGTATGAATAATTCGATCCATTTATGTACATATAATATCTTGATTTTGCTTGCACTCCTGGCATATTTAACATAGTCATCATTCAGGGTTCAGGGTGCATAATATCTACCTCAAATTTTTAACGCCTGTATATATAAAATTTATGAAATAATTCATGAATAATTCATTTATGAATAATTCGATCCATTTATGTACATATAATATCTTGATTTTGCTTGCACTCCAGGCATATTTAACATAGTCATCATTCAAGGTTCAGGGTGCATAATATCTACCTCAAATTTTTAACGCCTATATATGTAAAATTTATGAAATAATTCATATATCCTCTGTATTACTTTATAAACATAAAAGTTTTCTCATCAATGCAGTTAGTTATATATTTATCGAATGAGACGCACTTAATGGATTTTATATTTTGCATGTAGAAAGTGAATGCCGCAATAAATGAATGCAGCTTGTAAGCCTTCGTCATTAATGACTCATCATCATCATTATCATCATCATCATCATCGTCATCATCATTATCATCATAGGGATAGATCTCGGGGCAATGATGCTCTTGAAAACATGTGGGATGTTCGATCGATGAAAAAGATGCGAGTGAACGGTAGAACGATGATTTGCATATTTCTTGAACATTTATTCGCGTTGATTTGCAGGACAAAAGTTATTGAGTAATGTCGAAACGATTGGTAATCAGTTCGTGAATGATTTGTATTGAGCTATAGTGAATCAGCAAATGGCCAGAGCGAATTTATCCATGGTTGCTGCCGACGATGGTCGGTCGATGATTCACATGGATTGAATGATCAATATTTTTGAAAATTTGGATAGAGTAGATTCTAATCTCTCATTTCGGTAATCAGACTAAGCATTAATAAGTGGTAAACTGGTCCATCACACTTAAAGATACTCTCATGCACTTACAAACACTCACAGACACTTAAAAAAACTTACAAACACTCACAAACCCTGCTCTGCTGCATCCTCGGCAGCAGATCTCTGCACTGAGAGCTAAAGAGTGGAAAACGGCGAGTGCGGGAGAGCAAAAGCCGCGGTACGCATCGTTGGGACATTAAGAAATAGTTTTGCCAGTGTATTATTATATGGCGCTTTAAATGGTAGCGATAAATTACTCGCACTGTTCCTCTTTGCTAACCGCAATCGCCATTTAAACGGTTCGCGCTCGCAACAACAGTGCGCATATATCTATGTAACGATATTATATTATAGGAAACTGTACAAACGTATGTATTTATTATATATATATATGTATATAAATGTGTGTATATATATATATAAAAATATATATATATATATATATATGAAAATGCATATACTCGTGTACGCTATTAAAGATGTAGTGTGTGGTATCCATGCTGGCTTGTTCACTCGAGTCTTGTGAACTAAATGTGAGTGATAGTCGAGATTTTCCAGGCAGCATTAGACGGCGGCTCTCTTTGGTATATTGTGCACTAAATTTTTCAAATTTATAGACGGTGTGCGTGAACTGACTCCGCTTGTCTGCCTTGCCAGCTCACGTTGCGATATTCAATTGCCATCCTTTCTGTGCACACCAAAATCCATAGTGATTGCTCCAACAACAATTTCACCAAACTGAGTGAAATTTTTATAAAGCAATTTTGGTGGATTTTCATCAAAAAAATAAATTATTTGGTGCACACATGGATCTGTGAGAGATATTTGTAAAATTTGATGTAATCCTACAAATATTCAGTGCTCTGGAAATTTAACAACAATTAATTTATTAATTGTGCAAATAGTTTTTTTTATTTTTATTAAGCACATTACAAAAAATATTGTGAAAAAATACTGATGCTTAGTTAAAATATGAGCTACAAATTTAAATTATTTACTCACAAATTCAACTTCAACAATTAAGCTGTTTATCAACAACTTTGAATAAAATTTTGTTCATCTCAACATTGCAAGATTTGATAATATTCAAAAAATCTTGATAAATAAATTTGATAAATTCACTATAGTGAAAAAAAAATTGATACATTAATACATTCTCGAAATCGTTACCGAATCATTTTTTTTTTTCTATCTAGACACTCCATTATTCTCAAGGGATTTGTTTTATGCCCAGCATCAAGCAGTCTTAAAATGGCTCAAAACATAAAAATTGCTTCCATCTATTTGTATTTCTCTCTCTCTCTCTCTTTCTCTTAATACGTTCGAGTCTCTCGACAAGAATGACGTAAATGGAGCTTGACGTAATGAAGACAAATAGCTCGTCACTGTGGCTAATCGTCGAGAGTCAGTTGTATATTCCTTTTTCACGTTTAAGTGAAAAAACAAAATAGTTTAGTGTTACTGGATATTTCAACGATTGCGAAACTGCGAAAGTAGAGTTATATGCGTCTATTTTGAGCATATATATAGCAGCCTTTATGGTACAAATCGAGCAGCAAATTGATCTAATTTTGTATCAGCCAGATCTCTATTTCTCTCAACATCAACTTTCAAAGTAATTCACTGAAATTAGTTGACACTCCATATGCAACATATCATGTGTGTGTGTGTGTGTGTGTGTGTCAGTGTGTGCCTTTTCTCCACATAACTTTGAATGTAGATTGAGTGTTTATTTTTTATTTTTTAAATATTATCTCTGCTCGAGAGCATTACCTATGAACCAGAGCGAGTGAGCAAGATCAGAGCACACGCGCGGTCTCGCAGTCTCTATACTCTCGGATACGGTACTCTCGGATTCTTACGGCGTGCCAAAAATGGCTCGAGCCAATTAACGTACGAGGTGCCCTATTCGTGCCGTTACTCCTAACAACTCTCGGGGTATAAGGATCATGTCGCTGCTTTGCTGGTTGTGTAGCGCGTCGACCGTTTGCCCACGACGACGACGACGACGACAACGACAACGACAACGACGACGTCGACGACGACGACGATGAAGAGGAGGTTCGTCGAGCCTGTTGTATGCGGAGAAAACAAACTAAGCTAAAGATCGAGCCAGCATTCAAGTTGGTGCATTGCTCGCCTTTATAGCGGTTATTCGATTTAAATAAATTTGAATAATGCCACGAGCCACGACCGCGATCCCGTATATATATATATATATATATATATATATGTGTGTGTGTATGGAACAATGCTAAATCAATCGTAATTGTTAATAATTGTAATACGAAGTCGTCCACTGTACCGGTTTAAGGTGTAATATATATATATATATATATATATATACACTCGACGTCGAGACGCTGCCACGTCTCTTGATATGTACACATATTGTTTTATTCCTCTACTGAAAACATAACTATACGTTATACACGTGTCACACAGAGAATTAATTAGATCATTGAAGAATTATCATAAAATATTATTAACAGCGATTGGTATTCATATTGTTACGTTGAAATGATATATGATTTGTTTAGTTATAATTTAATCTCTGCATATTGGAATTTTATCAATGATCATGATACATCGCGAGTATTTTTGCAACGTTGAATTCGATTGTCAGTTGTTTATTCACGTTTGTAGGTTCAGTTTGCAATTTTTTAAATTATTTACTCAGTAATTCTAGCATGTAGTGATCAGCAATGGTAACTCGATTACTCCGTTAGTTCCGCAAAAATTTATATTACAAATGAGACTTCAGCAAAACGTTCACAAATTAAGATGTCCGATTCCATCGTTTAACCTGCTTGCGAATACCTGTTTTCGCAAATCGGTGGAAAGGTGGAACGATGGACGTCACCTCACAGTCAAGAGAAATTTGTTTTATGAACGTGCCTTCATATGTCAAAGCCAAATATCTCCACACGCTTGATATTTAAACTTAACTAGATTTTGGCAGCCAAAATTGTAGAATTTTACAAATGTTTTAATGTCATTTTAGGTATATAATTTCATTTTTTTAAATGCACTCACAGATGCATAGATACTGATTGCCCATATGGGCCATATTAAGTTCTCAAAATTCATACGTGGCATTTTCATAATGTCCAAAAACAGACGAAATCAGCCATATGCAACGAAATTTCGGGCTCGTTCCCTCGTTCTCCAAGCGGTGAGGGAAAAAAATGGCGAATTTTCTTACACATATTTTTATACTACTAAGTTTTCATAAGCGACTCGCTTGAACATTACTCATTGATTGCACGAATGCACCGAGTTTTAATGAAAAATCTAAAAAAATCCGTGTAACAAAAAAAAGAGGCAAATGTTTGACTTTTTTTCTTGTTCGCTCAAAATGTGAGAGAGAAAAGCTCGAGATGCGATACCATATTAGTAAATCATATTTCATTGCTCATCGAAACGTTTCAACATCAGTCTCTGATTGAATCGAGCATAGAAAACTCAGCGTGAGACTTTCGAACACTTAAACGAAACGATTGAAGGTTTGAAAGAATCGAGTCATTCTCGAAAATTATAAGTAGGGTCTCTAAGTATAGGAGACTCGAAGTAAATGATTATTCCAATGATGAGATTGAAAATCATCGTAATTTCGTTTGAATTATAAAAATTAGTTGAATAACGTGGAGAGAACAGGGTGAATTTTTTTTTTTCCTGATCCAATACTAATGAGAGCTACCAAGAACAGCTTTATAGGGCTATTCTAAGATAGTTGGGATGACAGGGTGCTCTTTTATCGCCTTTGAGGCTGCTGTGAAGCGTGAAGCATCCGAAGAAAGTTAAACCTAATTGAACAAATGCGTTCTAACTATTCTCGAATTATCTTACCAGACAATAAGTGGTACATGATTTACCATATTCCAAAATAACTATCAAAAGTATTCGTTTCCATCCACACAATTGATCTCTGCCTGCTCTGAATTGTATATGCTATTAACCGAATTCCTCCATTCGGATAAAAATTGATATAGCTGCCAAACCGTATTAAATCTTTAAAAAAAGTTACAGCCAATTACCGGAAAGTATACCAACTTTTCACGAATTATTCTCCACTAGATTCTAAGTGATAAAAAATTTACCATATTCCCAACTTCCTCTGAAAACTATTTGTTTTTCATCTACCCTATCGAACTTGTCCTGCTAATATAAAACATTTTTTTTTTTGTAAAAAATTCGTTCATGGCCAGCCAAATTGAACTTTTATATTATTAAGATTGTCGCAGGAACGTTTGAAAATCGGTTAATTCGAATCTATTGATAAATGGTGCCGTATGGTAGTTAGTTGATTAGGTCAATGAACGACAGGGACCACGGCCATTTTGCCAAATTGCGGACC